>BLBF01000045.1:4260032-4280649 GCA_015471245.1 Laticauda colubrina | reverse complement strand
GGGGTTTTCTATAGTGGCCAGGGTTTTAGTGCCATTGAAGTTGATGTGAAAACCACAGGTCACAACATGGAACATTTTTTTTAACTGGCAACTATTCTTGAGCTTTGTGGTAAGTGGTTATTTCACAGTTTTGAGCGTTGAAAAAAAACAAACCCTTTTGACTGATGGAATGCATTACTCATTAAACACATACCAAATGCAAATGTACTCTGACAAAATTTACACACATTTGCCCAGAACTTTAATTAATATTATATAAACTTTGCCAGATGAGCAAACTAGAATGAATAGAGACCCAGTAAGGTATGTCTGCTAAACTAATTGCCTATTAAGCATATACACCCATTACATACATCCTAGATGCCATTCAAAACTTTGCAATCAATTGACAGGCTCATGTCAATGATCAAAAACACCCATAACTATTAAATATATTGCTTGGTTTATTTTCACTGGATATTTACCAGCATTCATATCCAGGGGTAGGATTCTACCAGTTCACACCTATTCACTAGAACCGGTTGTTAACATTCTAAGCAGTTCGGAGAATCAGTTGTTATAATAAATTACTGGCCTAATCCTGTAAGGAAGGCAGGAAGGAAACATTCTGGTGTTGCTTACAGAAACTGCCTCTCCATTCTTGGCAGAACTAGACTTCCTGTCTCAGGAACGTCTCTGGGGTTTTTTCCCCTCCTTTGCTGGTACTTTGCTTGTGTGGAGAGACCATTCAAACTTACAATGACACTGAGAAAAGTGACTTATAACCATTTTTCACACTTATGACTGTTTCAGCATCCCCACAGTCATGAGAGGCCAGGCGAGATGCGTGCCTTGATGTGAGTGATATTGAGTTGGCCATGCCCAGCCAATAACATGACCACCAAGCCACGTCTACCACCTAAGCCATGCCCACAGAACCGGTTGTTAAAAAATTTGAATCCCACCCCTGTTCATATCTCAGTGATATTCTTTGGTGGGAGAAAGTCCTGTCTATAATACAGAAGCCTGATGATGGCAGATGAGATTCTGCCGAAACATTGCTACAACTTTAAAAGCACAACTACAATGACATGGGATAATACCTGAACAAAGTTGAATGCCATACATACAGATACCTGCAAAAACTTAAGAATATATATATATATTACATTTTTCAATAAATCAAGTGAATACACACACACACACATACACACATACATGTATATTCACTTGATTTATTGAAAAATGTAGTATGATGTCAGGAAGAATTAATGTTTCCCACAAGCATACTAATAAGCTCCATGACTTAATGACTTGCTATCGTACACCAGTGGGACCAAAAAAAAATTATTCCAAAGATTACATAACGCAGCGCTCAAAGCAGCAGGAAACTTCTAACATTCTTTTAGATACTTTACAGTGTTACTAATCTTTGAATTGCGTAGAAAAACAGAAAGGAAATGGAATTATTTCAGCCTGGAAGGGCAACACACTAAAAGATGACTCCATTCCAAATTTCTAATTTGTGCAGATGATTAATGTTGGCGAGAAAGGGATTGCAGCTGGCCGAGTCTGCTGTGAATACATCTGGGAAGGAAACTACGGAGCTACTGTAGCCCAACAGAAGGGACGTTTTGAAGCTGGGTTGACACATTTATTTATTTAGAAATTTTATATTGCTGCTTACTTGCACATGGTAACTCAAAGCGGCTTACGGGGCACAATATAAAAGAAACAAAAATAATAAAAAATAATAAAATAATAACCCCCCACTCCAGCGATAACACACATTCATAAAAAGGTAAAGGTTCCCTTGCACATATGTGCTAGTCGTTTCTGGCTCTAGAGAGCGGTGCTCATCTCCGTTACAAAGCCGAAGAGCCAGCGCTGTCCAAAGACGTCTCCGTGGTCATCTGGCCGGCATGACTAAACGCCTTCGAAGGCGCACGGAATGCTGTTCCCTTCCCACCAAAGTTGTCCCTATTTTTCTACTTGCATTTTTCCTTTCAAACTGCTGGGTTGGCAGAAGCTGGGACAAGCAACAGGAGCTCACTCCGTTATGCAGCACTAGGGATTCAAACCGCTAAACTGCTGACCTTTCTGATCGACAAGCTCAGTATCTTAACCACTGAGCCATCATGTTCATACACATGTTCATACCAGCCATTTAATGGGCTCCATCCCGCTCTGGGTTCCCCTTGGATTGTTGGCAGAATCAGAGCCTACCAAAAGAGTGTTAGACTAGGAACCAGTCTGATTTCCAGAGGAATGATATTCCAGAAGGAAGGAGCCACCACAGAGAAGGCCCTACTTCTGGATCCTGCAAGATATATCACCTTAGGAGACGAGACTCACAAGATTCTTTGCCTCCCTGGTCCAGTGGGTTGGGTAGAAGTGGGTTGGGTAGAAGAGATGGTCCCTCAGATAACCTTATCACCACAAGTTCTCCTCTTACACAATTAAGGCCAGCACCTCTGCTACTAAGTGAGGGAGATGTTAAGGGAGACACTGTTTATTTTATGACCATTTTTGCTGCAGTTGTTAAGTGAATTATGCAATCCTTAAGCAGGTCTATTTTCTCCAGTAACTTTGCTAGTCAGAATTCAGGTGGGAGAGTCACAAATCCTGATCATGTGATCTCAGGATGCCAAAACCATCATAAATGAATGCTGGATGGCAAGCGCTTGAATTTGGGCTGCAGGGATGCTGCAATAGCCGTGAGGACGGATCATAAGACACTTTTGCCAGCACTGTCGTAACTTTGAAAAGTTGCTAAACAAAATGATTGCAATAAAGAGACTATGATATCGTGCTATGAAACCGGTAACTGCCACTTCCCATGTTTTTCAATGCTGTATGCAAAACTGGAGTGTCCTCTCCAGAGCAGGAGGCCTGGGTAATTTAATATGGAGGATAAACTGTTACCCAAGCAGTCGATCCCCCCTCTCCATGTCACTGAAATAGTCTAATGGAATGACAGAGCCAATACAATTTATTCTGACTGCATCGCAGGAGTTACCAGTACGTGATTGTACACAGTCACAAACTGCTTCTGGGACTCCCACTCTGGATTTTGCCTTGAGGTTGAACACTTGAAGCCTTTTCCAATGGAGGCAATGGAGGTTTGAAATCAGTGTTTCCCTTCTCCTAGAAGATGGTTCTGCCATGTTATCTGCCCTCTTCCACCTTCAAAACTGTTGACCATCTTCTCCTGTAACCCTGGAAAGGGGCCCTTACGAGGTACTAGCAGCCGGGGAAGCTGGACCAAGGTTTTTTTTTAAGGAGGTATCCAGTGGCTAGTATTCCTGATTTCTATATGTAATTTCAGGGTATTAAAATCAGGATTACTTTAATTCCAGGTTTCTGGAAAACGATATTGGCAGAGATTATTGTCTTGCACTTTTGGCTTTCTGAAGCATCTAGCTGAGCAGTGCACTAAATGGAATGCTAGATGAACATGCCTTTGATCTTGAATTTTTATAGATCAAAGCAGAGATGGTTAATTTGGGACCCACGGATATGCCCCAACTTTCTTTGTGTCAACCTTCAAGACCCCTGAATTTTTGTAACAGCCTTCCAAGCAACAGAGATGCACATTGTTCCCATTTGGGGGTAGGGGAAGGAGGGGAAAAAAAGTGCTATTAACAGTTTAAATATTTTAACTTCTCCAGCACCATCCAACATTGTGCCTTGGCCATCTCCCAGTCTCAGGCAATTCCAGCCTCTAGAATTAAGAGTGTTTCAGAGTGGAAATTTCCATTTGTTTGGATGCAGAGCTAGGATTAATTCTGAATCTTTAACCTCATCAGAAAATAATGATTTCCCAGGATCCCTTGTGGGATATTTCCATACTAAGGATGGTTAAATAGAGTGTAGAATACTGCTTTGTCATTAAATTAGTTTCTTGACTCATTCAGAAAGATCTGTGTTGGCTAGCATCAACCTAAAATCCTAGAATCATGGGGCTGGAAATCTCAGGAAAGAAGGATGCCTATAAAAGAAAAAAAAATGTAGCTTGGATTTGAAATGAGGGGTCATTGGTGCTCCCTGTGCTTGACTGTTTTCATTACCCAACTTGGTAACACCATCAGTGCTGATAAAGAGTGAGGCATGTGGAGAGGAGGAGGAAGAGGAGGAGGAGGAGGAGGAGGAGGAGGAGGAGGAGGAGGAGGAGGAGGAGGAGGACTGTGAGGTCGTTGGTGCTCTCTGAACTTGATGGTTTTCTTGTACAAGTTTCACTACTCAAACTAGGTAATCGGTGCTAGGGAGTATCTGCTAGGATACAATTGGGATCATCATGCTAGCACTGATG
The DNA here is from genome assembly GCA_015471245.1 of Laticauda colubrina. NCBI lineage: Eukaryota > Metazoa > Chordata > Lepidosauria > Squamata > Elapidae > Laticauda > Laticauda colubrina. The sequence goes on along the minus strand of BLBF01000045.1, from coordinate 4,276,358 downwards.
AAGTTACCTAGGAGTGTAGTGAAACATCAAGCTCAGAAACAGCAAGGACCCCTCAAAAATATTCCTGTTTAGTTTAGATGAAGATCATCCAAAGAGTTAATCTCACAAGCCATATCCCTTCTCGCCTTCAACAGCCCATTGTTCGTGTCCTGAAATTGCCCAAATAACTTTGGTAAATCAGATTCTTCAGTTAAATCTTTTCAGTACATCAGTTTCTCTTTGATCAGCTTTTTTTCTTCTCCCTAAGAACAGGCCAAGATTCACAAAATCCTTTCCTGCTGGAAGCATATCCTGCTTCAGAGAATAAGGGGAAGCATTGTTTCCTTTTTATTAAAGATGATGGCATATCTTTAAACTATGGCTCCTAACCACGCTGCATGCGGGGTGTTAAACCAATGCTAGAAAAACCAATATTCCATACATAAGAGGTTAACCTTTGATCTAGACACATCGCTGTAAATAAGCAAGCCTGTTTGCGGCAGCTCTTTGATCATCAAAATTGGAAACATTTGGAGAAACAGACCTTATGCACGAGGTGCTCCAGAATCGAAGAATGTCCTCACGGATCAAAAGGGATTCATTTGCACACAAACCATAACCAATATGAATCAGAAACGCAAGGCCATCTGGAACATTATAGCCCATGCTCCTGCATGACAGAAGAAAGATAATCGGGGGGGGGGGGTACATTTAAAAGGTTATTTCTTCATTTAGATTTTTAATAGGCTGCTTTATTATTATTACTTAAAAAAGATCTGGGCAGTTTTAGTTACAGTAGAAAAATGGCAGTGAAAAATGCAAACATGCCATAAAAATCCAGGCGGATAAATCTGTGCCTTAAAATTACACCAAGTCAGATCTAAAACAGAGAAGAGAAGTTGAAGAGAATGAACAAATGAACAAACAAGTCAACACAGCTACACAACATTTCATTTTTTTTGGGGGGGGGGGAGTTGAAAGTTGCCCAAAAGAGATTAAAATGAGTTCTAATTTGCCCCGTATTAAAACTCTGTTTTTTCAAAAAAGGACATTACAGATCCAGCTATCCCAAACTGTTTAGAAATTGCTCTCTATGGAGAACGGAGGGATTGTTCTTTTACATTGCACAGAGCTGGAATTGTGGAAGAGTACAATGGGTGTGTACTTCCACCTTTGCCCATGTGTGCACACAAGCACTGTGGAGGGGAGACCACCTGGTGAGACCTTTGTAGTATGTGCCAAGTTACCATCTTTTAAAAATAAAGGACAGCGTGGTGAGATTGTAATCTAGATGGACCAGATGTGAACTTTTCTAGCAAACAAGCTGCAGAAAAAGGGGGCATTTTAGCCTCCTCAAAGTAAGTCTCATCCAGATGGGTTAGGATCTTCCTTCCTAGACATCCTATTCCTTTGTTCAGTAGTTGTATTGTCTTACTTAAATTTAACAACAAGGTTCAAATAGCAGAACAGAACAGAACAGAACAGAACAGAACAGAACAGAACAGAACAGAATAGAATAGAATAGAATAACAGAGTTGGAAGGGACCTTGGAGGTCTTCTAGTCCAGCCCCCTGCTTAGGCAGGAAACCCTACACCACTTCAGACAAATGTTTATCCAATCTCTTTTTTAAAATTTCCAGTGTTGGAACATTCACAACTTCTGGAGGCAAGTTGTTCCACTCATTAATTGTTCTAATGGTCCGGAAGTTTCTCCATAGTTCTAAGTTGCTTCTCTCCTTGATCAGTTTCCACTCCTTGCTTCTTGTCCTACCCTCAGGTGCTTTGGAGCATAGCTTGACTCCCTCTTCTTTGGGGCAGCCCCTGAGATATTGGAAGACTGCTATCATATCTCCCCTAGTCTTTCTTTTCATCAAACTAGACATAACCAGTCATAGCAACCGTTCTTTATATGTTTTAGCCTCCAGTCCCCTAATCATCCTGGTTGCTCTTCTCTGCACTCTTTCCAGAGTCTCAACATCTTTTTTATAGTGTGGTAACCAAAACCAAGTGTGGCTTTACCAAGGAATTATAAATGGTATTAACACTTCATGTGATCTTAGCTGAAATACATCAGGGGTCTTCCTAGTTCAATTATAATCCTGGCTTCCAAATTTGTATTTATGCATACAAATTAGCATGTATAAATTCTCTGCCAAACTTTGGCTTCTGCACAAAGAAAACCAGCATATCTGGGAGGATCTCTAAAGGGTACAAGATCCCACCTGGACCATAGGAAAACATGAAGATCCTTCCTTGTTGTTCGTATCCCAAATAGAATGATGAAATATATCCATGGGATGCTAAGGATCATTGGGGATTTGGAAGTCCAGTTTCATCCAGTTTCAAAATGTTTTCCCACCCATAAAAGATTCAAGGCAGAAAGGAAAATAATTTTTTGCTTTTGTGCATGTGTTTTAAGAGGAAGAGAAAGGAGGGGGTAGTTATTTCTTCTAGGAATCTAATGCAAAGTTTCTTGTTCTTTATTTTTTTAAAAAGCACTGAAATTTTAAAAAAGGGCACAAAAGAGATCATAGTTTAGATTTAGAACATCTCTGAGAATTCTCAAAGAGAAGCTTCCTTCATCCAAAGCAGCTTGATTCATCCAAACTTTGGAAAATTCTGCATACCGTTCGTTTGTCTTCCCATTTGAGTTCTTGAGGTGAAGCCAATGAGGAGATTTCCATAATCTTCAGGAGGTGTTAACTGGCTTTTATGTAGGAAAGGTCTTTGAATGTCAGCATCCATCAGTGGTGGCAAGGAGCAGGAGATCGATGCCTACGGAGATTCTCAATTGTCCAGGTCATGGTCGTCCCAAAAATGCTTTTTTCAAAAGGCAACTGGACTTTGTTTTTCCTTGAAGACACTTCACTTCTTCATCCAGAAGCTTCTTCAGAAGTGAAGAAGCTTGTTGGATGAGAAACAAGGCATCTTCAAGGAAAAACAAAGTCCAGTTGCCCTTTGAAAAAGCATCTTTGGGAGCAGGAGGTAGGCCTCAGAAAGATGGCTTCCTTTTTGGGCTGAATGTTTTAACATCTTCCTTCATCCAAGAACGTTTTGTGTTCCTGTTAAGAGAATTCCACAACTTTATTTGTGAGAACCCCAAAAGTATGAATCAGCCTTTCACGGATTCAGCTTATTGAATGGCCTCAGCTAATTCTGGCCATCTTAAATATTAGCACGACTTCACACCAGCCAAAGTTCATTCAAGATACTGAGTAGTCTCCATCAAGAAACAAAATGGCAGCCTGTTCAATTTGAACTCAATGGGGGGATGAATCTCTCTTTGATTGTGAAGGCAGATGATTTTGCTCACTGCTCTGAAGATAGACTGCCCATCACATCGCTCTGTCCTCAATAATCTGCTGCCAGCTTCCTTGATTAGTTTATTCTTAAATTTGGGGCTATGGGAACTAAAATAACCCCTTAAAACTCCTTCCCATAAACACAGAGTTGATATTCTCTCAATAGAGGGCCCTCACCTATGAATATAACAGACATATGTCCTTTATTATAAAAGACAGCCCTTTATTTCAGAAAGCTGCCCTTTAGAATTATTTGATTCCATTATTTATTTTCATGGTTTGGCTCTTGAATTTTCCTCAGTAAAGCAAAGTTATAAACATAAACAATTTTTTAAAAAATCCTTATGATCCTCTTTTGGTGTTGCCCCCTTTATTCAAGTCTGTCCTTTATTTTTGCCAAGAAAATATGGCCATTGTACTTATGACTCATCAGGAAATCATTGAAAAGGAATCTTTATGAGCTTTGAAACTCCTCTCTGGAGTTTTATTTGAACTGGACTTGGCAGACTAAGTCATTCCTCATGCAGCCCTTCAAATCAAATTTTTTAAAAAAAATCTGGATTATTTTCAAGTTCCCAGTTTCAAACTCTTTCAGATCCCAGCAGGCCTCTGGTGGCATCACCGAGAGATTTAAGCTCAAGTTTTCTGCCCACAACTTCATCTTTTACATCTTGCCATATTCTACAAATCATAGGAATTACTTTTAAATCTGTCCTTTGAGATTTCTTTCACTATCCCCCCCCCAAAAAAAAAGGAATTATGTTTTTACATCTCATTTACATCTAGCCAGCTGAGTGACTTTGGACCAATCATCAGGTGACAGTGAGTTCTAGTTCCACCTTAGCCATGAAAGCTAACTGGGTGACTTTGGGTCAAACACCTGGAGATTGGGAGTTCTAGTCCTTCCTTAGATGTGAAAACCAGCCGGGTGACTTTGGACCAGGGGTCCTCAAACTTGACAGCTTTAAGACTTGTGGACTTCCTCCTCCAGTCATGTTAGCTCAGGAATTCTGGGAGTTGAAGTCCACAAGTCTTAAATTTGCCAAGTTGGAAAACCCTTGCTTTGGGCCAATCCCCCAAAGATGGTGAGTTCTAGTTCCACCTTAGCTATGAAAGCCAAATGGGTGACCTTGAGCCAATCCCACTATCTCAGCCCAACTCACCTCACAGGGTTGTTCTTGGGAGGAAAAGAAGAAGAGGAAGATATGTTGGGTATCTTTTCCACCTTGACTTATTTGTAATTCTTATTTGGGATATAAACAAGCAAATGAATAAAAATAGAACAATTTTTAGTTGACGTCTAAAAAACAAATGTCTCAATTCTTGTCCCAACTTTCTTGCCCTCCTACATCTTCTCCATCTTAGCCATAGGTGATGAATCCCAGAAGATGACAAACAGCCTTTCTCAGTTCTTCCCCTGTCCCTGCCTCCCCACTTGATTTTTTTCTCTGTATAAAATTGAAGTTGAGAAGGTTTCAGGATGAAGATCACTTTCTATTCATAAAGATTTTTTTTATAGATAAGAAGAGGGCTAGGTAAACTCCTGCTCCTTCCCACTCAGAAGGTCAAATATTGTTGTTGGGTTTTTTTGCAGTTTGGAGAGGAAACATTGAATTTAATAAAAATGGATTTATATTCAGAAGATTGAAAGGGCATTAGATGGCCTCTCTCTAACCAGCCTGTTATAACCAGGCTGCCATGATCTAGGCTAAAACCCAGAGAGATTAGTTCAAGTCCTTGAGTAGGCAATGCAAATCACTAAATAGGCTCTCCTTTCCTTTGTCTCCTTCCGTGCCCTCAACTTACACCTTAACTCTCATCTCCTTGAGTTTCCATAGCAGCCAGATAGCATACCTAACCCTGTTTGGAGGTCATCATCAACCATGAACTGTGGCTAGAAGACCTTGGAGTTTCTCTTCTGGGGAAGAGGTGGGAGAGGGTCACCTCATGTCAGTAACTTCAGCCTTCTGCACTGAGATTGGATACTAATCTTTCATGTCCCGAGCTACATAACATCTGTTTCCCATTATCAGCTTTCCAACCATGCAATTCTCAGTTCTCCTAAACAGAGGTCCTTCCATCTCATTCCCATATCACGTAACAACTCCCTCTATCATATTCTGTTTTTCCCCTCGCACATACCTGCTAGTCGTTTCCAGCTCTAGGGGGGCAGTGCTCATCTCCGTTACAGAGCTGAAGAGCCAGTGCTGTCTGAAGACGTCTCCGTGTCATGTGGCCAGAATGACTAAATGCCAGAAGGTGCAAGGAACGCTGTTACCTTCCCACCAAAGTGGTCCCTATTTTTCTACTTGCATTTTTACATGCTTTCGAACTGCTAGGTTGGCAGAATCTGGGACAAGTAAAAGGAGTTCACTCCGTTACGTAGGACTAGGGATTTGAACCACCAAACTGCCAACCTTTCTGATCGACAAGCTCAGCATCTTAGCCACTGAGCCACCATGTCCCTCACAGAAACACTCATTTCCCATTCATTTCCCATTCATAGAAATAGAAAAAAGGACTATACTGGAGCATCTTGATCCTTTGTCATTCACCAGTCATCTGGGTTGAGTGGAACATTGCCTTTAAGACAGAGGTCGGCATCCTTAAACACTTGAAGAGCCATTTGGACCTCTTTCCACAGAAAAGAAAACACTGGGAGCCACAAAACCTTTCCCCGTGCCTGACTATTTCCTGAGCAGCCACAAAAGTAGCATATATAAGTTGAATTAAAGATTCTGTTTTCTTCTGAAACTTTTTTTTTCTTTGATTTATCCATGGCCTACCGGGGGTCAAAAAACTCAATCCATCACATGCCGGATGGATGTTGCACATTGGCAGGTGTGATACATATTTTGAGAGACAGGGAGCCACAGCAGAGGGATGAAAGAGCCACATGCGGCTCCAGAGCTGCCAGTTGCCGACCCCTACTTTAAGAGAATAACAGAGTTGGAAGGAACCTTGGAGGTCTTCTCGTAGTCCAATCCCCTGCTCAAGCAGGAGCCCCCTTATATCAATCCAGACAAAAAGAAATAGAGGGGGGGGGGAGAGAGATTAACGGAGAACATTTTGCTATGGCTGGGTGCAAATGCATCTTTGGAAGACCTAAAAGGCCTGACTGGTGATAGATCACCCTGGAGAAGATCTATTTATGTGGTTGCTAAGAGTTGACAGCAACTTGATGTCCATAATCATCTGTCAGACATAAGTGGATTTTTACCCTGTGAAAATGGTTGGCCAGTGATGTGGTTGTTCGTTTCCACACTTGAGACTGGACAGACGGAGGCATAAATTGCCTTCCGCCAGTGGCTCATGTCGTCCAATGTTCTCTGTTGTGCTAGACAACTGATCTTTAAGGTTTCAAGAATAATCTCCACTGCTTTTGATTATTGCTACCAGAATGAAGATAAGCATCTTCAATTGTTGCTCTTGACAACTTTTCCTCAAAATCAGCCAGGAGAAACCATCTATTAGAAAATTACTGTTGGGTCTCCTTAATCCATCTGCTGTAAAGATTGCTACAGCAGCTGGAAAAAAAAGGTAGAAGTACAGGTTTTTTTCAAGTATTCCTCTCTCCCTCTCTCCCTCTCTCTTTCTCTCTCTCTCTTTCCCTTTCTCTCCATCTCTCCCTTCTCTCTTTCTCTCTTTCTCTTACTCTCTCTCTCTTTCCAGCTGCTTGACATGCTCCTGAAATGCTCAATGTGACTGATAAGATCTTCAAAGCCATGACCTGTCACAAATTATGCTTCAGAGCGTTTTACTCCAACAGGTTCAAGCATAATCAAAAGAGAAATGTTATTCCAACTCAAAAGCTTGAACCTGCTCTTGGATAACAGTGTCAAAATGAGAAGGGCTCCAGAGGCAGGGCAGAAAGATCAGGCATGGTGTGAGATTGCATCGAAGTCATGGGGGGGGGGGGGGAATCATACCAAAAGAAAAAAGAAAAAGATTTCCTGCTCATAGGAAAAGTGTAACTAGAGGACAACACAATAAGAAGTGATTAATAAAGACAGTGTAGCTATCTGAGCAGTTTAGGAGACATAGCAACACATGCTTAGGTTCCTTAGTTATGATTAGGGGATTGAAAGCTAAAACATACGAAGAACAATTGCAGGAACTGTGTATGTTTAGTCTGATGAAAAGAAGGATGAGGGGAGACTTGATAGCAGTCTTCCAATAGCTGCCAGAAAGAAGAGGGAGTCAAGCTATTCTCCAAAGCAGCTGAAGGCAGGACAAGAAGCAATTGGTGGAAACTAACCAAGGAGGGAAGCAAGCTAGAACTAAGGAAAAAATTCCGAATAGTGAGAACAATTAGTAGAACAGCTTGCCTCCAGAACTTGTGAATAGAATAGGATAGGGTAGGGTAGGGTAGAGTAGCCATCGGGTAGGGTAGGGTAGGGTAGGGTAGGGTAGGGTAGGGTAGGATAGGATAGGACAGGACAGGACAGAACAGAACAGAACAGAACAGAACAGAACAGAACAGAATAGAATAGAATAGAATAGAATAGAATTCTTTATTGGCCAAGTGTGATTGGACACACAAGGAATTTGTCTTTGGTGCATATATTCTCAGCATACATAAAAGAAAAGATACATTCATCAGGAGTCAAGAATCATAAGACACAACACTTAATAATAGTCGTAGGGTAAAATAAGGGAGGGAGGGAGGAAGGAAGGAGAGTGGAAGGAAGAAAGGGAGGGAGGAAAGACTAGATGTCTACCTCCACGTTGAGACTAGACTAGACTAGACTAGACTAGAATAGAATAGAATAGAATAGAATAGAATAGAATAGAATAGAATAGAATAGAATAGAATAGAATAGAATAGAATAGAATTCTTTCTTGGCCAAGTGTGATTGGACACACAAGGAATTTGTCTTGGTGTAAATACTCTCAGTATACATAAAAGAAAAGATACATTCATCAAAAGAGTTGAGGTATGAGTCAAGGTAAGGTGTGAAATTTAATGATAGTTATAGGGTACAATACACAATAAATTATCTACCCAATGCTCCAATACTGGAAGTTTTTAAGAAGAGATTGGACAACCATTTGTCTGAAATGGTGTAAAGTTTCCTGTCTAAACAGGGGGTTGGACTAGAAGATCTCCAAGGTCCCTTCCATTGCTGTTATTCTATGCTATGCTATGTTATGCTATGCTATGGTACACTATGCTACTCTATTCTATTTACAATCCAGAAATGTCTAAGACCCTTAAAAAAAAAAAAAAAAAGGAGGGAAGAAGAGCCCAACACACAAGTTTTCAGTTGTTTCCGGCTCCACCAATAAAGTAAAATAAAACATTCAGCATCAAATAGATGTAACTTTTTTTCCTTCAGATGTTGTCACAGGACTGTCATTCCGGTGTTTTCAGCATTATCTCATTCTCTCAAAGCAATCACTCAGCAAGTTTTGGGATCTGACTGGGAACTCCTGATGGGCATGGAGGATGCCTTCCAGAGAGGAAAACATGTGTAAAATCTGTTCACCATCTGTGTTGCTCCTGCTTTCAACGTGGAGGTAGACATCCAAAATCCCTGTTTGCGATTACCTGCTTCAAGGGACTAAGCTGGCATTCTTCTCTTTTTTAGAGGTAGCTTGTTTTATTTCCTGTTATCCAAGTGTTTCACTTGACACACAGAGACAGAATTGGCAATTCCAGTATGGCTACAGGCGTAGCCATCCAACATAATCATTGAACCGATCCATTTTTATGATTAACTTTCTGTGAAGCCACTTCAAAATAAAAAGCTCCCAACAATAGATGTATTATGTCGAATATAAAATAAAACCAATTCTGTATCTTATGCTTGTACACAGACCGTCTTCGACTTACAATAGTTACTTTGTTGGTCATTCAAACTTACAACAGCACTGAAAAAAAAAAGTGTTTTCTCCAGTCACAACTTTTATGGCATCCTCATGGTCACATGATCAACATTCAGAGGCTTGGCAACTGACTCATGTTATGATGGTTGCGTGATCCTCTTTTGTGACCTTGGACAAACCAAGCCAGGTTCACTTAACAACCATATTTCTAACTTAGGAACTTCAGGGATTCACTGAACAACTATGGGAAGAAAGGTCATAAAGAGATTAGAACTGTACTAGTTCAAAATTGGAGAAATGAGAAAATTCCGATGGAGGAGGAAGTAATTAAGAAAATAATGGAATGAGCAGATTAACACTAGCAATTAGAGAGCAAGAAGAAAAAGTGTATTATAAAATATGGGATTTATTCCATTAATGGCTAAGTAGAAAAGTAAGAAATTGAAGTATATTATAGAAGTAATGATATGTTATAACTGATTATTTTTAAATAAAATATAATATGAATAAAAATTTAGTAAGAATTGAGATGTGCTCTAAAGGATAATATGGAATTGAAATCAAGGTCTAATGATTGTATAGTAATAATATAAGATGGTATGAAAAGTTAATTAATGCAATATGAATGTAAATCTAAAAAGGAAAGACTATAGATATTGTGCACAGGGCATCTGTACCAACTGACACACTGTACAATTGAAAGAAGATTTTATTTGTTGTTTGGTGTATTATGTTTTGTGTTTATGTTTGTTGTTAAAAATAAAAAATATACAAAAAAAGAAAGGTGATAAAGCAACTGTCTCACTTACCAACAGAAATTTTGGGTTCGATTGTGGTCATGAATTGAGAACTACCTGTGCAACCTTCTTTTTAATGAATTCCATTTGAGTTGGTCCTTGCAGAAGTACTTTCTCTTGTGCCGAAGACATAGGCTGTTTTAAAGCATTTGTTGTTTTGTTGCTTTGAGATTGCTTTGCTCACAAAGCAAAGCAAGACCCAGACTTTCTTCATCACTGGCTTTGAATACTCTCAGCACCATCCCTTTGAGTTTTCAAAGCAATGAGTGGAATTTAAAAGTTTCGTTTGGAGAAACATGTGGGAAAACCATCAGTATTACCTCGGGATGTGTCAGAAGAAAACTAAGCGGGATCCATCATGACGTGAATGTTGAGTTGTCATCGGAGGAGCTATCTGGAATTCTGTTTCAGGTTTGTTGGCGTCAAGGTTTATTTCTGGTCAACCACTTCATTGCTCACCTTTTGACCTTCACCATTTCTATGTCTAGCTACTGGCTTGCTAATTCTAACAGGGAGGGGGTATCAGTCTGGATTTGGGAAACTTTAAATGCTCCATTAAAAGAGGAAGTGATCCCACAAAGCCTCTTTACGTAGAACACTCATATCATACCAGATCTTCCAGTCCAATCCCTAGATCATGCAGGAAACCATTTCAGACATGTGGCTTTCCAGTCTCTTCTTAAAAGCCTCCAGTGTTGGAGCACCAACAACTTCTGAAGGCAATCCGTTCAGTGGTTGATTGTTTTCATTGTTCAAAAATTTCTCTTTAGTTCTAGGTTGCTTCTCTCTTTGATTAGTTTCCATCCATTGCTTCTTGTCCTGCCTTTCAGAGCTTTGGAGAATAGCTTGACTCCCTCTTCTTTATGGTAGCCCCTCAAATATTGGAACACTGTTATCGATGTTAATTCTTCTTTTCACTAGACTAGACATACCCAATTCCTGCAACCATTCTTCAGATGTTTTAGCCTCTTGCCCCCTTACAAGTTTTCCTGCTGAAATCTAACACGGGCCTGGGAGGTGACTAACTTTCCTTTTCTAAATTGTTATGGGAAAAAAATCATCATTTCTAAAAGATCATCAGAAAAGTGGGTTCCAGCTGACTACAAACATTCTTTAAAAGAATCTGATGCGTGGACTTAAAAAAGAAATCTGACGCACAGACTCAAAATTAAAAAGAAAATGTAAATCTGTATGTGTGTGGTTGTGTATTTAAATAAATAGATATATGGCTCAAGTAAAGTATACAGTCATGTCACCAGCCTGGAAAAAAGGATGCTAAACACAAAAAAAATGGACTGTTCCTTATCAAACCTTTCTGTAGCATTTTTTTAAAAGATGACACAAGTACAACTTTTACTACCCAGCACAAGTCAATAAATCTGAAGGATGATTTTATAAGATGAGTTCAAAAGAGGGAGGAGGGAAATTGAAAGAAATGATCAAAGGGTAAAAAGAGGGGAGGATCAATGGTATCTTCAGAAGAAAAGAAAGAAAGAAGAAGGAAAGAAAGAAGACAGAAAGAAAGGAGACAGCAAAAGAAAGAAAAAAAAAGAGAGAGAGAGAGAGAGAGAGAGAAGGAGGAAGTAGGAAAGAAAGAGAGAGAGAGAATGAGAGAGAGAGAGAGAGAGAGAGAGAGAGAGAAGATTGAGTGAATTAGAACAGCTTTTTTAAAAAAAGATAGGTGCTACCTGAGCCGAAAAGACAATTAAGACAATGTATTAATTTTTATGGCGTCTGGCAGTAATATTTTCATCCTGTTAATTACACCACAGACAGAAAAAAGTATATAATATGATAGCTCCATGCTGAGAAGACATGCTTGCTGCTTAGTTAAGTGACAGCATTTATCCTATAATTGGCTTGCTGGAATGCAATGCGCATTGCAAGTCTCAGAGTGTGTGAGATACCAGATCTGTGCAACAAGCCCAGGGTGGAAATGATCAACACTCAGGATTAATCTTTTTGGATCAGGAGATGATGCTTCCTTGTGAGTTTCGAGATACGGGAGCACATCTATACCTGGGTTGAAAAATTGCATTGAAATAATGACTCAATGTCCCAAGCAAAGAGAAGACCATCTCAGCAGAAGACCAATTTTGAACTTCTGATTGATTCATTTGGCCCAGCTAACAAATACAGTTGGAGAGAGCCAGTTTGGAAACAATGGTGAAGACACCGGCTATCTAAGAGATCTGGAGATCTGGACTCATACCCCTTAGATACAAAACCAGCTACTTGATCTTGAGCCAGTCACTCTTTCTCAGGCCTAGGAAGCAAGCAATGGCAAACCACTTCTGAAAACTTGCCAAGACCACTGTCCAGTCAATTGCGTGGAGCCAACATTGTTCTGTAGGCACCAAAAACTAGAGAAAAAGTGAAAGAATTGCTCAAATTGCTGTACTGTATGTGTCACACCCCACAGCTGCTTTTAATTATACATATTTGTGTTGACCCATCTCTTATCTAGTAGGACATGTGGCTGAATGAAATGAGGGTTTGACTGTAGCCATCGGTGAGCTCTTCATCAACTCTTAGTCTGACTTAATGATAAATGGAATGGAAGGTTACATTGGACCCAGGTTTCATCTGGCTTAGAATAAACCCACTGACAGAAGTATGCCATAATTTCTACAACAGACTGCAGTTACCTTAAGCATAACTAAACTCCTTGTGAATGGTGGTTTTCCCTCCAATAAACAATGTCTGCAGGGTGGAGTCAAAATGATGGTGATGACAGCAGTAAGGGTGCACTTAAAGCTATCCCTGTTGTTGATGTGGATCACAGGTGCAATACACATCAAAACAAGTTTTGAGCATCATCTGGATTTTTTTGGGTTAACCATGGTTTGTGGACATCCTTGCTTCCAATGAAACCTCAGGTCACATTTCAAAGCTGCTGGTTTCTTCCAGTTATGGTCTCAATACCATTTACTGGGGTTGCCTAGTGCAGTTTTCTTTCAACTTTAGCAATTTTAAGATATGTGGACTTCAATTCCCAGAATTCCCCAGCCAGATGCCTATCTGATGTCCCACAAATGCTTTTCACTTCAGTTTCTGATTGTCTTAACCATCATAGTCAATAGCCAATAATCACAGCTATAGTTATAAGCCCAGGTTGTCCCAAATATGATTTTTTCAAAAGGCAACTGGATTTCCTTTGTTTTTCCTTGAAGATGTTTTGTTTCTCATCAAAGAAGCTTCTTCAGTTCTGACTGAATGGTAGGGAATGGAAGGATTTATATGACATGGATGACAGAGAATCTCAGTAGACTTAAGTCCAGGTTGTTTTCTCCTGTTACAGGTAGACAGACAGATTCATAAGAAAAATGAAAGGTAACCACAAAATTCTCATGGAATTTTACTGGTATTAACATTTCAAAGCCACCCTTTCAAACAACTGCCAAGTTAAATTAAGCTTTCCCAATGATACTCATTATCTCTTTCTTCTCTCTCTCATGTATATCTACAAACACAAATGACATACAACAATTAGACTGCTCGAATTTAATTGGCACCGTTTGTGAATTTCCTTTAAAGAAATAGCAAGGCCGTTGAGCTTAGAGGGCATATCTTATAAATATATAAATGGGCAAATATAATCATAATATTTTTTTTAAAAGAATCCACCACATTATTATTTCCTAATTTAAACAAGCACTGTTTATTTTTGGCAGAGAAAATAATGGAGGGTTCCACTTTAATAGCTACTACCAGCAGTTCAGATTCTGTTTATTTGGTTGCAAACAACTATTCCTGGAAAATGCAAACCCACTAAATAAAATACGAATGTCAGAAAGCAGTCTAACTAGGATTGGAAAGGATCAGACTTGTTTAGCAAAGTGAAGGGACGATGGAGTAAATACCAGCGAAGAAGGAGGAAAATAGTCAAATCATAACCAGAAATTAATAAAAGAAGGTCTTCTAATCCAACCCCCACTGCTTGGGCAGGAAACCCTATATAGTTTCAGACAAGTGGTTGTCCAATCTTTTCTTAAAAACTTCATGCTACATGATAATGACTCCTCCTTCTAAGTCTTAACTTGCTTCCAATCTGCGTAAGAAGAGTACGGATTACATTATCACAGAAAACAGGATACTTGAGATTTATAGGTCCACTTATCTTGATGGTGGCATCTGAAGCTGGAAGCTGAGGTTTCAAGCATCTGGGAGGCTTCAGTTGGCTTACGTATGTGTGTGTGTATGTGTGTTTGTGTGTGTGCAGTTTTCTTGGAGAGATTTTTCAGAAGTGGTTTGCCATTGCCTTCTTCCTCGGGCTTAGAGAATACAACTGGTTGAAGGACACCCACCTGGCTTTGTGCCTAAGGCAGGACTAGAACTCACGAAGCCCAAAGTCCAATCCCATTCTAGTTCTGCTCTAAGCAAGCAAGCTGCCTGGGTGACTTTAGTCCAATCACCAGGAGACAGGGAGTTCTAGTCCTGCCTGAAAGCTGGCTGGGTGACTTTGGGCTAGTCCTCTGACTCAGTTCCAACCGACGACGTAAGTAAGTAAGTAAGTCAGTCAGTCAGTCAGTAAATACATAAGTAAATAAGTAAGTGAATAAATGAATGAATAAATATTTGCAGTTCTCTGAGTTGTCAACAGCTGGAAAGAAAAGTCCAAACAACAAGCACATATTGTTAAATAAGAGGTTAAAAAAGGCATTATATCAGAGAGAAATGTAGGCAGAAATTGACAGCAGAGGCATATGGTTTGAGAAAAGGTGCAACAATGGAGACACCTATTTTTCTTGAAGTCTGATATTTGAGAGTTTCAATTTTCCTTATTTAGAACATGAGAGGAGAAAATTCTTTCATGCACAATTTGCAGGTTTCATCCCTTGGCAAAAAAACCCAATAACAACAGCCTAAGCATCCCTTAGAAATGTCTTTGATCTGGGCAAAATTTGGGTCAGAGACCTAGAGTAATTTCCACTTGCACCTTGTAGTAGAGCAAAGGAAGGAATGCCAGGGTGAGAAAAGGAATTTAAAAAGAGACCCTCAAAAGAACAACAAAGGCTGAAATTTAAATAAAGACAATGGTGTCAAAGTATCTCCAGAAATAAAGATATTCTGATCAGTTCGTTGCATCTCTTAGAAAAGAAAAGAGAAGAGAAGGGCATTAATTCTGATTTATATTTAAATAAAAATGATTAAATTTTATCTTCCAAGATGGAAATGTTGCGATAAGCACTGGTTGGTGGCCAAAGTATTCTCTGATGCCTGGAGCTTTCAGCCCTGTTGTCTTGTACGTATATTTGAATGGCAATGGGTTTTATCAGTATTTCTAAAGGCACTCATTTAATTATGTGGTTGTAAGAATTTTCAAAACCCCAAAGAATTAACACTCCCAATGCATATTCATGTTCTTCACATTAAATCAGCTTGAGCCATTGGAGGGGGTGGGGAGAAATAAATAATATAAAATGAGAAAGTGCAAACACCATTTTTATTTCTGTAAACACTTTGAAGCTTTATTCGGGACTCATTTGTAATCTTGTTTTATTTATGTATAATTACAAATAATTAGATGTTATCTGCCCTTTCCGACATGGGCTAAAGGGGACCGGAATCATTGTTTACAACAAAAGACACAGGAATGTCTTCTGATCCTTTATAAAAATGCAAGCTCTTTACCTCCAGTGAAACTATAACTTATTCATGTTTATTTTTTTTTTCATTATTAAAAATCCCACCTTTATTGTTTTCACAATTCAAGGCAGAGTATATATCCAACAGATCTTCCTTTCATTTTCCACACAACAACAACCCTTGTGAGGTTAATTAGATTGAGGGAGAGTGATTGGTCCAAAGACACCCCACTGGCCTCCTTGAAGGACTAGAACTCATTGTTTCCTAGTGTTTGGCCCAAAGTCACCCAATCAACTTTCATGGTTAAGGTGGGACTAGTAACCATTGTATCCTAGTGATTGGCCCAAAGTCACTTAGCCAGCTTTCATGATTAAGATGGGACTAGAACTCATGGTCTTTTAGCCTGGTAACTTAATCACTGTTCAATTTTTATTTGTTTATTTTATTTATCAGGCATGTATTAGATAACAGATATAATTAGAACATGATTATGATTTCATGAAATGGGTACAAATAAAAGGACACATTAGGCATTAGGGACAGTAGGCACTTTGATGCGCTTATGCACGTCCTTTACAGACCTCTTAGAATGGGGTGAGGTTGACAATAGACAATCTAAGGTCAAAGTTTTTGGGGTTTGGGGAAGAAACCACAGAGTCAGGTAGAGGATTCCAGACATTGACCACTCTGATGCTGAAGTTGTATTACCTGCAATCAAGTTTGGAGGGATTCAAACCTTTATTGTCAGAGTACATGTATACAATAAGATTGGCTGAGTTTTCCTTCCTTCCTTCCTTCCTTCCTTCCTTCCTTCCTTCCTTCCTTCCTTC
>BLBF01000045.1:4229077-4241518 GCA_015471245.1 Laticauda colubrina | reverse complement strand
GATAGATAGATAGATAGATAGATAGATAGATAGATAGATAGATAGATAGGTAGATAGGTAGATAGGTAGATAGGTAGGTAGGTAGGTAGGTAGGTAGATAGGTAGGTAGGTAGGTAGGTAGGTAGGTAGATAGATAGGGAGGCAGGGAAGCAGGTAGACAGACATGATATGATAGAAGAGAGAGAAATGGATGGAGAGAAAGAGAAATTGATTTTTAAGAAAAGAAAAACTTTTTTTTCTCCCTTCCATCCCATCATGTCTGATTCTCAGATAGAGCCTGGACAGGTCCTTGCAGTTTTCTTGAGAAGATTTCAGAAGTGGTTTGCCCTGGATTCTTTCCTAGGGCTGAGAGGAATTGACTGGCCCAAAGCCACCCAGCTGGCAAGGTAGGATATGAAGTCCTTGGGTAACATTCATGAGTCTGTGGTAAGACCACCAACCAAGATTGCTGGGATGGCCATTGGTGGTCACATGATCTCATGTTTTGCAACCCCAATGCTTAGTGACACCAATTCCGGTCCCAATTGCTGTCCTAACCTGAGAACTTACCTGTATTTGCACACACACATACACGACTCAAAAAGATAAAAGAAGAAGTGTGATATTAACATGGAAACATTTTACCTGTACCACTAAACTCATTTAAAAAAGCAGACAATCAAACAGAATTCCTGAGAGTGACAGGAAAAAAGCTTATTTATCCAAGAAACAGGTGGTGAAAATAAAGAACAATCTTCAAATCATACCCCAAATCTGGATACTGGATACATCACACCACAACGATTACAGACAACAAGGTATCTTTCTAGCTCCTCAAGGTGCATTTTCTGTCTAGAAAGATATTTGGGGATATTGGTTGCCGTTGTTCAAAACAAGAACAAAGCAGCCCCTGAATTTACTCACCTTTCAGCTTTTGCTTCCCCGACCAGCTTTTCAGAAAGAAATATTTCAAAGATGAAGGCATATTGAGAAGGTTGGGCTTAGGGTTTAAATCCACCCATAACTGAGTCTGCTGGAAACAATAAATGCAGCAACAGGCAGATGTTTCAGGTCTCAACGTGATCAAATTAAAAAAAAAACAAAACACACAAAAATTGAGAGGAGTCCCAGTTCTAATGCAAGGATTTAAGCTTAGCTCAACCATCAGAGTGGGCTTAAGCCCAGCTCAGCTCCTTTTATCCCATTCATTTCGTGAAGAAATGCCTTTGGCTTTCTAGACCTCTTTTGCCAACTGCAGCTCATTAAGGCCTCACGGCCCAACTTCTCATCTTGTTTCACCAAAAGCACTGACGCTTAAAATGTAATTAAACTTAAAAGAAACAAATCTCTGTGTTCTTATCCCTTCATCCACACCCCATTTGGAGGGGGAGTACACACACACACACACACATGTATTTTTAAAAGCTGAGTTTCTAGTTGTTGGTTTTAAAAAGAAAGAAAGAAAAGAAAGGTCGGTTGGGGAAAACTCTACGTTTCAAGTCCTTACTACACAACGTTTGCTCAACTGTTTGGCACGGCAAGCACGTTCAAATACTTGGGGTAACAGCCTTCCAGAGGGACTTCTGCTCGCAGATTTTTTTTTCCCCAAATAATAACCCAGCAAGTCTAGCTGTCCAATGAGTGTCTTATTGAAATATCCCAAGCTGTTTGGGCTGTCACAGCTGTCGGCTCCGGCGTTCGCACTTATGTCGCATTGCTTTCATTGCAAAAATAGAAATTTGTGTCCTTTGCATTGTTACATTACTAATGCTAAATATTTAATTCCCCCAGGTGCTAATTATAATCAAGGGCTGGCAACAACACGGATTTGACTTTTTAATAACAACGGCAAGAGCCATCGGAGTCTCTCTTCCTCTTTCTCCCTCCCTCTCTCTCTCTTTCAATTAATTAAATACACAGTTTACCAATAACCTCTGTCAGTTTGCCCTCCAAGACCCATGCTAATTTGTGCGAAATAAAAACGGTTTGAAAAATTAACAGATATGCTCGTCTGCTCCCTGTTATTCTATTACTTTAAAAAGGGCTGTCGAATCAAGAGACTATCCTAAGAGTTACAGGCCCAGTGCTCAAGGCTGAATTTAAGGAGGTGGGGAAGGATGGAAAGGAGGATGAAAATGTTTACAAGAATCTAATTAGCCAAGAAGAAACTCAAGAAAGGAAAGCACATCTGGTCTTGTGGTGACAGG
This sequence comes from Laticauda colubrina, assembly GCA_015471245.1. Classification (NCBI taxonomy): domain Eukaryota; kingdom Metazoa; phylum Chordata; class Lepidosauria; order Squamata; family Elapidae; genus Laticauda; species Laticauda colubrina. The sequence goes on along the minus strand of BLBF01000045.1, from coordinate 4,239,332 downwards.
CCAGAACGCTCTCAGACATAACATATGTGGTTGCCCGCTATATTTGTAGTCCTCGACTTACAATAGTTCATTTAGTGACTGTTCTAAGTGGCAAAGGAAGGAGAATTAAGGAAGGAGAGGGGGAGAGGAAGGGAAGGAAGGGAGGAAGATGATAGATAATAGATAGATAGACAGACACTGGAAGGAGGGAGGAGAATTAAGGAGGAATTATTCCTCCTTAAGGAGAATTAAGGAGGGAGAGGAAGGAAGGAGGGAGGGAAAGAGAGGGAGGGAGAAAGGAAGGAGGGAGGGAGGGAGAGAGGAAGGGAGGAGGAGGAGAGGAAGGGAGGAAGATAATAGATAGATAAACAGACACTGAAGGGAGATATTAGAGAAAGAGAGAAAGAGTCAATAGAAAGAGAGAGAGATAACGATGATGACAGATAGATATATCCATCTATTATACAATACATCTCTATGTAAATATAGTCTACAAAGATAAGATTTGTAGACCGTTTGCTAGAATAATCTTACATTGTTCTTTCCAAATCCAGTTAAACACAGTCTTCCTTGGACAGCCGGATTATACTTCTGTGACAAAGTCTGTATTTTGCACGCAACGTATGCAAAGGAATTAAACACTGGTGTTGCAAACTTCTTTACAAAGCCAGACATTGTGTCGCCACAGGTGTTTGGTTGTACAAGGAAAGTAAACACTGATCTGCCATGGGAGCATACAGACTATCCGAAAGCAGCATTTGAATGCACATTGCTCGGTACAAGTTTTTTGGGGGGGAGGAGCTTAATAATGCAAAATGGCTGCTATAATCTTTGAAGATACCCATCGGATTGCTGTTAAAAGAATTTCCCACACTTAAACTGCATTATTCCTTTGTGGCCAATCAAGCTGATTGATCCTGTATCAATATACAGATATGGATACAGCTCCGATAGGATAGTGGAGAATGGAAGGAGCTGAAGAAGCTTCTTGGATGAGAAGCGAAACATCTTCCAAAATAAAAACAGAAAGTCCAGTTGCCTCCTGGAAAAACACCTTTGGGACAACCATGGCCTGGAAGACTGAGAATCTCTACAGACTTTTAGCTATACCATTTGGGATTGAGGTATGGGAGTAGGAATGGATTTCCAAAGAAAAATAAATTGCAGACTACAGGAACCAGGACAGGTAACCCTGAGGACACAGATAAACCTCCAACTGGCCTCAATGACCCTCTAAAACAGCGGTCTTCAAATGTGACAGCTTTAAGACTTGTGGACTTCAACTCCCAGAATTGCACCTCCAGTCATGTTAGCTCAGGGATTTCTAGGATTGGAAGTCCACAAGAATTAAAGTTGCCAAGTTTGAAGGCCCTTGCTCTACAAGGTTGCAAATGACCAGCTGTCACCAAGGAATATAAATCCTTCCATTCCTGTCAGAGCTGAAGAAGCTCCTTGGATGAGAAGCAAAATGTCTTCAAATGAAAAAAAACACAAGAAACTCCAGTTGCCTCCTGAAAAAGCACCTTTGGGGACTTTATGTCCTTGGTTTTTTTAAGTTCACTAGATAGAAGCCACCCCTGAAAAGACGTTCCTTCTAGAATACAAATTTTAAAGTTCGTAATGATCTCTGAAAGCAACCTTAACATCTCAGCTGATTCAAAGGGATGGATTCGGGAGCTAATTGGAAAATAAAGTTTCTTTTTTATTAAAAAAAAAACATTTTTTCCCAATTAGTCACATTGAAAAGAAAAGCCTATATAAATTGTTTTAGAGGTGGCATCTTCCTCCACCAAAATTGGCCAAAATGTATCAAAATATATCACCCATCTGTTGGAAATTTACCCAAGAATATGGATCATATTGCCATGTATGGTGGAAATGTAGAAAAACCCAAGAGTTTTGGCATAGATTTCAGAGGTGGCTTGAGGAGATGATAGGGCAAACCTGATTTTTCTTAATCAGAATCATAACAAAAAAATAGAAAAAAGGTGATCTACTTAATAATACATGTGATTACTACAGCAAGGTTAGCTTTTGCTCAAAAGTGGAAAGATAAAGAAATTTCCGAAGAATTTGAAGTATTAAAAATAGATCTGGATTTGCGTTGAGATGGATAAATTAACTTTGGAAATAAAAGACAAAGACGAAACAGAATACTATAAAGTATGGGATAAATTCTATCAATGGTGGGGGAAAAGGAAGGATCTAGAACCAAACATAGGAGAGTTGGCAAAATGGATGAGTAGAAATAGAAAATGTTGTATAAATGTATATAAAATATGTACCTTATGCCATGTGTATGTATAACATACAAGATTGTTAGGATGATCACAGCACATCCAATGTTTTTAACAATTCATTCAATAAAAATTTTGTTTTAAAAAAAATACTCCTGTGGAATAAACAGTGAAATCATCATCATGTCCTACTACAGACTCCAGGAGCCATCTGGCTGTTTGCTGTTGACACCAATGACAATCTAGAAGATCCTTTGGTCAGCTCTGATGTCCCAACACAAGGAAGACTTGTGCTGACATCCCTTCTGCTTCCTTAATAAACATGTTACATTTGGTTTGCCACAAGCAAGCCAAAATTGGAACAGTTCAGAAGTGGCAATTTATAGCCTTGGTTAAAAAGGTAAATTGTGGGCAATGGCCAAAACATTTTTTTTTTGTAAGTGCAGTGAAAAGAGGAACTTCGAAACAACCCAGGAGAGAAGGTTTGGGATCTAGAAATATTTACACACAGAATACAGCAATCATTGTAGAGCCAGGAAGTCTAGTCAAAAACCAACCTATTATTTGGAGTATTTATATCAGCATAAAAAATGGATTCTTTCTATTCCAAGTTTACATTTTGTTTTCTATCTTGAGTACTGAACAAACACCATGGCAATCCTAAACTCTAATGCCTGGTCATTATGTGCATGCAGAGGTATGATTTGAGTTGCTGACCTAATGTCATGCTCTCCTAAAGATATAGATATAGATATATAAAAAACACATTAGGTTCCCGTTATGCTGCCTTAATTAAAGATAACTACATGGTTCTCCCAGAGCCACACACGGTGGATTAAGAAGCAGGAGGAACAAGCCTATTTCAGACCTTGTTTTCTGGAAGGGCAGGGATTAAAAATAATCATTAAAAATGTGTGTGGTGACTGGAGAGTCTTTGACTTCAGCAGAATCCACATTTGATTCCAATTTGGCAATTCGGGACACAGAATTACTTACCATTATTTCTATGGGGGTTACAATTTTTTAAAAGCTATGCAGGAATCACAGGAGGAAAGGCATGAAGTCAACCAACTTGTGACATTGTCAACATCTTGGATGGAAGCTACTTCATGGCATGTTGAACAACGATGAACATGCCCAGAAGTTCCTCCACAAACCTTCACAATTATTGCCTGGGGGCCATAGAAGAAGCGTTCACGTCGTGGCCCCTGTCAGGTATATGTTTACCTGAGAATCCTTCTACCACGCTACACCAACCTACACCAACAGTGTTCTACAGTGGCTGGGAAAAGTGTAGCGACACGAGAGAAGACGAAGAATTATTGCCTTCCAGCTTCCATTCCCAAAATATCTCAATCAAAAGGCCCAATTTGGAAGGTGCCAGGTTGGAAAAGGCATTTTTAACTGGGATCAGAAGGGGGGGGGGAGTCTTATTTGTAAAAGGGGGGGGGGAGTCTTATTTGTAAAAAGGATACCATGCAACAGCAGTCCAATTATTCATCAGTTCCTTCATTCAGGTTTATCTCTGGGGCTGGTACAGTGGTACCTTGGTACTCAACTGTTTTGAAACTCATCAAATTTTGTACTCAATGCATTTTGATAATAAAATTTTGTCCCACTACTCATCATTTGTTCAGTAGTCAACACAAAAGTATAATTTGTCAAGGTCAACTGCCTTGTGTCTCACTATTTTATTTCTTATGGGGAAAATTTGTCTAGTACTCATCCTTTCTGGTACTCATTGCACTCCTGGAAACAATTAACTATGAGTGTTAAATTGAAAAATGGGCCATGGAGGAGAAAAGATATAATGTAAGATAGGTTGCCGCTAAATCTATTGTATTATTGGAGGTGCTTCTTCACTAAATTTCCATCCATTTGCATGCACAAAGTCAAACAATCTTGATGTCTTCCTCAGATTGAGATGTAAGTAGCCCATCAAGCCTCATAATATTCAAGGTCATTTAACCAAGATGAGTTTATCTTTTCTTCTCCATGTATCACCTTCAGTTATCATTTTTATGGTCAAAATTATAACTTTAGCTCAAGAGACAAGTTGAAAAGAGGAATCTTGCATTCTAGGTAGCTCAACTAATTATAACTGAGAATTTTCAATAGTTCAATATTTTTAATATTGCCATAGAGGAGAAAGGGAAGTATGTCTTCCTGACCAAGCATGATCAGATACTTTCAATATATCATTTCCTTGATAAAACACTACCAGATAGGAGGTAAAGTTAATGGAAATCCTTATCTCAAGTTGGTCCAACCATAGACACCTTCCCATCACATGTCATTTCAGTTCCTTCAAGCCAGTGTGCATGTAGAAGCAAAAAATAGTATTCTTCAACTTAATCATGACTACAGAAAAGCCAGAGGAATCACTGAAAGCAGAAAGATTCAGGTGTGTTTGATTATTTCACAAGTTACAGAACACAGCTGTATCTGACCATAAACACACTCACCTCTTCCTCCCATAACATCGTTTATAGCATTAGAAATTCCTTCATATCCATGATAAAACATGAAAAAGATGTTGAGATTCTAGAAAGAGTACAGAGAAGAGCAACAAAGAGGCTAAAAGAAACAAAGAATGGTTGTAAGAATTGGGTATGTCTCATTTAATGAAAAGAAGGACTAGAATGATATGATAGTATTGTTCCAATATTTGTAGGGCTGCCACAAAGAAGAGAGGGTCAACCTATTTTCCAAAGCCCCTGAAGGCAGGACAAGAAGTAAGGATTGGAAAGTTATCTCGGAGAGAAGCAACCTAGAAATAAGGAGAAATTTCTTGACAATGAGAACAATTAATCAGTGGAACAGCTTGCCTTCAGAAGTTGTGGATGCTCCAACATTGGAAATGATATAGAGCCCCCTGCTTGAGCAGGGGGTTGGACTAGAAAACCTTCAAAGCCCCTTCCAACTCTGTTATTCTGTTAACACTTTACTGGAAATGCTAGCATTGATCCAGCAAATGATGGTACTTAGATAGGAAGAACTTAGATCCTTGGAGTGAATGATCATCAATCACACCCCATCCTGAATCTAGGGACCCTGGTGAGGAGAATCGACTCCTAAACCTCTGTATAATCCACTTAGAACAGGCACTGGGCGCCTTCTTTCAGCTGCCTTCTGTTTCCTTTTACACTAAGCCACACAACTGAAAAAAGTGGCTTTCAGGACACCCCCATAAAATATGGCAGGTCAGAATGGCAAAGGGATCAAATGAAAGCAACCTGAACCAAGCTGGAAATGAAATGTGCACACACAATAAATAAAGAGAAAGCGGGAACTTTCCACTGTTTGTAAATTATGTATAAGTCTCCAGCTCCAGCTGTTCCCAGCATTCCAAGGACATCAGTGGAGCTAGAAAACTGGAGCTCGCCTTTAGAAGAGTGCAATAAAATGCATTCATTTAGAAAGGAGAGGCCGAGATCGGTGCCTTATTTATTTATTTGCAAAAAGGCAAATGAATCACAGAACCTTTTCTTTCTTTCTTTTCCTTTCTTTCTCCTTCTTTCTTTCCTTCTTTCCTCTTTCGTTCCTTTCCTTTCTTTCTTTCCTTTTTTTTTTTTCTTTCCATTGGAAAAGAAAGAAAAATACCTTCACACTTCCTCTAGCTTTTCTTTTTTTAAAAATGCCAAGGATGCTGCAGTGAAAATGGATGAGACAGGTTTCAAGAAAAGAGTGAGTTTTCAAAGAAGAAATGGATTTATATAGATAAGGTGTTGTTGTTGTTTTTGTTTTACAGGTCAGGGTGGAACCAGACGAACCAATGCACGCAAAATGGAACCACCTGAAGGAAAAAAAAAACATTCAGTCATCTTTAGCAGAAATAAAACAGACGTGAGGGGGTTGTGTTTTCATTGGTCCTTCAGTTTAAAATGGGGGTGGGATCTCAACCTTCAGTCTGCATCAGTTTCACAGAAATCATTATTGCTCGCAAATTGGTTCTTTTTCTCGCTAATAATCTTCTGCTATATACCTTTATACATATATATGTGCAGGCACACAATGCCCATGAAAAATAAACCTTTAATCAAAGAGATATTGGACACACTTGAATTGATCAAAACTTTTTAAAGTGTTTGAAATTGAGGAGACAGTTGAATACCAATCTTATGTTATTAGTTTGCAAACAGCACCCCAGACTATTTAATACGATGCAGGGATTCTAAAAGACTTTATTCCCCAAATACTCCATGGGCACTTATAAAATTAAGCCATAAATGTCACAGGAACATGCATCACAGCTATAATGAAATGGTGGAAAGCTAAAATATGGGTTTTCCTGCTACATAATCTTTACCAGTCATCCTTAATTTTCCACAAACAGCTTTCGCTCAGTAATAAAAGGCTTTTGAGATCTCTCCTGCACACAAAATAAGAATATAGATTTTTATCTTCATTCCATACCGTGGCTGTAAGGATATTTCCAAGAAATGTGCTTGGGGATCATTCATGCTAGAAAGAAACAAGCTTCCCATGTTTTTGATTCCTTACCATCCTCCAGATGTTGCTAGAAGGTCTTGAGCTTTGTCCCAGTGCTGGCCACTCCTTGGTCCTGCTTGATCCATGTTTTTTTGGAAGCAGCGCTGGTGGTCCCACCAGGTCAAACACCTCCCTTGCGTTCTTCTCCAGAAGAATGGTGGAAGGAAAAGTCCAGAATTGCAAAGTCAGCAATTCAATTCCTACAGAAGTGCTTGGAGAGAGGTTGCTAAGAATAAATTTGAGAGCATCTGATCTATCCTTTGATTCTTCGGTCATTTCCCCTTTCCCCAAAATTCTAACCTTCAAAGATTTCCAGTGTGAAGTCTTTGTTTTTCCCCTTCTCTTCAAAGGACTTAACTTAGAAAAAGGTTCCTTTATTTGAGATATGTTGTCCACTGAGGCTCTCAGCAAAATCCAATCTGTCTTCATTGTTCATCCATGAAAATGCTTAAAAGTTGCACATTTTCGACCAATGGCCATAAAGACAAGAAGACTTCTTTGCTTCAAGCTAAAAAAGGGGAGGGGGGGAAAGAAAGGAAGGAAAGAAGGAAGGAAGGAGGGGGAAGAATATCTCCTCTCTTTCCCTTGAAGGATCCCATTTTCACATTATTCAGGCTTCATTATGCTGAATCAATATTCGTTTAGTCACTGCAGTTATTGACATATTTTAAAATAAAAGTATACCCTTCAGCTACTGCAGTCATTACAGATAATTTGTCTTGTCAGGGAGTCGGGAATATTATCTCGGCGTCTTTCAGAAGCCGACAGCCCATGGAAAGACATCCCCATGGTTACAACTGTAAATAATTTTAAGGCAAAAATATTGAAAAATCAATGGTTGTTTCCTGCAATCTGTCACAAACAAATCAATCATTGTTACCACCACCCCATCGCCAGCCAAGTGGAGATTCGGAGGAGATGAGAGAACAGGTGTAATTCTTGCCCAGAATCTCACATTTCGGAGAAGAAAGGATGGTGAGGGGGAGGAAAATCACAGCAACATAATGGTGGTCATCATTTAAACACTTAGCAGGCCCAGCTACTGTCTCCATCACTCACAGCTCCAAACTGGGCAAGAGGCAATAGCTTTAGCTGCACAAACAAAGTGGTCCCTGGAAATGCTTGCGGAATTAAGTCAGTGTTGTCCGATTGGGCTTACGGTCTGTCAGCTGCAGCTCCCAGCTCCTAGCCAATCAATAATGATTTGATTCCCTATAAATTTGCCTCAGAAGATGGATTGTGTGCTGTAATGTAATCAAGCTTGCAGGTTGGATGCAGACACAGGCTGGCCTGCTCGCGTTCACCTTGGGGCAACCTGGCGTTTTACCTTTGCTTCGTAACCTGCTTCCAATCTGTTGGCTCTTGAGCCCCAAAGCAGACTCTGAAGAGAGACAGACAGACACAGAGAGAAAGAAAGAAAAAAAGAGGGGAAGAGAAAATCTTAACTCAGTTTGCTCTGGTGGTGTCACATTTCACCAACAAGGCACTTGAAAATTAGTAGAGTTTAAGGTTGAGAGCTACGAAGAAGATAGGCAGGTCCAGCAGAAGGAGTATGGTGAAGATCCCATCAGCTTAGGAGCTACCACTGATGGGACCTCACCAATGGGCCTTTTCTGCTGTTTCCCCCCCCCCAGTGGAATATTACCCCACCCCACCCCTGAGGTGAAGACTGGCCCCATCCTTGAAATAATAGAACATATAATTCTTTATTGGCCAAGTGTGATTGGACACACAAGGAATTTGTCTTGGTGTAAATACTCTCAGTATACATAGAAGAAAAGATACATTCATCTAGAATCAAGAATCATAACGTACGACACTTAATGATAGTCATAGGGTACAATAAGCAATCAAATCATACTAGGAAACAGTCAATATATAAATCGTGAGGATACAAGCGACAAAGTTACAGTCCTACAATCACAAGTGGGAGGGGACGGGTTGATAAGGATTGATGAGAAGATTAACAGTAACAGTCTTCGAGGTGTCAAGGAAATGTTGTTTTAAGGGGGTGATTTCATTGCTCATAGCGCCTAATAGCTTCCTCCTTGCTTTTGAAAAATAATGTGAATGCTTAAATTGTGGGGTGCTTGTTTTTAATCTTGTCATTTTATGGCTATTTTTATTGCACGCCATCAAGAGTCATATTTTGCGAGAAAGGCAGCCATAGAAATAAGATGGATGGATGGATGGATGGATGGATGGATGGATGGATGGATGATGGTGGGTGAGTGGATGGATAGATGGATGGATGGATGGATGGAGGGTGGGTGAGTGGATGGATGGATAAAGGGAGGGTGGGTGGATGGAGGATGGATGGATGGAGGATGGGTGGGTGAATAGATGGATGGTCAATGGATGGATGATAGAAGATAGGTAGGTAGGTAGGTAGGTGAATGGATTGGTAAATAAATACAGACAGACAGACAGACATAGTTACAGGAAATTACTGCATTGCAAACAAAATGAAAAGGGCTTTATTTTTCTATGGATTTTTTTTTCACTCTTTACTGAAGAGGAAACTTATAGAGGCAAAAGGCTAATTCTTTTTAAAAGAATTCCTCAAGCAAAACACGCGGTTGCATTGTGATTTAGGCATTTTTCTTCAAGCCTGTCCTTCTGGAGGAATCCTGAAGCTCAAAATGTTTGTAAGCCACCCAGAGCTTCCCTCAGACGAGATGGGCGGCATACAAGTCTAATCCACAAACCAACGAACAAAATGGCACATTTGAAACTCTCTTTCTTGGTAATGCTTGCAAAGCACATATTAAAAGGGTTGGGCTTCAATCATGACACCACACTCAGCCCCTTTCTTAATATCCATATCCTTTCATTTCACAAAGAGAATCTCGGTGTTGCCAAGTTGTGTATTTGGGGACTATTAGAATTGTTTACCTCCAGATGAATGTGATGTATGTTATTTCTTTATCATTCTTACTCTGTTTTGAGGGAATCCGTTCTTTCTTTTTGTTGTATTTTTGAAGCGGTTGTTTTAAATATTGGTTCTCTTTTCTAACTTCTGTTTTTTCATGATTGTGTTCACTGTTGGGAGTGTTTTGGAAACAGAAAAGCAGAAAAAGAATTTATTTAAAATAAAAAAAAATAATCAATAAATAAACAAAACATGCTTGGCCTCCACTAGGAAGCTGAATACTGAGCAATTCTAAAAAAAACATTAGGTGACTGTCTTGTCTTCAACAAACTGTAATTTTTCATCTGTTTCCATCCATTTGACAGTTTCTCTGATGCTATTTCCATAGAGAATTCAGCTCAGCCTTGCTGGACTCTTTGGAAGAGAAGGGAAGGGAGGGAAGGAAGGAAGGGGAGGGGAGGGGAAGGGAGAAGAGAAGAGAGGAGAAAAGGGGAGGGAAGGGAGGGGAGGAGAGATGAGAGAAGGGAAGAGAAAGGAAGGGGGGAAGGGAAGGGAAGGGAAGGGGGGAATGGAGGAAGGGAGGAAGGGAGGAAGGGAGGAGAGGAGAGGAGAGGAGAGGAGAGGAGAGGAGAGAAGAGAAGAGAAGAGAAGAGAAGAGAAGAGAAGAGAAGAGAAG
>BLBF01000045.1:4194765-4208941 GCA_015471245.1 Laticauda colubrina | reverse complement strand
AGAGAGAGAGAGAGAGAGAGAGAGAGAGAGAGAGAGAGAGAGATGAAAAGGAAAAAGGAAAAAGGAAAAAGGAAAGTTGTGGCCGGTTTCCCAATCAACTTTATAATTTATTTGAAAACGCAGCTTTTAGAAATCTTAAGCAGAACTGCAAGTTGTGGTGGGTTTGTGGAAAAACTCTCCCACGCAGAGGGGAGGGAAAAAGACAGAGGCGATTTGTATGAAATCTTATTCTGTATATTTAATGTAGCTTTTTTGTATTTAAATCGATTATACGGTATCTTTGAAGTAAATTATGAAATCCAAAAACACTTGTACGGTCATAATGTCGCTTTTTGGTTCTCTCTGCATAGATATCTCTAAATATAGATATATGCACATACACACGCGCGCGTTTGTGTCTCTTCCCAAATTGCTTGTGTGTTTGTGTGTGTATGTGTGTACCTGCTTATTCTTAGCGGCATAATATCTGAAATGAACAACTTTCTATGCGGAAGCTGGTCAAACTGTGCTATGAGGTGTCAATCACAGATGCCCTCAATGCAGCCTGAAATCAAACCTTAGATTTATTTTTATACGCATTAAAATGAAAAAAAAACCCAATACATTTTGAAAAAGAATTACCGACCAGTTTGTTTTGGGGGGGGTGGAGGGATGACAATTCGAATGCAACAAACAAAGAAAAGAGGAGAGAGAGAGAGAGAGAGAAACCGAACAAAGGAAATATTCAAATGAATTTTTCCCCCACCTCGTTTAGGTTGAGAACGCGAAAAATACGACGGCTAGGAGCCGGAGGAAAAAAACCCTGCTTTTTGGAGGGTATTTCTAGTACCGGTTTTGGGGAAGGTTGGCCTAGGAATGGATTTGGGGTAGGCGGGCGGAAGGGGCCAATGGTAAGGAGCAGATGTTTAGGAGAGATGTTTCACCTGGGCAGATTTTACACAGGCCAAAAGACTCTTCAAATTCGGCTGATTTTCAAGTAGAAATCGTAGCCCCAAAGCCATATCCTTTGAAAACGGGCCGGGGGAAGGACTACCGTTTGGTCGTGTGAACCCTCCGGCGGTGGCCCAGCTTCACCGCAGAGATTTCCACTTCTTGCTAGATTTTGCGGGGGGCGGAGGGAGAATCGGGTTTTGGGAAAGGGATGCGGCGCACTGGAGGTGCCGACGCTCGTCCCTGCCTAGATTTTGGGCGGTCGTGGGAGGGGAAGGAAAGAAACGCTGCAAACGGCGGGCTAAAAAAATGGAAGAAGCCGCGATTTTTTCACGCCTCGCGGTTCTTTCGTCGGATTCTTTAAGAGTCGCTCGCCCCCCGCGCCCCCGAAGTCTTTTAATTTAACCCTTCCCGGCTTTTTAGGCAAAGCTGTCCTTTTTTTTTGCCGGTGAAGCTCGCGAAGGAAGTTCGATTTTACAGCCGGTTTGTGTTTCCTCTATCGAGCGGTTCTCTGCACGAAGAATACCCGGGAGAGCCGCGAGATTGTGTGAATCCGTGCACGCCTGGCCTGGCGCTTGGTTCCTTTCCTCGTTTGCTGCCTGAGCTCTTTCGAGACCGCCTTCTCTCTCCCCCTCTCCCTCCCTCTCCCTCCCTCTCTCTCTCTCTCTCTCTCTCTCTCTCTCTCTCTCTCTCTCTCTCTGTGTGTGTGTGTCTGTCTCTGTTCCTCGGTCTCTCTTGCTCTCGCTTTCTCTAGGCCCTGCTAAAGTTTGCAAAGTCGAGGGCGGCTGAAATGATTTCTCCCTCCCCCTCCCCATTGGGCTCCGTTCTGCCAAAGGCGCGGAGGGGACTTCTGGGGGTGGTGGCTGGGGGTGGTGGCGCAGATGAGTGCGCGCAAATGGAGAAGTGAGCGGGGGTCGCCTTGGACCGCTTCCCAAATTCACAGGTAGGTGTCACACTTGTGCCGAATTTCAAACGGAGTCCTTCCGACTGGTGCAAGAGAGACAGGGCCCACGTTTCACCACCAAACCGGCCCCCGAAATTAATGGAACCGAAAAGCCTTTGCCGTTCAGTTCTCTCTCCAAGGGCAGGTTGAGACTGGAAAGGAGGGTTAGATCGGAAAGATACAGCTCCGATTTATTTAAGCGTTTTTGAACGGAGGAAATATTATCCCCTTGAGTTCTTTTACTCTCTCTCTCTCTCTCTCTCTCTCACACACACACACACACCTCGTGCAAGATCACCTGAGGCCCCCAACTGGCTCTCGCCTCTTTCTTATACTTTTTTTTTTTTTTTGACAGGGACCCAGCTCGCAACCTCAGGTTTCCATGCGCCCCCTCCTCCAAACCACCTTGAGGGCAATCCCCAGGTCTTCTCGGGGCTTTGTCTATTTCTTTCATTGGGGCAAAAGAGGAAGAGCTGGCCTGGAAAATCGTCTTTAGGCTATTTAATATTAAGTTTAGAGGCATCCAAAAATGAAGTCCGGGTTGTTTTATGGCCTGGTTTGACCGTCTACTTGTTGATCTTCCTCCCTCCTTCTCGGCTTTCCCCGCAGGCCATTGAAATAGCGAATGTTCCCTGGAGACCAGAAACTGCTCCTCCGTAGTTTAGGAGGAAGGGTAAAAACCGTTTGCTCTTTTCTTGGAAACGACAGGGGGACTAAGGGAGGGAGGGAGGAGAGAGAAGAAGGAGAGAGAAAGAGAGAAAAGAAAAAAGAAAAGAGTGAAAGAGAAAGAGAGAAAGAAAGAGAAAGAAGGAAAGAGAGAGAAAGAAAGAGAAAAAGAGAAAAAAGAAAAGTGAAAGAGAAAAAGTGAAAGAGTGAAAGACAGAGAAAGAAAGAAAGACAGAAAGAAAGAAAGACAGACAGACAGAAAGAAAGAAAGAAAGAAAGACAGAAAGAAAGAAAGAAAGAAAGAAAGTTCCTCCTTCTAGAAGACGAGGCGAGCTAGGGTGTTAAGGGGCTGGGATCCCAACGAAACAAGAAAGAGCTATCATGGTCCTTGCAAATAGATCCCAGGAGAGGCAGATCCCAGCCTACCGTGGTGGGTTAATTCTCCTGGGATCTATTCTTCAGGAATAGAGCTGTGCAGAGAGACACCCCGCTTTCCTTGAGAGTCCATTGGGGTGAACGCCTGGTGGCCGAATCTGAAATTTGTCTTGGATTCCACACCCTCGGCCTGCAAACTACGCCCGAATACTGGTCCGGTTCGCTCCAAAATAATCCCAGGTTAAATTAGCGCGACTCCTCGTGTTTGTGTGTGAGGGTGTGTAAGTGCGCGCGCGTAAAACAACTTCCCTTCCCTTGGAGTAGAGAAAGATCGGATCGCCAGTCCGATTGCGCCTCCCCGTCTCCCTCCTTTAGGATCCCGCAGTGGATTTCCGCACCCCGGAAAAGCGACACGGGAAAATTGTGCCAAGGAAGGTTGGGCGGATGTCAGTTTCTCGCAACTTTAGCCGCCCCTTTCGTTGCTCTGGGGTGTATCTGGGGACCGCGGGGGTAGCTGGCACAGCTGAGATGCTCCCTGTGTTGACTTGGCGTTTGCGCGGAGCTTCTCCTAAAACTTATCCTCGGACTGTCCCCTCGACTTGCCTAATGAGCTGTTAATTAGCTGAGCCTCAGCTATGCAACTGCTAACTGTCCCTAACAACCCACCGGCTCTTTCCCTAACTCAGAATAGCTGCGAAGCCATTTGTCACAAACGTAATGCCGAGTCGGGTTCCCACGAGCAGTGACTAATAACCTAAAGCTGTTGCAAGGCCGAAGCGCTGAAGGATACTTTCGCCCCCCCCCCTCCTCCTCCTCCTCCTCTTTGACTCAACCAGGATTCAGTGAACCTCGAGTTAAAGCATCGTGGGAACCAACATGGCCATTACAGAGCTAACTATTTCTGCCCACTGACAGCAGTTCGATTTGACTCAGTCTTTCATCTTTCCGATGTCGATAAAACGAGGGCCCAGATTTGGTGGGGGGAGCGCAACCTTCTGACTCTGGAAACCGCTTATTAGAGACAGGCTGTCAAGCAACGTGAAGCGGTGTATAAGTCTAAGCGCTATTGCTGTGGCTGTTTCAGCCCGCAAGCCAACTTTAAAGAAAACATCCGGCTTCTTGGAGGCACACACGGGAGCGGAGTTGCCCAAGAAAGCTATTCTATTCATAAAAATATGAAGAATGACCGCAAAGCAATGGTCAAATCGGTTATCGAAAGTGTGAGAGAAAAGACGCGGGGAAGGGAAGAAGGGGCTGGAGAAAGAGTGTGTGTGAGTGTGAGAGAGAGCGAGCCAGTAGCCAAAGAAAACATACAGACCTTGAGAATTCGGATTCGTCCCAAGCGAATCGCATGGATTTGCTGTCTTTCTTTGAGGGAAAACGTTGCGTTTCTCTGACGAGATGACCTGCATCCAGTTGCAATTCAGACGAACACCTTTGAAACTCGAAGTCAAACTATTTTTATGTTTAATAGTATCATCGTTGGTGCGTTTGAATGCGAAGGATGTCTCAAAAGAAGGCGCGTTTAACTCCGCGGTTGCTTGTCCTGATAGGGCAGCTACTGGGTGTGTGTGTGTGTGTGTAAGGGAATGGGTGTGCACGTGTACTCCTTTCTTTCCAAATTCGGGATACTCTTCCAAAACCCAGAGGACAGCACTGGTACCAAGGAAAACCGAGGAAACTTGTTCATATAATAAGGTCTTATATCAAATGGCTCCCATTAGCTGTCTGCGTTTGAAATGCTTGTTTTGATTTGTATCACACCATTATTATTATTATTATTATTATTATTATTATTATTATTATTATTATTATTATTATTGTTGTTGTTGTTGTTGTTATTATTATTATTGTTATTATTATTGTTATTATTATTGTTATTTATTTATTTATTTATTTATTTATTTATTTATTTATTTATTTGCGAGCAGTTCAAGCCTGGCTGTATCCAACACACCTTCCTTCTTCTATTTCCCCCACAACAACCCTTGTGGGGTGAATTTGGCTGAGAGAGAGTGGCTGGCCCAAGATCAACCCCAACCCACCTCCACCCACCCCCGCTGGCTTTCATGGCTAAAGTGGGACTTGAAACCAGGGCCTCCCTCTTTCTAGCCTTAACTACTAGACCAGATGCTCAAAAGAGCCATTTGGACCTCTTTCTACAGAAAAGAAAACACTGGGAGCCACAAACACCCCCCCCCATGCCCCCGCTTGACTATTTCCTGAGCAGCCACAAAAATAGCATATATAGTTGAATTAAAGATTCGGTTTTCTTATGAAACTTTTCTTTTCTTGGATTTATCCATGGTTAGCCTACTGGGAGTTGAAAAGCTCAATAAATCACATGTGTTGCACATTGGCAGTTGTGATGCATATTTTGAGAGACAGGGAGCCACACTAGAGGGATGAAAGAGCCCATGTGGCTCCAGAGCTGACTGCTTGCTGATCCCTATACTAGACCAAACTGTCTCTTAAGGCAATGGTCACCAATCAGTGGGGCTGGGGACCTCGGGTGGTCTGTAAGAAAATTTTGATGGTCTGCAGAGAAATGTCACCCCCAAAGCATCCCCACAAATCAATTAATCCAGGGCGTGTGGGAACACAAGTGCCCACATGGCCCGCAGGAACACAATTGCAAACAACATGTCATGAGGGGAGGGGGAAAGGGCCATGGGGCGACTTGCCCCACGCACCCCACATGACTGGCCTGGCCACCGGGCTGCTTCTTTCCACTTTTTTCTTCTTTTGCTTTTGGATGCATGCAAGGAAAGCAGCAAAAGTCTTTCTTTCTCTCCCCCAAACTCCACCAGAAATAAGTCTTTCGGACCCTGCAAGGCCTCCTGCTCCAAGAGGCTGGAAAGACTCATTTCTGGCGGAGTTTTGGGTGAGAGAAAGAAAGACTTCTGCGGCTTCTGCTGTTTTCCTTGCATGAAGCCAAAAGTCTCTCTCTCTCTCTCTCTCTCTCCCTTCCCCCCCCCCCTCTCTCTCTCCCTCCCTCCCTCCCTCCCTCTCTCTCTCTCTCTCTCTCTCTCTCTCTCTCTCTCTCTCTCTCCCAGAACGGAGCTGGAGACGATATCCTGCGATCCCAAATAATGACCCCTGTCTTAAGGTGCATCTTGCCATGGAAATAAAAATAAACCCACTTCCTTTCTGTTTGTTCTTGCTCTCCTGGCCCTGCTTTGTCTACTTAAAAGGTTGAAGTAGAATTGTTGCAAAGGATTTAGTATCTGGCCTTCATTTATTTATTATCTCCTCTTATGGACTTCCTCCCCCAGCTGAAACTTAATTAGCACCTCATGCCTACATCTAACACATGAAGTGTGGGTTATTTTTTTTTTTTTGGGGGGGGGGGGAATTTCGATCTTTTGGGGATGGGTTTTGTAGTGCGTAGACACAGGGACACCTCATCCTGCCGGGTGTCTTTCTCCGCTGATCTGAAAGCGTCCGAAATCTTTCAAAATTCGGATCTGCTTCCTACACCGCCGCAATGTCGAAGGGAAGGTTTTCTGCAGAAGGTTTTCGTTTCCCTGTTGAAATACTTTTGAGTGCCTCGGTTTCCCGAAAGCAATCTTCAGAAAGTTTTGTATTTTGTTTTTACGGGTAATCCCCGGGACGGTGGGTTAATTTTTCTCCGGCTGAAAAGTCAGGCGCAATTGTCACAAAGCGAGGCGGATTCTTTCGTGGCGGAAACTTGATGCTCGACCCGCAAGGGAGTTGTTTTTTAATCGCAAAGCAGAATCCTTTTAAAAGGCGGTGCCCGCGCGTAAGACTGTTTAAAAAAAAAAAAAACAATTCACACTTCTCCGTGTAGTGGGTGGGACTGGAAGTTTTGGGGCTTTAGAAGTGGACCGAAGACGGCGAATTTAATACATCAGGAAAGAGATTTATTAAGTGGGAAAGATTCCCACCCTACGTGTCGACCTAAAGAGAGGTTAAGAAGTCGCCGTTGGCGTGATGGCTCGACAGACGTGCTTGGTCTGCCTTCTGACCTACAGGAAAATAAATAAACGAGCAAGAAGTTCACACCACCTGCTGGTATAGACTCTGGGTTTGTAAGCAGGCAAGACTGCAAAAACTGCATTGCTTACTTTTTTTTAACCCTGACTGGCAGGTTGTCCGGACTTCGCTACCAGATTCGAGTAGTTTTCGATACCAAAACACCTTCGTTTGGGCAGAAATCGGTAGATACAGAGACCTATAAGAGGGTCGGAAGGGATCTCGAAGGTCTTCTAGTCCAACCCACATGCCCAAGGCAGGACACCCTACTATATGCACCATCTCAGACAAACGGCTATCCAATCTTTTCTCGAAAACTTTCTCTCCTTCCTTAATCCAGGGCTCCGTTCTAAAGACGTTATATAACCCGATGTCAACCCGGCGATTTGATTCGGCGCAAAACAGCCAGACACACACACATGCACACACCCACACCGCGGATTGGGTTAAAGAAAGGAGGAGATCGCAGGCTTTACTAAAAAGGAGTGAATAGTTTTAAGGCACGGATGTTGGAAAAAAAAGAAAGAAAGAAACCACCTTCGGTGCAGGATCTGCAAAGAGGCGCAACAGGGTGGAACTCCAATCCGAATTTAGACGCGTGGGACATTAGAAAGAACGACTCTTCGGGAGTCCTGAGCTAGCAAAAAGTCAAAAAAGTTGACTTTGGGGATCCTTGATGCTTATTGGATTTCAATGGGGTCCAAGCTTACAGATACCCTCCTTCTCAACGAAACATCAACTTAATCCTGTCCAATTTTTACATCCAACTTAACTCGGTTGTTTCCTTGCAGACATTGATTTCATCATACAAACTAGGCAACAATTTGTCCAGTCTTGAAGTTACCCAGTTTGGGTCATGAAATGTCTGCCAGGAAGAGAGAGAGAGAAAAAAAAACAAGCTCAGAGACCCCCAAAGAAAACCCTCGTTTCAACTCCGAGCTACGCATATATTTTATTGGTGGATCGCATATATTTCATTGGTGGATCGGCTGGGATCCCAAAATGTTTAGTAAAAAGGATCGAAAAGTGAAGCAAAAAGGGGCCCCCTGAAATCCTGATTGGGAAGGCAACACCGCCGCCTATGGGCCTTCTCTCCTAGGCCAGGGAGAAAAAGAAAAGCGAAGTAGCAAAGTTTTCCCGAAAGCAATTCGAGATTTCGGAATAATTCCCGTTGAGTCCAGCCTACTGCTCCAAAATCAACCGAGAAATGGAGAGAGTTCACTTCACCGACCAAGCTGGTTCAGCAACTTGCCGAGAAATCGACCTTGCTTTGTGGGCGCTCAGTTGAGTATCCATATTCAGGGGTCCCTTCCTTGCCTGTCCTGTCTGGATTTCCCCCACCCCCAGCCACCCCCCCATAGCAAATGCCCTGAGCCTTGTGGAAGAACCCCCTTCCTATAAAGCCTCGGCAAAACTTTCCACAAAGTTTGTTCCGAGTTTGCCCCCTTTGTAGATTTTCTGCAGCTGGAATTCAG
Organism: Laticauda colubrina; assembly: GCA_015471245.1. Classification (NCBI taxonomy): domain Eukaryota; kingdom Metazoa; phylum Chordata; class Lepidosauria; order Squamata; family Elapidae; genus Laticauda; species Laticauda colubrina. Next base: position 4,200,556 of record BLBF01000045.1, on the reverse strand, counting down.
GGATTTGCACAGTCTCTTTTTTTTTTCTGGGATACCCCAAATCGCTACTTATGGCTTTCCAATCTCCCCCGAAAGCTGAACTTTCTTGAACTTGATCAGAAGTCGGTTTTCAAAAAATGAGTGTTTGTGATTTTGTGTGTGTGTGTGTGTTGTGTGTGCGCAGTACATGCTCAGAATCTAATGGTTTGAAATCCTGTTTTTTTTTTTTAAAAAAAAAACCCTAAACCTCTATGTGCAAATACAGGCAGTCCTCGACTTATAATGGTTTGTTTAATGGCCATTTGAAGTTACAAAGCTGAAAAAAGGGAACATATGGCTGTTCTTCATACCTGAGACCTATGACCCAACTATGTTGCAGCTTCTCTATGCTCACATGATCCAAATTCAGAGGCTTGCCAACTGACTCATATTTATGATGGTTGTAGGGTTCCCGGCCCACATTTATGACCACCTGACAAGCCGAGTCAATGGGAAAGCTCAGATTCACTTAATGACCATGGGACTAATTTAACAGATTAGTTGAACAACGGGAGGAAGGGGCAAGAAAGGTGGTAAACACAAGCCAAAACTCACTTAATGTATGTCTCACTTAGCAACCAATGTTGTGCTCAATCATGGACATAAGTCCAGAGTTACCTGGAGTTTCCTTCTTCCCTTTTTTAAAAGGAGGCCCACTTTGGGGTGTGTGTGTGTGACTTTTGCGGCTTTCCCCAATTGCCTGCGGCCTCCCTCCTTAATTTAGGAAGGATATTTTTAATTTTCTTTTTTTAAGAGAAAGGAAGAAAGACAGCCCAATCTTGTTTGTTTGCAAAAAGGTTGAGAAATCAGTTCGGTTTGGAGGTTTAAAAAAAGGAAGTTCAGACAACGGTCAGAGGCGGATGGCTAAACTGGATGGCAAGGAAGGGGAGAGCCATTTGTTTTCATTTCAGCTGCCAAACCAACCTGATTTTTTTTTTTCTTCCCACCAGCTGGGAGAAAAGTTCCCTTCAGCTTTCAAATCAAAGAGATCCAGTCCAGAAAATCGAGAATTTGTTCAGTTCAAACTTCTGGGTTCAAAGCATTTCCAAGTCCAGGACACATGGAGTTTCGCATAAATGGAAGTCTTCTCTTTACTGGGGAGGTTTACATTCCATGAGTTCCATTCAACCCCCCAAAAAGGCTTTTCTAATTCTGTTTTATTTATTTACTAGTTGGATACCCTTGCTTCACTATGAGACGATGTGATCGGGCTTAATTTTGGGGGAGGAAAATAAGGAGAAAAAAAAATTCTGCCTCTGCCTACCAGCACCCATTGGTATTCATCTGGCTAGTGTCCTGTCAGTGTGTCAGAGAGTTGAGGCTGTTTGAAAACTGAAACAATATTTGCTGTGTGAGCAACAAGACAGCAAGGAGACTGGGCGTAGCTTAGCTCAACTGTTCTGTACTAAAGCTGCTTGGTGATATGAAAATAAATCTGAAACTGAAACTCCTCTCCTCTGCTTGTGTTTTGCAGGTGGGCGGGGAGTAGAACTCTTTAGCATCAGAGCATGTTAATAATAATAATATAGGAAATACTAAATGCTCTGATGGTCATTTCCAAAATCCTTTCTTAGTGAGCAGCTAGAAGCCAAGAGGAACATACATGCCAAATTTCAAGTTGGTAGGCTTTATGGTTCTGGAGATGTTGTGATGATGCATGACTGGTATTTCGCTTTTATATATATATAGATTTTATGGAACTTGGATGGGACTTTCAGGTAAAATGTCTCTTGGGGGGTGTCTAATCTACTTTTCCAGCCATTAATTTGCAAGCTCTCTTCCTTGGGGTGGGTGGCCATAAGAAACTCCCAAATTAATTTGAGGATGTAGTTTAGGATTGAGGACTGGTGTTGGTGAGTTGGATGGAATGGATTTTAATGTCCAAGTAAAGGGATATTTCAGATCTGTCTGCTGGGATCTGTCTGCTGGGATCCCATTGAAATCCAGTAAGGATCACCGCTGGATAGGGTCCAACTTGCATTGAATAGGCCAAGCTTCACTTGAGGCCAGCCAGACCTTTGGGATATTAGGGGAATGGAGATGTGTGTGTGTTTGCTGTTTTGGGGAAAGGAATTATTTCCTTTGCTTGAAGTAGGCAAATATCTTGACTGGGTAGCTTGTTTTACTCCCGAGTAAGTCAATGCTCAGGTTGCTGTTTGCTTCAGGAGAGGGGAAAAAAGATTAGTTGCCTGAGCAGAATAACTTTTCCTGCATTGGTCATCCTACCTCTTCTTCAACCTTTAGAAAGGTTTCCTTCCTTCCTTCCTCCCTTCCTCCCTCCCTCCCTTCCTTCCTTCCTTCCATTCACATCTTTCCTTCCCTCCCTCCCTCCACTTCCCTTGCTCCCTACCTATCTTTCCTTCTTCCTCCCTTGAAGCCTTCCTTCCTTCCTTCCTTCTCTTCCTTGCTTCGCCTTCTGTCCTTCTTTCCTCCCTTCCCCTCCCTCCCTCCCTCCCTTCCTTACATTTCCTCCCTCCTTCCCTTCCTCCCTTTCCCTTTTCCCTCCCTAACTTCCCTTGCACCCTTCCTTCCTTCCTTTCTTCCTTCCTTCTCTTCCCCTCCCTCCCTCCATTTCCCTTGCTCTCTCCCTATCTTCTCTCCTTCCCTCCTTCCTCAAACCCTTCCTCCCTTCTTTCCTCCCTCCCTGCCTTCCTTCTCTTCCTCCCTTCCCCTTCCACTTTTCTTTCCTCCCTTCCTTCCAGTTCCTCCCTCCTTCCCTCCCTCCATTTCCCTTTTTCCTCCCTATTTTCTCTCCTTCCTCCCTCGCACCCTACCTCCCTCTTCCTCCCTTGGCAATCTTTCATAAACCAGAGACTGTACAACCTTCCATTTGCTGGGATTGCACATCTCACCAAACCACCATTTAACCACAGAGGCTGGGATTGTTCTGAAGATAGGCAAAACTACTTTGGGGTTTGATTGCTTTGTGGTTTTGCACCTGGGGCAAATGCATTGTGAGTTCTGTGGCCTAATTGGAGTTTAGATGTGGATGCTTGTGGATGAGTTCTAGGGAGGACTGATGAATCACCCTGGGATGAGAAGATGGCAGATCACAGCTTCTGGGTAAGATCTCGAGAGGGGAGATCCTTTTCTCTTTTCTCTAACATAATGCAATGGATCTGGGAGAATTTATGGGAGTGGTTAAAAGCTTCCAGATCTGGTTGCACAGAGCTCGACTTCATGGGCAAACATCAATAACTGTGCTTTTCTCTCCTGATCATGCCACCTTCACAACCTCCCCGTGAGGTAGGCCGCTCTGGAGAGACCAAATGACTGTCAAGATTTGAAAAGAACCCCAGCCCGCAATTTTCCCTTCTCTTAGTAACACAGCCTCTTCTGATGGGATTTGCCTTTTCCAACATTTCTGATGTAATGGCAAGGGATGATGGGATTTGCAGTCTCAAGAGACCAGCCACCCTACTGTTATTTTGGACTTTGGCTCCCATCATCCACACTGCCTGAGAGTTTCTCTTTTTCAGTTTGTGGAGCAAAAGAAAGAAAATATGAGCAGAGTTTTCCTGCAGTTTGAAAAAGCAGGAAGGGTTTCAGATGGGAAAAAACTGTTGGAACTCCAATCCAACTCCCATCAAGCCTAGCCAGCAGGCCAAGGATGATGGGTGTTGCAGCCCTAGTAAGACCACAAGGTTCCCAAAATTGCCCTGAGAGAGTTCCATTCATATACAATGGATCAGATACCAAAAAGCAAGATTTGAGGTTGTTTATTCCCAAGCAGGCCTGGCTGGGCTGCCAGGGGTGAACTTCACACAATACAACTGGTGATTCCCTAAGGAGTGATCACTTTGCAAGGTAGTTCTTGGCTTACAATCACAATTTAGCCCTAAATTCCTATTGCTAAGGGAGACAGTCGTTAAGTGAGCTTTGCCCCATTTTACGATCTGTCTCACCAAGTTGTTAAGTGAATCACTGCGGTTGCTTAAATTAGTAACCTGACTGTTAAGTCTGTCTGGCTTCCCCCATTGTCTTTGCTTGTTGTAAAAGCACATGAAGCCAGGACACTGCAACTGTCCTAAGTACACGCCAGTTGCCAGCACAAATTTTTGATCATGTGACCATGGGGATGCTGCACCAGTTGCAATGTGAAAAACCAGCTTTGTCGCTTTTTTCCCAGCACTGTTGCAACTTCAGTCGCTGCACAAATGGATGTAAGTCGTAAGGACTATCTATATTGCACAATGACTGTGAGTATGATGACCCGGGGCATGACATAAAAATAACCAAGTCACAAAAATCGAAGAAAGTCCCTTTAATGCCTACAACCTGGTCCCAAAGTCCAATTATCCTGGAAATCAAACTCTTGAAGAAAACAGTTTACGAAGGGAGTAAATGCAGTCCGCACCCAAAGTAAAGTTAATTCGAAATAAAAAACCAAACACAAAACACACTGAAGGAATTACTATGGCAGGCACTGATGATTAATTGCAGACTTCTACCGGATAAGCAGCCACTCCAGTTGGGAGGAAGCCAAAACACAGATAAGTTCTGACAACAATAAAACACCCTTTGCTTCCAGCATTGGGCCATGCACAGTTTGTCCTTATAAACAGTCCTCACAGCTGCAGCCCATTAAGGGGATCAGGGCCCCTTCCTCACCCATTCATGTTTCTCCCTTATCCTTTCCTCCTTGCATGCCCTAGGATGAAGAGGGGATGGGCCTGGGTCTTCCTCTGATTGTCCAGCCAGCCAGTTTCCTCCACAACCTGTGGAGCCACACTTCCACTCCCTGTTGGCTGTTCTCTCTCTCTCTTTCTCTCTGTCAGACTTCAATGGGGGCATGGCAGTGAGCTGGAGTTAATTCTATTTACTCTGGGGTGGCAGGGGAATAAATTCCTTTAAAGGGCACAATTTTAGGTGCCAATCGTGTGGATAGTAGCGGTCACATGGTTCTGATTCTCCCCAAATTTTTACTCAGGGAAGACTTTACCCCACCAGCTCCTTTGAGTTGAAAAAGGAATTGCTGAATCCATTTTAGGCTTATGGGGGAGTCTCTTCCCACCACAGTTTTCATTAAAAATAAATAAATAAAATAAAATGCCAGAGTTAAGATGCTTGAGTTTGGAAATGTGTATTAATTTTCCATTTAAAGCTAGGCATGTGCAAGTGATGTGTTCAGAAAATTAAAGGGTGAGTTTCAATCACATCCTTTGTGAAATTGCTGCACATGTATCCCTAATGCAAAAGTCTGAGGTTATTGCTGAAATCTTGAAAGCAAACTATGATAAACACAAGTTAGAAAAAGAGAACATTCTAATCCTTTGTTGGGACACAAAACAAGCAGCTGAGCTACCTACTTTTGTGACTTTTCCTGAAGACCCATATTTGCTTTTGGGCGTGGAAAAACTTTGGCCATGAGAATGGTGTTCTTGGCTTCCTGAACTGCCTTGGCAAGGGACAGTTGTTAACTTCTTGAACAATCACACAAGTCAATCAGAAATGCACACCAATTACACAACCTTTTTTTTCAATAAAAAGAACAGTAACCTCTTTCAGGCATGGCAGAGCAAATATTCTTGGTCCTTTGAGGACTAGTAACACGTTTTAAGAAAGGAATCAATTAAAATGACAGCTCGGGCTTTAGGAAGTGTTGATAAGGGGACATTGGTGAGGGAGGGAAGGAAATTTGAATGTTTTAACCTTATTTAGCTTTAAAAATGCCTTTAAAATTCAGCAACCTGTAAATCAATGTACAGCCATTTTTCATAATTTCCTTCCTTCCTTCCTTCCTTCCTTCCTTCCTTCCTTCCTTCCTTCCTTC
>BLBF01000045.1:4174172-4193716 GCA_015471245.1 Laticauda colubrina | reverse complement strand
TGTTTTCTCTCTCTCTCTCTCTCTCTCTCTCTCTCTCTCTCTCTCTCTCTCTCTCTCTCTCTCTCTCTCTCTCTCTCTCTCTCTCTCTCTCTCTCTCTCCCTCCCTCTCCCTCTCCCCCCCTCTCCCTCTCTCTGTCTCTCTCTGGCTAAACCTGATCATTGCCAACTTTGATGAGGCTGAGGTTTGACGCACGAATCTGCAAAGCACCAAAGGGATCCGTTCAAAAGGGATCTTGGATGTCGTGTGAATGAGGCAATGATTGCCAGAACAAGAGAAATAGCTTCTTCCGTTTTCAGCCTCGGTACCTGCAGGACAGAAGCATCAAAAAACGGTGGTTTATTCACAAGTATAAAGGAGCCCAACATTTTCCCCTTTTCCTTCCCGCTGTCCCAGGGAAGGGACAGCGGGAACGTACACAAACGTGGCTCAAATGTCATTGGCCCCCGGAGAGGGACGGGGGGGGGGCTGGGGAGGGTGGTCTCGTCTCGTGTGAAGGCAAAACTTGGGGCTTTCTTTGGCGGGTCGTGGGGGCGGGTCAACGCAGCCACCCAGTTGTTTCAGTCTTCCCCACCTCCAGGAAAGCTACCCTCAAGAAACCTTCTGTGTGAGGTTGTTAAGGGGTGTGTATTGTCCCTTTGTGTGTCTAGTTGTGCAGCAATTAACCCACCGGTGGGAGCTGTCAGTTACGGTAGCGGGCTGCCAAGAGGAAAACCAGAATTGGAAAGGACCTTAGGTCATCTAGTCCAACCCCCGACTCAAGCAAGAGACCCTCCACCATTTCTGGCAGATGGCAGTCCAGTCTCTTCTTGGAAGCTTCCAGGGATGAAGCTCCCACAACTTCTGAAGGCAACTTCTGTTCCATGGGTTGATTGTTCTCCTTGTCAGAATTTTTTTCCCTTATTTCCAGGTTGAATCTCTCCTTGATCAGTTTCCATCCATTATTTTTTGTCTGGCCAACGTCAGTCCGGTTTAATTCGAATTAAGAAATTGATTGGGGTGGGCGACGTTCTGGAGCCAGTTCTGTTCTTTTCCTTACACACAGCGAGAAAACGGGAGGTCCCTGGAACCGAACTAAATTGCCTCAAGACACGGAAAGGGCTTTCACACGCACTCTCAAATCTGTTTATTGTCCCTTCTTTTCAACAGGGACGTTTGGTCTGCTCTTCTCCCTTTTGGATTCACTTGTGTTCCAATTAATCCTTTTCTCCAAGGCTCCTTCCCTCTCCCCCCCCCCCCCCCGAAACACTTGGCACAAACATACCATCCGGAGAGAAAAGTGGTTGGTTCGGTGAAGAACCGGTCATTTATTCATCCTTTCCAGATGAGGGGGCTTTAGACACGCTTCTCCCCAAGTGCCAAATACTCACATTTAGGGGAGAGAAGAAGATATGTGTGGAAAAAGGCTGAATATGTCTTATCACTCTCCCCGCTGCAAAAAGAGAGAGAAAGAAATCGACAATGAATGAATGGAAAGAAAGGAATGAAGGAAGGAGAAAGCGACCAAGCAAACGCAGACGGGAATAAGCGAGACGGGTTTGTAATAGATCCACCAAATCCCACAATCGGAGCGCTTAATTAATTTTGGGTGCTAGAAATTCAGCCCAGCTGTTTCCTTTTGAAGTGTTAGTCCTTAGAGAGATCCCTTTTTCTCGAAGGCATGTCACATGTTTCAGCCTTTCTGGCCTCCCCCAGGAAAGAAAGAGAGGAGAGAGAAAGAAAGAAAAAGAGAGAAAGAAAGAAAAAGAAAGAGAGAATAAAAGAAAGAGAAAGAAAGAGAAAGAAAGAAAGAAAAAGAAAAATTAACTGGCAGAAAACTAATACAAGAAAACTAACGATGAAAAGCTAATAAAAGATTTGCCTGAATTGAAGGGCAGAGAAAAGAAAAATGAAATTAGAGAACAAGGTTTGCACAACAAAAGGGGATAAACTAATATCGGCACAATGAGACTCATATGGGGGTGGTGTGGGACAATTCTTTCCTGGTGGGGAGAAAGTTAAGGGTCCAATTTTATAGGAGAACCTGCCTGCCACATTTCCAGGTGGGAGCTACACTGTCGGCAAGCCAATCTTTTAAATTTTGGGGCTCATTTTAATGCAACCAAGAATACTTAAAACTGCAGTCCTGGGAATTTTGTTTTCCTCCATGATTGATTTTACAGTTGTTTTAAAATTTTAGGTCCTTCCTTCTTTCCATCTTTCTGCCCTACCTTCACTTTATCTCCTTCCTTCCTTCTTTTCTTCCTTCCTTCCATTTTGCCCTACCTTCACTTTCTTTCCTTCCTTCCTTCCTTCCTTCCTTCCTTCCTTCCTTCCTTCCTTCCTTCCTTCCTTCCTTCCTTCCCATTTAATGTCAACATCTCAGGGCAGCACTGCATGGTGTAGAAATGTAGACTGATTGTAAAATTCACAGACCGGCTCTATAAGATTTGTTTAAAGCCTCTTAAAAACCAAATAGAGACCTCAACAACACTGCTACTGGCAAGAAAAATGGGAAACTCCTTCCTTCTCTTCTGTAAGTGGCTTCTTCATTTTTTTTTTTTTTTTGAAAAGGCAACCTATGCTCCAGAGCTTTAATTAAATGAATAAAATAAAATAATGGAAACCAAGCCTGAACTTTTCACTGTCTCTCTTTCACCACCCCCTCTGAATAAATCAAAGGGCTGCTTGATAACTTTTTTTGGACTAGTAGGTTTGATGGCTTCCCAAATAACTCAGGAATTTTCTAATGCTTCAGATTTGGCAGTCTTTTATTTTGGTCCAAATGTAGCTGGACTCACACAGTATGCTAAAACAAATAAACCACAATATGGCTTAGTTTAAATGAAGCCAGCTATTAAAGAGTTGTCCCCTTAGCTGGTGGGAATCCTTGGAGATACTGTTTCCTGTCATTCTATTCAACCAAGGGACTGTGTATTCTGACAACACTTTCCCAGTGTCTGCCTAAACCACTATTCTGAGCCAATACATTAACCAATTGTCCTGTATTTCTATAGGTTTAAAAGTTGGTTAGTTGATGTATGGCACCGAAGATGAGGTTCACACAAAACCACTCCAGGTTTTCAAAAACACAACTGAGACACTCACATAACAAACCAAGCTTCAGAAAACAAATCATGGCTTCACATGACAGCCTGAGTTCCCAGAAGCTTCAAGTCAAGCTCAGAGATGTCCCCAAGGAATAGTGGGGAAAAGTTGAGGTGTTGAGGTCCGCATCCATGCAACCAAAGGCCCAATCTTTTTCAATATCCACACTCATTAAAAAGGGATGGAGCTTTGATCTTATATTGGTGGTGCCATGTTGACTCATCCTGTAGATACCTTGCCAGCTCATCTCCTACTGGAATGGCAAAACCTGGGGGGTGGCATAAAAGAAGGCTCAGCCTAGAATCCTTACACAGCCACAAGCAATTGTGTAAATTGCTTTACACAATGTAACAGTCCAACCTCCCCTGAATTGTTTTAATTTAACTCCAAGCAGATGCAAACTGTTAGTTGAGAAGATTGTTGGACATAGTAGCAATAAATCCGTTTCGTTGGACCTTCATGAGTGGACCTGAACTTTCACATGCATAACAGCTCCTGTGATTTCATGGAGACCTATACTGCACAAAGAGGTTTGTTGTTCCTCTTATCCAGAATACTTTGACTTCCTAGCCTGGTGGGCAAAGAACCTCAAAGTTCTCTACCATTGGGAATTAAGATGTGTTGACTATCTAATCCATTCCTGCTTAGTTTCCCAGCTGGACTAGAGGAGCGACTATCTCTCAGAATAGTAAGCTGTCTTGAAACCCAGTTCACCCAGTGGGACTGCCTTCCTCCATTTGTGCATTGGGATCTCCCTCCGTGCTCTTCAAACTCTGGCTACTTTAAAGACGCGTGAACTTCAAACTCCCACAATTTCTCAACTAGCATAGGAAAGCGGGAGGGGGACGGTCCAACCGACGGTGTGGGATGGGTGGCTTGAATCCCGAGGACTTGAAATCCACGCCTCTTCAAGTTGCCAAGTTTGAAGCACCCTGGCCGATCTCTTTTGTCTCCCAGCCCTCCTTTTCAACTCCAGATTAGAGCTCCAGTCTTTCCTTAAATAACTCCAGCCAGGAACTAAGCCTTAAAGCAAACCTAAAATCACGCTCTGCAGGAGAGCGAAACATATGACGCTGGCAGCTGCCTGGGAAGGGGAGGGGGGGAAAGGGGCGGGTGGGCATGAGCTGGAAGACCCCGTGGCCAGGACAAAACCTTTCCCTCCAGCCAGACCCGGTCTATTAGGAAAGCGCTGCCTGCCTCCTGCAATCCAAGAGAGAGGGAGAGAGGTAGGAGTTCAGTTCACACGGCCTTCGCCTTGTCCAGCGCACCTACCCCCCCTAGGATTTGCCGCGAGCGCTGGGCTACTCGGCATCCAGAAAATCGGGACGGAGAAGTGGGGTTTAATTATTGACCCTAGCCCCCGCACCCTGACAAGGCCACCACGGGATTCCCTTCTCCCTTATCCTCTGAAGGAAAAAAAAGAAACCCAGGCCTAGCAAGTATTCCCTCCCAGTTCCCCTCCCGAGTTTCTTTTCAAACTGTACACCGAACTTTGTAAATATATATATATTTACATTTACACACACACACACACACATATATATATATCTCCTTCGACGGGAGGAAAGGAAGATTCTCCACCTAAGCTACAGCGGTTTCTTCCTGGTTGCAAAAATCCTTTCAATCGCAATTTTACAGCCCTTTTCATGGGAATCGGCCCCGCTGGAAGTTGAAGGGATTAATTCTGAGTTGTTGTTTTTTAGGCAATTCTAGTTGGTCACTTGGTTAAATCCTAGAGGTTTTTTTCTTTTTGCATGAATCAGGAGTAACCCGTAAGATTTCTTTAGCCGGAAAAACTATGAAAGACCCATGGGAAGCATTGCCTCACACCTCCTCTCTTGCTTTTAAGGGGTGAAGAGGGGATCTATGGTTTATTTAGCAATCTCTCCCTTGCTTCCCACTTGGCCGGGAAAGAAAAAAAGAAAAGTTAAAAGTCGCTTCTAAATTCTTAAATCTGCGCGGATGAGCAACTCCGGACGGCGGAGAACCCTCGGGAGAAAGATGCTTTTAGAGCGCGGCCTACCAGCCTCCATCCAGAAGGGAGGAAAAAACAAACAAACCCAGATTATTTCCCCCTTTTCGGAAACGAAACGCTTCCATCCCGACTGAGCTCCTTCGCCGGATTTATTTCCGAGTAAGGGCGCGCAGCGTTGCACTCGGACTGAGTCTGCAGGTCCTAAACAAACATCTTCAAAACAGAAAGTCGGGTTTGTAAAACAAAACCCGGGGTAAGCCCAGACTCCAGCAAAGAGTTCTTCTCTTTTGCTAGCATCAGTGGTGGTCGTCGGGATTTTTTCCTTTAAGGATAGTCCCGCGTTTTCTTTGCAATGGAATCTGTCCCGCTGGCCCTTTTCTTTAAAGTTTTGTAACCGTTTTGTTTTTCTCCTTTCTCCATTTCTGTCTCCCCGTTCCATTTTTTAAACACCGAGATAGGAAGAATTAGAAATGGCCACGCATTTACATCAACCAGTGACAATCCAATCGTTCCCCAAACCGAATTTGTTTCGGGTTGCGAACTTTATCCTGGGAAGAAAATTTGTAACCCTAAACGCCTCATAAGGACTCCTTAGGGTTGTAGTCGTGAGCCCACCCACTGCCTGGCCACCTCCTACCAGGAGTAAATCTTACTCTCAGATGTATGCAGAGAATTGACAGTCCGAGAATCGGATAAACTGAGATTAATTTAGTCCCAATGGCAATTTTGACACTTCTTGGGCCCCGTCTATGATTGGATTGATGCTCTCTTCGTCCCTCTTGTAGGGAGTGGGCCGAGGGATGGGCTTTGTAGTCCAGCAGTATCTGGTGACTTCCTCTCTCCCGCCCTCCAATCGACAGAAGTTGACTCTGGCAACTTGAATTGGCTTTGAACGGAACAAGTCCCCAGCTATTACATTATAATTATATGTACTGATGGCTGTAAGCGGCCTAGAGTCCATTGAGCGAGGTGGGCGGCCTAGAAATGTAATCAATCAATCAATCAATGGATCGATCAAATTCCAAAGTAAGAGAAACCGGTGCGAGAAATAGCAAAACGAGGCGAGAAAAGGGCGAAATTCGGAGCCACATTCATGTCTTGGTAAAAGTCACCGCACTAACGCACCGCAACCAAAATAATAACAAAGTGCTTTGCGAGTCGTGGCTCCGATGCAGCGCCCCCCCCCCATCCTCTTGTAAGAGAGACTCTACTCCGCCTCCCATTCCACTTACTCATCTACCCACTTACTCAGCGGTTATTATTAGTTTAGTGTTCAGGCTTGTCTCCAGCGCTGAGTTTCCAGGGGGCGAATGGCAGCGGCGGCGGCAGGAGAATTCATTGGAAATCAGTCTGGGGCGCCTTTTAAGGCCTGGCTCCATTTCCCAGCACAGGGATTTCCAAATATCTTGGAATATTAGCATTGGCCAGGCGCTGGGAATGAGGGGAGCTGTAGTCCATACCTATGCAGGACAATTGAATTGAGAGTGGGCCCAAAGCCAGCCGGACGATTCCTTCCTTCCTTCCTTTCTTCCTTCCTTCCTTCCTTCCTTCCTTCCTTCCTTCCTTCCTTCCCTATCTTTCCTTCCCTATCTTTTCTCCCTCCCTTCCCTTCCCTCCCTCATTTCCCTTTCTTCCCTCTCTCCCTTTCCTTCCTTCCCTCTCTCCTTTTCCTTCCTTCCTTCCCTCCCTTATCCTCCGTCTCTCCCTTCCTCTTTCCTTCCCCTCCTCCCTCCTCCCCCGCGTTCTCTTCACCTCGCCTGAATCAATGCAAATATGAAGGTCCACTTTTCTCAAAGGGTGATAAAACAGGAAACGGCCCGCGCTTAACAGAAGAGACCCCCCCTCCCCTTAAACCTGACTTCTGGACGAAGCTACAGCCCCATCCAAGGCACCAGAAAATGGGAGCGTTGCAGAAAGGGGTACCTAAAGGGGTACCTGAAGGGGTACCCTCTGTAATCCCAAGGCTTTCTTTCTTTCTTTCTTTCTCACTCTCTCTTTCACTCTTTCTCTCTCTCTCTTCTGTGATTACAGAAGGAGTGAATTTGTGTGTGTGTGTGTGTGTGTGTGTGAGAGAGAGAGAGAGAGAGAGAGAGAGAGAGAGAGAGAGAGGGAGGGAGGGAGGGAGGGAGGGAGGGAGAGAGAGAGAGACCTGCTGGCTACACGGATCTGCTGGCCATTCCTCCCAGGAGAGCTTTAGAATTTGCACCTTAATTCTCACTATCCTTCCCTTTAAAAAGATATTTCCCAGAGCAGGAGAAAAAAGAAAATCACCTGCAGCCCCTGAAAAACGCCCCCTTCTCCCGCCAGCTGGGTCTCTCCCCAACCCTTCCTCTCCCAACCCCCCCAAACCCGTCTCTTTGGACAGCGGCCGTCTCGTGAACACAGCCACTCCGGAGTGGGGTGGGGTGGGGTCGTTTTATTGGGCTTCCCTGCTCAACCTCCCTTCTTCTTCCCCCTTCTCCCGCCCATCTCCCCCCTCAACTTAATTCTCAGCTCTCCCCCAACTTCTTGCTCTTCTGGTGTTCTACATCCCCGGCGTTGGAAAACCAGAACAGATGGTGATTCGATACAAAACTCCATTTCGGGTGCCCAGCCAGTCCTTCCTCCCCCTCCGCCCGTCCGTCGCCTCCTCCCAGCCCTCGTCCTCCCCCCCCCTCCCCCGGCCAATTTCGCCGGCTGAATGCCAGAGCCTGCGTGCTGGGCTGGTGGCAGCTGATTAAGGGCTATGATTTACGGCTAACTTTCTTCTCCCTCTTCTCCCCCCCCCCCCCCCCCCCCCCCCCCCCGCATCAAAGACGAGGAACGAGGGAGCGATCCCTGTTAAAAGGCAGCAATTTTGGGGAGGCAGATAAGAACTGCATCACCCTTGGAGGCTCGCCCCCCACCCCCAGCCCCCCTTTAAGGGAAGCAGCCAACACAAAATGTAAAGCAGGTTCTAAATAGCCCCAACAGGGCAGCAATCAGTTGGTCGCAGATTAAATACAGTCTCTATTACGACTTCGCCTGGTAATCTGTTACTTCTGACAATAGCAGCCTCTAGATTTATGTAAGTGCCCCTCACCTGTCCACATGGCTAACCGAGGGTATATTTCACAGCCCAGCGGCAGCCAAGAAAGATTGGTTGAGCTGCTGCTGGTGGGAGCCCTCTCCTCCTTTCTCCCTCCTCTCTTTCTCCCTCTCTTTCTCTCTCTGCCTCTGTCTCTTTTCTCCCCTCTCTCTCCCTCTCTTTTCCCACTCTTTCTCTCTCTGCCTTTCTCTCTCTCCCTTTTTCCCACTCTCTCTCTCTTTCTATCTCTCTCTCTTCCCTCCTCTCTCTCTCTCTTTCTTCCTCTTTTCCCCACTCTCTCCCTCTTTTTCTCCCTCTCCTTTTCCCACTCTTTCTCTCTCTGCATCTCTCTCTCTCTTTCTCCTCTCTCTCTCCCCCTCTTCTCTCTCCCTTTCCCCCACTCTTTCTCTCTTTCTTTCTCATCTCTCTTTCTCCTCTATCTCACTCTCTCTCCCCCTTTTCCCTCCCTCTCTCTTTCTCTCTGTCTCTCTCTTTCTCCTCCCTCTCCCTCTTCTCTCTCTCCCTTTTCCCACTCTCTCTCTTTCTTTCTCTGTCTGTCTCATATCTTTCTTTCTCTGCTATCTCACCTCTCCTCTCTCTTTCTCCCTCTCTTTTTCCCACTCTCTCTTTCTCCTCTCTCTCTCTTTCTCCTCTCTCTCTCTCTCTCCCCACCCATCCACCCAAAATAATTTGGAGGGGGCAATTGGGAAAAGTTGCTATCCAAAGCACTTTTCAGTCACTGTCCAGGGATTGGCACAAAGAGGAAGTGGAGGGACCATAGGTAGCCCAGAAGGACAGACAGATGGATGGGAGGTCTTGGGCCAGAGGAGTGAGTAGAGGATGGGCCACAAGACATGTGTGGAGCATCAACATAGGAGTAATTGTCCAGGTCTTATTCCATTGCTTAACTATGAGCCCTAGCAAGGGCCCAGAATTTACAGATGTGACTTGACAAAAGACTTGTATAAAGGACTGGAGGTTTTTAAAGAAGAGATTAGACAGCCATTATTCTGAAATAGTCTAGGGTCTCCTGCTTGAGCAGGAGGCTGGACTAGAAGACCTCTAAGGTCCCTTCCAACTCTTGTTATTCTGTTATTCCTTTCCTCCCTCCCTCCCTCGCTTCCTTATCACTGGGGGTTTTTAAAGAGATTGGACAGCCATTTGTCTCAAAGGGTATATGGCCATGATAGTGAACCTATGGCACGTTTGGCACACAGAGCCATTTGTGTGGACATACAAGCCCCAGCCAAACTTACCTGCATTGCCCATGCTCTCCAGCTGCTTTTTGGCCTGTTTTGGCCTCCGAGAGGCTTGAGGAAAGCCTTTGCAGCCTCGGGAGGCCAAAAAACAGGCCTGTTTTGTCACTTCCAGTATTTGGAGCCCCCAAAACGGAGCCCCATTTTTTGGCCTTCAAAGGCTGCAGAGGCTTCCTTGAGCCTCTGGGAGGCCCAAAAAGGCCTCAAACAGGCCGAAAATCATTTGAGAGGCACGCGTAGTGCAGGTAAGGGGGCAGTGGGGGGGGAAGGGTGTTTTACGCGCATGTGCGGGGGGGGGCAGGGCGCATTGCATTGTGGATGCCGGTACATATGCATGCACACCGCTTTCAGTACACCACAACAAAAAGGTTCTCCATCACTGGTATAGGGTCTCCTGCTTGGGTGGGGGGGGTGGACTAGAAGACCTCCAAGGTCCCTTCTGGTGGTGGTCTTCTCTCTCAGGGAAGCCTCCTGGGAGCAAAAACACCCCCCCCCTGAGAGGCTTCCCTGAGGCCCAGGAGGCCAAAAAAAAAATGGAGCATGAGGGTTGCTGAAAAAAAAAAAGGAGCTGCAGCAGCCACGCCCACCCAGTCACATGGCCACGCCCACCTAGCCCTGCCCACAGAAATGGTAGTAAAAATATTTGCACCCCACCCCTTCCAACTCTATTACAGGTAGTTCTCCATTTGCAAGAGTTTTTTTTTAGTGACGGTCCAAAGTGACCATGGCACCGGACAGGTGCCTTATGCCTGTTTTTCATACTTACGTTGTAACTTCGAATGGTCACTAAATGGTACAGTTGTAAGTCCAAGGACCAGCTGTAGACACTTGCACATTCCTTGCTCCCTCCTCCGGTACTTTTGAACATCACGGAGTACCCCTAACTATCAGGACTCCGGCATCCACCCTCATTCAAATCATGAGTCTCTAGCCACATTTCTTTCTCCTTTTCCTCATGAGGCCCATCCACACAGGGTCACGTCCCTGGTGGAGACTGACTCTGAGGGAGAGGAGGAACAGCCCACAAGGAGTGGAAGTGGGGCTCAGGAGGCTATAGAGGGGGCTGGGAAAGGGCAGAGGCCAGCTAGGCAGTCAGAGGAGGACCCAGGCCCATCCCCTCTCCATCCTAGGTCACGGCAGGGAGGAGAGGATCAGGGAAAAACATGATCTCCTCAGGAGGAGAGGGCCTTGATCTCTTCATGGGTTGCAGGCATGAGATCTGCATAAGAGTTCGGACCTGTGTGCTTGCAAACGCTGGAGACAAACTAGTGTTTTATTCCTAAAGAAGTTGGTTGGCGTTCTTCCATCGGACTGTACCTGGTTATCTTCCTGAAGTTTGTAATTATTTATCCTGGTCTGTTGTGGAACATTATTCAGTGCATTTTCTTTTGCTTTGTTATCGGCTCTTTGAATTTGAACTGTGTTTCTTTCCTTTGAAATATTATTTTGAAAATACTTTACTCCTCCACTGTGAACAATTAAACAGTGAAGCCAAGTTGAAGGCATTAAAGGACTTTTATTTACATTTTGGTTTTTGTTATATTTCTGATATACTCTGGGTCATTACACACAGACAGACAAATAGACACACAGAAACACACAAATACACCCACCCACCCTCCTAACTTTCCTCCTTTGAAAACCTTCCTTCCACCCAGAAAGGTTTCGCTTGGCAATCCACTCGATATTTCTGGTCCGCAGATCATCATCTTCAGCGGGATTGGGGAGTGGGGAATGGGCTGATGGGGTGGAGACCCTTCCTGGACCAAATCAGGCTGCCAAGACCCTGTAAAATCTTTGTCCATGCCAGGCTACACCCGAGTTCCCGAAAAAAAGGGGCCTGATTTATGAGCTTGTCAAAGGAACTATTGTTGAGGAAGGCAATCAGAAAACACTTACCTAGCGAAACTAAGACTGGCTGCCTTTTCATGGGGCTAATTTGTATAACTCTCATGGAGGAACTTGGGAAGGGTTTGATGAGGCATAAAATGATGATTAATGCATTTATGGGACCATTACTCATCAAACGGGGATGGTAGAGCTTTTCTCTACTGGGCGTCCACTCCAAGAGCCTAAAGAAAGAGCCAAGACTACATGTTCTTTTTCTAACCCCCTCCCCTCCTCCTCCTCCCGGGGTCTCCACCAACCTCACCTGTCTGACCTGAAGAACACCTGAGCTGGAACAAGGCCACATCAGGGGAACGTGAGAGACGAACATCTGTTTCGTTGGCTGCTAAGGGAGAAAACGAGGAGAAATATTGCTAGCTCTCAAATGAGCCCCACATTTCTGTCGCGAAGCAAAACAAGAGGGTTTTGCCCTGTTTTACAACCTTTCTCACCAGAATGGTTAAGTTAATCATTGCAGTTAAGTTAGTAACACGGCCATTAAGTGAATCTGGCTCCACCAAGCCACGCCCACAGAACTGGTAGTAAAAACATTTCAATCCCATGCCGCCTTATTGACTTTGCTTCTCGGAAGGTCGCAAAAGGGGATCACGTGATGCAACTGTCATAAGTATGAACCAGTTGGCAAATGTTCTCAAGAGCAGCCTTTCAGGGGAGAACATCCAGCGTGGGCAAGTCACTCAATGCAGTTAAGACTATGGGGTCCTTGAATCTTATAATCTGAACCCCGTCTTAAAGTTTCTGCGATCTACTTGAGAAAGACTCGATCTCTTTAAGAACAAGGGAAAGACTCCCGTCATAAATAACATCAATGCTCTGAAAAGGAGATTGTAACTCTTGTAGTAGGTACCATGTTTTCCCCAAAATAAGACCCTGTCTTATAATTTTTTTGCCACCAAAAAAGGCACCAGGTCTTATTTTCAGGAGGTATTCATCCACTGACTAATCTCACTTGCGTGCATCGCCCCTCAGCCTCCTTTTCACAGTTAGAGGCCTTCAGAAACTTTTTCTTCTGCGGCCAGCAAGACTTTCTTGAAGGCCTCTGAAGCTGATAACAGAGCTCTGGATCGATCTAGATCTTTGTTATCAGCTCCAGAGGCCTTCAGGAAAGCCTTGCCAGCCTTGCTGGGCTGCAGAAGAAATATGCCAGCAAGGCAGGTGTTGGGGTGCGTGAGGCCTGGCTACACCTGTCCTGTTCTGACCCAGGCTTCTTCAAACTTAACAACCTAATTTTAAAAGTAAAACCTATTTTAATGCAACACTGGGAATTACTTGCATTCCCAACCAGAACTAATTATACCCAGTTCCTCCAGATAAGAGCACGCTTTTCAGTGCTGTAAAATTTTGCCAGAAAAAGAGAAGTCCAATTAAGGCTAACATAAGCCAACCCAAAAACCCCAAAAAAACCCAACCAGATTACAGAGCTTCAAAAAGGACTCTAAACCGATTGAACGACTTTGCTTCCTGCAAAGGTTTTGTCATCTTGGCCTGACCTTTATCCCTTATGGAAGGGGAAATCACCTCCCAGCCTTACTCCTGAGTCACCCCTTCTGCTTCAGCTGCTCTTGCCTTCTAGCAGCTCTTCGCACATGCACACTGGGAACAGGCTCCCCTGGGTCCTCTGCCTCACTGCTGCCAGACTCCAAAGTTTCTGAAGGCATTCTCAGATGGTCCTGGCCCCATTCTTACATCAGATGCAGGACCTTCATCCAAGTCCTCGCCAGACTCCCTGACTGGTTCCCTTCTATCCTCACTGTCTGATAACTCTGCTGTCTGCACCAGCTGCCGGTGAACTACAACATGTCCAAAGGTAAGTAGTAGGGCAGGTACACTCCACCCATCCTCACCCCAGCTTAATTTTTACTCGTGCAATCTGGAGTAAGCAAGATCTTAAGAGTGTATTTTGGGGGTAGGGCTTATATTGGGTGCACATGTAAAATCAAACTAGGACTTACTTTCAGGGTAGGTCGTATTTTTGGGAAAACAGGGTAGTGTGTTGCCATGAGTAAGCATGGTGAAACTGCAATTAAGATGGTCTATTTCATTCTACACAAAAATAAGCGCGACAAGGAGAAAAATATTTTGTCCTCAGTCCTGCAGTAAATACCCCCTATTACTTCCCAAACAATATATGCAAAAATAAGCAACAATAACAACCACCACAAAAACCCATCTTTTAACTGAATAAACTGAGTTCCTATCTATGCTGAAAACTGACAAGTAAATGTTGCTCTTTCACACCTTGGTCAAAAAAATTAGAGAGTGAGGAGAAGGCGGAGCTTTGTCTCGGTGTTACAGCTGCGATCTTGGGGCTCTGAGATCGCAGCTGATATTTTCGCCCCTGGTCAGTCCTAACGGACCTAAACCGTCCCGTAGAGACGGGGATTGTGAAGGGCACAGTCCCAGGATCCCAGAGATATCGCAAAATCTCTGGTTTGATCCGGGAGAAGCCCTTTTGCTGGCAGCGGAAAGGCAGCCTCCAAAGCTGCTGAAGTCGGGACAGCTCCGGAAAGAAAATAATTTAAATGAGCGTGTATCGGTTGGGTGAGAAATTCCTTTTGTATAGTAAATTGATTGAGACTTGAAAGGACATCCTGAACAAAGAAGAAATCTGTGACTTTATTTTTGTTTGACTGAAACTTGGCTGAGCGGCGTTTAAGTGATGTCAAATTGAGACTTGGATTCTTTCTTTATTTTTTTTTTCTGAGGACTTTAATGTGACTTTGTAGGTAACCGAATTGAATTTTCTCTTATATATATTTTTATGCTTCTCTTGATTTTTATTTTTATTTTTTTTAATTTTCTTTTTAGGATAGAGGCTCCCTTTGATTATCTTTTTTTTCTTCTTGTTTGAGTTTTTTAAAAATATTTATTTTTCTGGCTGGGGGGGGAAAGAGTAGTAAGAGATGCTGTAACACTGCCAACTAGAGGCTTGAAAATACTTTATTTGAATTGGGGAGAAAAGCACTCCTTTTCAAGGACATTTTAATGTGATAAGATAGAGGGAGAACGCAGTAAAATATTATTACAGGTGCTTTTTTGGACTCTTATCAATATTTCAACACTTGAGGCTTGGCTTTGAAGCTGCTGGAGAAGACAGTCATAATAAGAGCCTTGGATAAGGAAATAAAGTGCAGTGTACAGTGCATATATATATATATATATATATATATATATATATATATCTGAAATTCCTACTCGCCAGATTTTTTGTCAATTTTAACTCTAGTATTTTTGCTTTTTATTTTAAAGGGAAAGCCTTAGAGCTCTTTCTTTTTTTTTTCATGCTTCTTTGCTTCTTCCATCTACCACCTTGTTTTTTTTTTTTTAATTATTATTATTATTATTATTATTATTATTATTATTATTATTATTATTATTTTCTTCTATTTTTTTTTTATGGTGGATTACTTCAATTGGACTAGGTCTAGAAGAACCTGAAGATCTTTCTTTTTCCTTTCCCCCCTTTTTTTTTCTTTGGTCTTGGGCTTTTTACTATTGGATTTTTATTTTTTATTTTTTTGGACTATATTTGGTTACTATATTAGCTGGATTGAAAGTCAAAGAGAACCTGAAGCTTTGGAAGCATTAAAATGAGCAGGAAACCAAAACCATTTGGCATTTCTGTTTCTACCTCTGCTTCCCCACCATCTGAAGGACAACATTTAATTCAGACAATGTTGAAGCAAGATAAAGAACAAGAAAAAGTAAATTTACAGACGATTATGCAAGGAATTCAAGATATTAAGATAAAAATAGATGCTATGGATCAAAGAACAGAGAAATCTGATGAAAATATTAAACAAATGATGGGGAAGTATGAGGAGAGATTCCAAAAAATTGAGGAAGAAGGAAAACAAAGAGAGGAGAAGATTGGAAATATTGACACTAGATTAACAGTGGTAGAACAAGAAAAAAATGGGATGTTGAGGTGGGAGATGGAAAGGTCAGAATTTTATCTTAGATTCCAAAATATAGAAGAGGAAAAAGGAGAAAATTTGGCTGCAATAATGATAGAAATGCTGGCAGACCTTCTGGAAATTACAGAGGAAAAGATGATGGATGGAGTAGATGAGATATATTGAGTTTATACAAGATATGCGATGAGAAATAAACTACCAAAGGAAGTTCATATCAGATTTACCAAAAAATCCATCAAAACACAGATATTGCAAGTGGTAAGAGAGAAAACATTGAAACATAAAGGTAAAGAGATTGTGGTTTTAAAACAAATACCTAGAAGAGTGAGAGAGATGAGAAGAGAATACCGATTTCTGACCAAAATACTATTAGAAAATGAAGTGAACTATAGATGGCTGATACCAGAAGGACTAATCTTTACGTGGCAAGAACAGAGACATAGAATTGATTCGATTGAAAAAGCAGAACTTTTCTACGCAGAATTTTTTGGAAGAAGAAAAGAGGAGGCAGAGAAAGAGGTCTCATTAATTGAGCTTCAGGAGGAACAACTGGAGATTGAAAAAGAGAAAGGAGTTGTAGGTGGACAGGTAGACAGTAAAGAACAACGTGAAGTGAGAACTACGAGAGCTGTTAGACCTAAATATAAAGCATAATCATGGAAGAAAAAAAAACTAATTACAATGAATATAAATGGACTTAACTCAGCTGTTAAAAGAAGAAAAACCTTTCATAAATTAGAGAAATTAAAATTTGATATAATTTGCTTACAAGAAGTTCATATTAAAAAACAACATGAGCAATTGTTAGTACAGCCAAAATTAGGGAAAATATTTACTTCTTTGATTCAATGTAAGAAAAGGGGAGTGGTTCTCTACATTAAAGAGGATATCCCAGCAAAAATGATTTACACGGATGAAGATGGAAGAGTATTAATGGTGGAAATAATGGACAATAATAAAAAAATACTCTTGATTGCAATTTATGCCCCGAATGATAAACAAGAAGAGTTTTATAAAAAAACTACATATGGAAATAATTAGATTGGACTATGTTAACATAATTATGATGGGAGACTTTAATGGAATTGTGGACAATAAATTGGACTATATAACAACAACAACAAAACAAAATAGAAAGGTTCTCCCTAAATCTTTTTTTAAAATGACAGATGAATTAACTTTAAAAGATATTTGGAGGGAAAGAAACGTTAAAGCTAAACAATACACTTTTTACTCTAATAGACATTTATCATGGTCCAGATTAGATATGATTTGGATCTCAACAGAATTAATATCCACTATTCAAGAAACAAGTATTGAAATGAGTACTTGGGCAGACCATAGTCCAATGATAATTAAATGGAAGGGACAAAAAAAAAGATCGAGATGGACATTAAACAATACTATTTTAAAGGAGAAAGATTTTATACAATGGATGGAGAAGGAATTGGTTTTTTTCTTTAAAGAAAACAAAAAAGAAGATACTTCAATACAGAATGTTTGGGATACAATGAAGGCATATGCTAGAGGTTTGATAATAGATTATACAAGAAAAAAGAATATTAGGAAAAGACAAACCTCCAAGATCCTGGAAGATGAATATAAAAGACTTGAAAAAGAACTACAGAAAATACCACAGAAAAAAGATATTAAATTGAAACTAGATGTAATTAAGCATAAAATGGAATTAATAGAGAAAGAAGAATTGGCACAGAAAATTAGAAATTCTAAACAGAATTATTTTGAAGACGCAAATAAACCAGGTAGATGGCTAGCATATAAACTGAGAAAGGAGAAGGAATCAAGAAAAATATTGAAACTAATAGATGATCAAGGTCAAGTTTGTTGTGGTAATAAGGAGAAAAAGGAAATTATTCGAGATTTCTATGGACAACTATATAAACAAGAGAATATTGATGAGGAAAAAATTAAACAGTATTTACAGAATGTTAACTTACCGAAGATACCCAAAGAGACTGAAGAAATGTTAGAAAGCAATATAACAATGATGGAATTAAATGAAGCATTTAAGAGACAAAATAATGGGAAAGCACCAGGTCCAGATGGGCTTCCGGCAGAATTCTATAAAAAATTTCAAGAATCATTGAACATCCCATTGTTAGAAGTTATGAATGAAGTTATGTTAAAGAAGATGACACCCAAAACATGGTCAGAGGCTTATATTACACTTATTTTAAAAGAAGAGGCTGACCCGTTGCAAATTAAGAATTATAGACCTATTTCCTTATTGAATGCAGATTATAAAATCTTTGCTTCAATTTTAGCAGAAAGACTGAAAAAATATTTAAATAATTTTATCCATCTAGATCAAAACGGATTTCTGCCAAAGAGACAAATTAGAGACAATATGAGAGTAATTTTGGATACTTTGGAATATTATGAGGCTCATCCTGAGAAACAAATGGCTTTGATATTCCTAGATGCTCAAAAAGCATTTGACAACGTGAACTGGAGATTTATGTTATTACTATTGGAACAGATGGGTTTTGCCAGAAAATTTATTCAAGCAATAGAAACCATATATAATAAACAGACAGCAAAAGTAATGGTGGAGGGAGAGTTTACAGATCTTATTAATATAAGAAGAGGCACAAGACAAGGATGTCCCCTATCTCCTTTGTTATTCGTATTGACTTTGGAAGTGTTGAATAGAAATATTAGAGATGACAAAAGTATAAAAGGAATGAAAATTAAAAAGGAAGAATTTAAACTACAAGCTTTTGCTGACGATTTAGCTTTTATTCTGGAAGACCCGTTAGAAACCGCTCCAAAATTATTGGAAAAGATAGAGACATATGGTGAGATGGCTGGCTTGAAAATAAATAAAGATAAAACAAAGATTTTGACAAAAAACATGTTATTGAGACAAAGAGAAGAACTGACAGATCTTTTGAAAATCCAAGTTACAAATAAGGTTAAGTATCTGGGGATATATTTGACAGCAAGATGTAGCACATTAAAAGAGAATAATTATACTAAACTTAAACAACAGATAATTACAGATTTGAAGAAATGGGAAAATTTACAATTGTCATTAATAGGGAGAATTTCAACAATTAAGATGAATATTTTACCTAGAATTTTATTTCTCTTTCAAACAATACCAATTAGACTTGGAAAAGACTACTTTGAAGATTTAAATAAAATCATGTTGAAGTTTATATGGCAAGGTAAAAGAGCGAGAATAAAGTTAAAGCTTTTGCAAGATGCTAGAATTAGAGGAGGTTTTGGCCTGCCTAATTGGGAACTGTATTATCAAGCTGCAAGTTTGATGTGGGTCAAAGAATGGATAACATTAAGAAAGCATAGATTGTTGACATTAGAAGGACATGACTTACTGTTGGGCTGGCATGCTTTTTTATGGTACAAGGGAACTAAAACACAGGGGTATTTCAGAAGACATTATATACGGGAGTCTTTGTGGTTAAATTGGGAGAAGATAAAAAAACAATGTTATTTGAAAATTCCAGTTTGGTTATCGACTATTGAAGCATTTTCCTATCCTATGATCTATAAAAAGGAACAAACAGTTAGATATGGGGAACTGTTGGATGAAAAGGGTGGACTTAAATCGATCCAAAACTTAGAGGAACAAGGTATAAGGATGAATTGGTTTTCATATGCGCAAATACACTCAAGATATGTTGAAGATTTTAAAATGGAAGGATTTTATGACAAACAGACTGATTTAGATAAGATATTGATGGGTACTGATGAGAAAGTGATTAAAAAATTATATGGTTATTTATTGGGAATTAAGCTAGAGGAAGAACAAGTTAAAGAAACTATGATTGCTTGGGGGAAGAATTTTGGATATGGGATTGACTTAGAGCAATGGCAGAAATTGTGGTCTCAAAATTATAAAATGACAATGTCAATAGCATATAAAGAAAACTTGTATAAGATGTTTTACAGGTGGCACTTCCCCCCGACAAGAATAGCAAGAATGTTCAAGAACAAATTTGAAAAATGTTGGAAATGTTATCAGATACCTGGCTCATATTATCATATGTGGTGGACTTGTGAGGATGCCAGAAAATATTGGACTAAAATTCACATGTGGTTGGAAAAAATGACAAAGAAACACATAGACTTGAAACCAGAGATCTTTTTATTGGGAATCTTACCTGATATATATAATAAAGACTTGAAATATTTGATTGTAAATGTATTAACAGCAGTTAGGATTGTATTTGCTAAAAATTGGAAGAATGAGAAAATACCATCGCAGGAAGAAATTATTAAGAAAATATTGGAATGTGCTGAGATGAGTAGATTGACATTTGAAATTAGAGAGCAAGAAGATAAACAATTTTATGAAATTTGGGATCTTTTT
>BLBF01000045.1:4149447-4164090 GCA_015471245.1 Laticauda colubrina | reverse complement strand
TATCTATCTATCTATCTATCTATCTATCTATCTATCTATCTATCTATCCATCACCTATCTATCTGTCTGTCTTGTACCTACCTACGTACCTATCTACCTTCCTACTTACCTACCTGATATTTTTTTGCTTTCTAGCTCATGTAAAAAACATTAAACAAAGAAACAAACAATAGCAACAATTTTGATGGATATAGCAGTAGCATTAGACTTATATACCGCTTCACAGTACTTTTACAACCCTCTCTAAGCAGTTTACAGAGTCAGCCTCTTGCCCTCAACCATCTGGGTCCTCATTTTAGCCACCTCAGAAGGATGGAAGGCTGAGTCAACCTGGAGCCTGGTGAGATTCGACCTGCCAAATTGCAGGCAGCCGACAGTTAGCAGAAGTAGCTTACAGTACTGCACTCTAACCACTGTGCCACTGCAGCCATGGGTTTTCAGCCACAGCCTTTTTGTTCTGTGTTTTTCTGGTATATCCCCACTTTAACACTGAAGGAAAGGAATCTTTAGCAAAATTGTCTTGGGTGCAGTTTCTTGCTGATGAATCTATGCTCAATATCATAGTCAAGAAATCTTTTGATTCTGCATGCACAAATGTAACACTGGTCCAGACATGAAAAATTATAATTACAAGCATGCATGCAATGCCATCAGATTTAGAAATGTTTGTGTGTGTGTGTTTTTTCTCCTCCAAGGAGAAGGCACTGAAAACAAAGCAAAAATATAAGAAAAGCAACCAACCAACCACAATCCAAAAACTGGGTAGCAATTTGGAAGGGGGGAAATTTTCTGAAATGTTCTTTTCTTGAAGAACATTACTTCAAATGTTTTCACTTGACCATTGTACACTAACTACTATTTAGAGGAACATAGAATATCCAAAGAAGGTGATTCTTAAACCAAGGTACATAACCATCGGTAGTTGCATCAAAATTATATGCTATATTCTTAGGCATTATTTATTTCCTTTCTAGGAAAGCCAGTGATAAAACTCTTTCATGTTACCAAAATAAAAGTTTAAATCTCTATACTTAACCTGTCCAAAGTAGAAAAGCTAAATTCTACAAGGTTATAATTTATATTTTGCAGT
Source organism: Laticauda colubrina (assembly GCA_015471245.1). Taxonomy (NCBI): domain Eukaryota; kingdom Metazoa; phylum Chordata; class Lepidosauria; order Squamata; family Elapidae; genus Laticauda; species Laticauda colubrina. The sequence goes on along the minus strand of BLBF01000045.1, from coordinate 4,163,000 downwards.
GAACAGTCTGATCTCTGTGCTGTAGTTTTTGCTGCAAACTACATTACTTCAGGATAGCAACTGCTTCTTATGTCCAAATTCATGGCTATTCAAAAATATCAATTCTATTTTTAAATATATATTTTCTGTCACATCTGAAAAATATATGCATGCATTTCCATTAGGGCTCTTGAGATATTTAAGAGAAATGAGGAGCTGATGTGTATTCACGTATAATCTGAATGCAGTGTGCAAATCATGGAAAATCTGACTCTGAATTATGTGGTTAATTTGCAAATAAATCAAGTCCCGCAATTAAAGGGAAGTTGAAACCCTAATCCAATACAGCCTGGAAATTTACACTGAATATATTATTATTATTATAAGTATAATATTTTTGTAAAACCTGCAATCAAACACGTGAACAACTCAATTGAACATTATTGAGTTCAAGTGTCACTAAATCAAATCATGTTTATTGTTTATTGCAGTTAAAGACCAGATTGTGTTACCAAATTATTTGGTGACAACCTATAATGGTGACACCACATGTAACTCCACATCACCATCTTTTTTTTAAAGTCACAGTGGATGCCTAGATCTTTCTGGAAGGTTCCCAGAGAAGGTCTGAAAGCCATTGTTTTCTTCTGTGGATACTTCCCGACATTCTAACTCAGAAGATCCAGAGTGAATATTGTCAATATGTTACAATCCACAAAAGATCAGATCAAATGGCTATAGTACTAACCCCAGAATATCAAGGGGTTAGATTTCATCTTTTACTGATCGTAACATAAGTTACGATTAGTAAAGAATATTAAGATGCATGAGATATCTTAAGAGCTTTGTCCAACTAGAATGTCACAGGGGAATTCCAGCTGCCAGAAATTACAGCTGCCCCATGGCTATACTAATTCATTGATAGAAGGAATAAACAATTCACACAATACCGAAGCTGGTTATCCTATCCCCAAAGATGCTTGGCCTTCACAATTCTAATGATCTTCCATCTGCAATCATGTCTGGTAGACCTAACCAGACATCCTTTTCACACAGAAGATAGCTCTGTCCCTCTGATACAACCGAAAACTTATAATATATGTCCCAGAGGTATAGATGCTGCAAGAAATTACACTTGCAACTAATTCAACTATTAATTAACTGCCTGTCTGTTCAGACTGATGGCATTTAGTATCTTTCCCCATAAAAGATAAGCAATCCAAAATCATCTGTACAATAGCTAGCGTTCTGATTTCTGAAATTGCACTGGGTTGTTTAAACATTTATGATCTGGTCTTGGATTGTAATAAAACGTTGGTTTGAGCTGTGCAATTTCTGGGTCTGTCTGACCATCGGGATGAATAAACCCAGATGAGCTTCTCATCCTTATTCACCTAGGGATCCCAACATATATTTTAAATATGAATGCAGCTCTGAGTTCCATGGATTGATGGATTGTTTGTTTAAAAACAGTACTGTGCTGCATTCAATGCACCACAGATAAAGCCAGAAAAGTCCATCTTATTGTTCTTGTAAATTACATTCTTAGTTGTATCTTAGTTTCACAGAAGGAAGGCTGGAATCTGGTGTTGAAAAAAAATCATAATAGTTCCTCCAAGGAATTGTGACTTAGAGATCCTGGCTTTTATAGACCTTATATCCCTAATTCTTTGGCTTATTTCATTATTCCAGAGAGATCCGATGTAGCGTACTGGGATTTTATTCAGGGTCACTGTGAAGAATAAAGCAGATCCCCAAAATATTGCAAACATATTGTGATGACTCCCATCTTTTCATTTAACATGGGAAAATTTCAAAATAGTGCACAGGGCCAAACAATTTCCAGATGGTTTTGCATTGGCTCCATATAGTCGCCATAAAAATGCAAAAAATTAAAATAAAATAAAATTGTTGCCTGTTATAAACAGAGTTGTTCCAGGAGTGAAGCAGCTATTCTACTCTGTAACATTTCAGAGATAATGTTCTTTTTTCTTCTCTTTTTTCTCCTTTCTTTTTTAATGCCTTCTCTGATCTGTTAATCATGCATCACAAATTGGTCTGGAATCCGGCTTCCCAGATATTGGATGAAGGCACCCAGCATAGATTCCCCCCCCTCCCTTTTCCCCCCCTTTTTTCTTTCTTTTTTTTTCTGAATGGCAAACACACTTCAAGAGAGATTTGGCAGGAGCTTTGAAAAGCAAACACTATTTTACTTGGAAAATATTAATAACCTTTATGACACCTGCCTTTTGATCTTAAGAGAATCATTAGATGGCTTGCACAGCTGAAGTCTTTGTGGTGCCTTTTGAGCAACAAAAGGGATTAATAGATGATCAGAGGGTTTCTTGGGCTCGGCTGGCTAAGGAGTGCTGGGCAGGGATGATAAAGACTACAGGTGTTTCTCCAAGGCTCTCACAAACTGATGGAAATGGTCTCTTCAGCCTTGCCCAAATTGTCCTCATGGCACCTGTCAAGACGTGCTTCAACAACCATCTTTGAATGTTGACCCCCCCCCCCCAAAGGCAACTGGTGGTGGGGATTCAATATATGTTCTGAATCTAAGAAAAGGATGTTTCTCCTTCCAAGAACAGAACAGGACTGATCAAGCAATAACCTCAGACTGTCAACCCTGGAGCCATCTTTGGATGACCTCAGGGTTGCCACAGCAAAGCTGGATAGAGTGGGAAAGAGAGAGGGGAGAGTAGAGATAGCTGGGAAAATATGTAACCAAAACAACCTTCTTTCTTCTGGGAACTAAGGACATTCTCACCAACCCCTGGAGGGGCATGGATGGGGCCTTCAGGGCTGGGAGGGCCTGATGGGGCATGTGATGGTTGTGTGTAATGAGGGGAAGAATTTTGAATTGGGTGGGGAAAATCCAGGGAACTTCAGAGTCAGGTTTTCACCAGCCATGCCAATATGACACGCCTAATAAATCTATACTTTGAAGAAGCCTCGGGCCTTGGAATTGTGATTTCATCTGTGCTATTACTTCAAACCCTGACACAGATGTCTAAAATAATCCTAAATAAAGCATGGCACATAAAAATATATGCTTAGGCCATAGAAAGAGGGCAGAGTTCTGAAGATGATTGAGGATCTGGAGGCTCAATGCTACGATGGAAGGCTAAGAGAAGTAGATGTTGTTGTTGCTAGTTGCAAAATCATGGTACAAAGACTCTTGCCTTGGGAGGGGGTTGATCTAGAAGACCTTCAAATGTCTCCTCCAGCCCTAGGATTCTACAAAAGCATTGATTTTAAGTTTGTTGTTGACTTAACTTACAAAGAACTTAGCTAAGGGCTACAGTTCATTCTTTGCTGTGCCATCAAGGTGGACTTCCCATTTATAAGTAACACTTCAACAAGAAATATGCAGAATCCTGAATGACTGTTTTATTCAATTCTGTTGCATAAGAGTAATAGATTCCTCCTAATATGCTTAAGTTATCTGATTTGGTCATCTGTTATTTTCCACCTTTCTAAACAGACAGACAAACACTAAGCAAGAAATACAGAAATCCCACAGTGGAGACAGAGGGTAGGGATTAGATTTGGATTGGCAGACTCGAAGACCGATGGTCTGCTACTAAGCTGCTGAAGAAGTATTTCAACTTGACTTAGCATTCTGATGGTTTCCTACCTTTGGACAGATGTGTTTACTCTGTTTTGCTCTAGCCCATGAGAGAAAAGGGGGCATTGCTGGGTTAACCAGAATGAAGCCACAAGTTAACCAGGTTTTGCTGCTTGCCCCCTCTTTCCCTCTTCAGTGCACCCCTTCTTTCTTTCTCGGGGATTGGAGCACAGATTGTATCCATCAGGTTTTGACCAGTTCTGGAGAACCGATAGCAGAAATTTTGAGGAGTTCAGAGAACCAGCCAATACCACCTCTGACTGGCCCTGCCCTCATTTCTTCTCTGCCTCCCGTTGAGTCCCAACTCATCGGCTGTGTCTTCTTGTGTTGGCCTGCACAGAAGAATGGAGATGGAAAGCAGGTTGGTGGGGTGGGGAGGGAATGGGGATTTTGCAGTAACCTTCCCCCAGGAATGGGGAAGGAATGGGAATTTTACAGTATCCTTCCCCTGCCATGCCCACCAAGCCATACCCACCATCCATGCCCACCAAACCATGCCCACCAAGCCATGCCCACTGAGCCACATCAACAGAACCAGTAGTAAAAATTTTTGAATCCCACCACTGGATTGGAGGCCAAAACATATGGAGAATGGTTGCAGAAGTTGGATGTGTCTAATTTAATGAAAATAAGAAAAAGGAGGGTGAGATGATAGAAGTTCCAATATCTAAGGGGTTACCCCAAAGAAGAAGGAGTCAAGTTATTCTCCAAAGCATCTGAGGGAAGGACAAGAAGCAATGAATGAAAGAAAATGAATCAAGGAAAGAAGCAACCTAGAACTAAAGAGAACTTTCCTGATAGGTGAGAACAATCAATCAGTGGAATGAGTTGCCTTCAGAAGCTGTTACTGGAGGCTTTTAAGAAGAGATTGGACAATTATCTGTCTGAAATGGTGTAGAGTTTCCTGCCCAAGGAGGGGGTTGGATTAGAAGACCTTCCAATTCTGTTATTCTGTTATTGAGTATTGAGGTGAGTTCTTCCCTCTTGTAATGAGAATCTCTCCATCCACCAGTCCTGGAAGAAAGAAAAGAAAGGATATGGTAGGAGAGCTTGAATTTGTTCTCAAGGCATCCAATCCCATTTTCTTTCTCATGTGGATTTTCTGGCGTCCCTGCATTGCAGCTTCCTTTAAAAACGTTATTGTTGAGAAAAACCCGCAGCTTAACTCAGAATGCATGCAATGATTCGTCTGATTTGCATTTATCAAGCCATGTATGAACTGCAGGGCACTTCAGAAATTCACCCTTCTTTTCAAGTTTGGGAATGCTGTTCCAGGAGCAAAAGAAGGATTTGCAAAAGGCATCTGTCTGAGACAATGGAAATTAAAGAAGGGTGCCTGAGTAGAATAACAGAATTACAGAGTTGGAAGAGACTTTGGAAGTCCTCTGGTCCAAACCCTCAGGCAAGAAACCATACCATTCCAGACAAATGGTTGGCCAAACTCTTCTTGAAAATCCTCAGTGATGGAACACTCACAAATTTTGAAAGCAAGCCATTCCACTGATTAATTACTCTAACTGTATGGAAATGTCTCTTTGGTTCTAGTTTGGATTCCTCCTTGATTAGTATCCATCCATTGCTTCTCGTTCTGCCTTTGGTGCATTTGGAGAACACTGGCTGAAGGTTTATTCAACCACATAGAATCATAGGGTTGGAAGAGACTGGATGTCTTCTAGTCCAACCCTTGTTCAAGCAGGAGATCTTCTAGGACTGTTCTGACCCAAGAGAGCAAGCACAAGGCAAAGGCAGCAGCACAACCTTTTAATGTTTCATCGATGAATCCTGTTTCTTCACAGATAAAAAGTTCATCCAACTAATTCGCTCTGACAAGAAAGAGCCTTGCCAAGTTTTTGCAAGGCTGCCAAAAAACAACAGATGAGAAATAGTTTATAACGTAAGAGTCTTCAAATACTAGCTGTAATGTCCACAAGGCTGAGTTTCAAAATGTCTTTGCTTCCTGCAAAGAATGTTCACTTCACAGCTGACTTTTACCTTCTTGAAGGAGGGGCCATTACCTTGCAGCCTTACTCCAGAGTCACCCATGCTGCTGTAGCTGCTCTTTCCTACGAGCAACCCTGCACACATGTGCACTTGGCACAGGCTCCTCAGGAACCTCCTCATCACTGCTGCCAGTCCCCATAATCTCTGAAAGCAGCAGTCTACTCCCTAATGGTCCTGGCCCTTCATTTGAGTCCTCACTCTCCTCAGCCATCCACACCAGCTGCCAGCTAACCACAACAAGGACTTCTAAATATAATTGTTCAATCTCTTCTTAAAAACCTCCATGGATGGAGCACCCACAGCTTCTGGAGGCAAGCTGTTCCACTGGTTGATTGTTCTCACTGATAGGAACCTATCATATAGGAACCCTAGTTCTAGGTTGCTTCTCTTCTTGTTTAGTTTCCATCCATTGCTTCTTGTCTTGCCTTCTGGTCCTTCTTAGCGGGTGAAGTTCCTGGCCCAATGAATGTTGTCGAGATGACATTGTGAAAAATTGCCTACCTTCGAAATGCAAAAAAAATGCATTACATATCACAAAAAGGAGTCACTCATGACAAATTTAAGACTGGAAAAAAAAAAGTTTACAGGAAGGGCTCCACATTCACTACCTGGAAGAAAAGTAAAAAGAAAATAAACATGGTTTCTCTATCATAGAAAATCTCCCAGGAAGAAAAAAATGAGTGATCATGCTGTGCATGTAACCTTTCAGTGTTATTTATGCCATAGAAAAGCCACACAAGGACTCTTGAAAAGATGTTTCCTTTTGCGGTGCCATCTTGAAAACTCACAAGAAAATGCCATTCAGCATTGTCCACCCTTCTGTCCTTTCACCCCACTAAAATCCAAGCTGGCCCACCTGGTTTTTTGTTTTTGTTTTTGATTCTCCAGTATAATTCAAACAAACAGGACACAAAGCATTTGCCAATAGTTGTCTGCCAATAAAACATTATTAGAAGCTAAAATACGAGTAGCAAGTCAAAAGAGAACACTGACATTTAGAGAAGGCAGAATAACAGAGTTGGAAGGGACCTTGGAGGTTTTCTAGTCGAACCCTCTGCTTGGGCAGGAGTTCCTATACCATTTTAGACAAATGACTGTCCAGTCTCTTCTTAAAACCTTCCAGGGATGGAATATCCACAACATTTGAAGGCAAGATATACAGATTCTAGATGTCTCCTACCAAGTAATGTCTGTAAATATGAGTCATTCTTGACTTATGACCACAATTGAGCTGTTGCAAAGTGAGACACTTGTTAAGTGTGTTTTGCCTCATTTTACGGTCTTTCTTACCACAGTTGTTAAGTGAATCACTGCAGTCATTAAGTTAGGAACACCCTTGGTATGTGAATCTGGCTTCTCCAATGACATCCCCAGAATTATAGCAGGGAAGACAGTTAAGAAATCTGGAAATGGAGAAATTGAGAGGTTTAGAGAGGTCCAGAGGTCCTGAAGAAGACTTTGGTATAGATGAGCTAACCTCAAAACTGTCTGATGAACCAAATGGAACATTATCATATTTTATTCCAGAGTAGAATATTTTTTTTCTGAGTGCCCCACCTTGAATAATTTGCACCAATTAAAAATTACCACTCTTACACTGAAAAGCCCCAAAGAGGTTTCAACAGAAGTTATGACCAGCATAGTCATTCGATGAGCCACTGATGGGCTTCAAATAGTTAACAACCAGTTCTCTGCCTGCTTACTGGATGGGTGTGGCCCAGTTGGCCTCCTGCACCATTCTGGGAGCAAAAACGGGCTATGGAGGGCCTGTTTTGTACTTCCTCAGGCTCCGGAGGCTCTCTGGAGTCTGGAAATGGGCCCATTTTTGCTCTCCATGGGCCTCTGGGAGGCCCGTTTTCCACCTCTCTGGGATCCATGTGTCCCCTGCACTTACCTGGGATCTAAAACAGGCCATGTGGGGACTAGCTGGTTGTCGGAACTACTGGTTCACCGAACTGGATGTAAAATTAACATCTGGTTTACTCAAAATGGTGCAAACCAGCTGAAAGCCCACCCTTGAAGTGGGCAGAACCAGAATCTGAGCAACCCAACCTGTCAATTGGTGCCCTGGACTTCACTTCTGCCTGTCAATCAATTACAGACATCAATCATGGACAGCAAATGCCTGCCTCAGCAGAGCGTATGGCTTAAATCACAACTGTTGAGTTAATACTTTTCATACTGGAGACCTTAAAAAGCTCCTTCAGGGATTCTTCTCCATTATTGCATCAAAATTAATGAGATCTTAAAGCATGCACTATATCATTTGCAACATAATACTCTGCTAAATGGAAAACATCAAAATTGAGCATAATTTATTGCTATTTACATGTGCTTGTTAATTAGCAGTCCTCCACAACGATCAAGTAATTGAGGAGAAAGGTTTTTTAAGCCAAGTTCCTTGGAAGAGAGATTAGAGCTTAAAGCATGCCTCTCACTAATTAACATGGGAGAATGTAAGTACATATATCCACATTGGAAGTAGGAGCATAGAACTTGAAAGTAAACAAAAAACACAATTTTATGAACTCAGAGAAGATTTATGTTTCATGTTGGAAACTGTCAATACAATGGGACTATTACATTCCCTCATGTTTAATTCTGCATCATATTATAAAGCTTGAATTGGATCGGTTACTCTTGTTTACCTTACAAAGCTGGGGTGAGGAACAGCTGAATTTGGCCTGGAAGACAAAGAGTGGAAAATAGTAGTATGGGCTATATAGATCCATGTCTAATATACTAGGGGACACCAACCTTTTGGACCTCAGGGACCACCAAACTCATAATTTAAAATCCCGTGGACTACTAATATGAATTTTGAGTGATGGTGGTTTGCTGACATTGGTGGGAAATTCAGTTCCATGTTCCAGAGCTTCAGTGGTCACAGGACTGGCCCTTTGGTCATCCTGGAGCAGCTGCTCCTCCACCCGAGTGCGCCGGCCTGCCATGGACTGGAGGAGCTGCTCCAGGATGACCAAAGGGCCAGTCCTGTGACTCCTGCAGCTCTGGAATAGGGGACCGAGTTTCCCACCCCGGGGCAGATTTCCCCGTCATTGGTCTTACTTTCCAGTTCCAGCTTGCAGGTAAGGTTTGTGCTCGGCCGAAGGGTGGAGGCCAGTGGGTGGGCAGACCATGTGTTTCTGCACAGCCTGGATTAATTGCTTTGGGGGTGTGTGTGCTTTGGGGGGGGGCATTTCTCTGCAGACCACCAAAATTTTATCGTGGGCCAACAGTGGTCCCCAGCCCACTGGATGGCGATCACTGCAATATACCACGTTAGTATGAAAGACGGTCCCCTATTCCATTCACACCAAAAGCAGGGATACCCTAAAATAGTGATTGTTACAAATAAAGCATGGCTGTCATTCAAATGTAAGATAGCTGCCACTTTCTAAATATCTAACCTCATGATACCAGAGATAATTGTTTAATAGACCTCTAGAATTAATCTTCCTGTTTTCCCCAAAATGTTCTTTCCCTAGAGACATGGCTTCTGTGTTGCTGAGCATTCCGGGAGAGGCTTTGAATTTATTTGCGATTTATTTGCACATCTTTTAAGGCCTCTGTAGCCTCCATGAGTGGCCCTATCTCTCCATCCTTTGGGGAGACATTCCCTTATGACATTTGGGATGTCTCCGAAGCACCTTAGAGTGGGACAAGAAATAACAGGTGGAATTGTCAAGTGCTGGGGAAATCAGGAGACTCAGACAATTTAAATGAGTGTGAAGATTTGTTTATTGCAAGTTTAAGCTCTCCACAAGTATTTGACCTATTAACCGTCAAGGGGTAATGAGCGGGAGATAAGAGAGGCATTCAAGGTGGGATGAACTTAGATCTCTTGAAGAAACGTAGGGACTCCTGACTTATGACACATTTAACCCTTCCCTTGGGCTCAGTGTAGTCATCTCCTCCAGGAGTATCATTAAAGAGAGATTCAGCATAGAACTGAGGAGAAATTTCCTAATGGTGGGAACAATTAATCAGTAGAACTGCTTATCTTTGGAGGCTGTGAGTGCCCCATCACTGGAGTTTTTAAAAAGAGATTGGGCCACCATTTATCCGGAATGGTATAGGAACTCCTGCCATGGGCAGGAGGTTGGTCCCCCCCCAACTTTATTGTTCTATAGTCTATGTTTTTCTTTTGGCTACATGGAAGAATGCTGTAGAAGGTCAGAGAGAGGATTAGCAAAATACTAATCTGTGATTCTTGACTGCTGCTAAATAAAATTAGTGCTTGGTCCCAGCAGGAATGGCCTTTTTTGATAATCCAGATCAATTCCAATGTCACTCCCATAAAATAGAAGGAAGTTGATTGTCTTATAGAAAGGGCCAAAATGGATCTGTAAGCGCACCCGGACTATTGCTCTCGGAATATTTATTTATTACTTGTTAAATTTCTACACCATCCATCTCACCTAAAAAACTCTTACTATAACTTGATATATATTATAACTTATAACCTGGAATAGTATTTGGCATATACTATAACTTATAACTTAGTACAGGTTTTCTTGGAAGCTCTTTGAACTAAGGTGGAATATAGAACAATAACAGGGGCCTCCAAATTTGGCAACTTGAAGACTTGTGAACTTCCACCCACAGAATTCCTCAGCCATCCAGTCTGGTTGGGGAATTCTGGGAGTTGAAGTCCATAAGTCTTAAAGATTGCTATGATTGGAAGTCCCTTAACTGTAACCTAGTCTCCAATGCTTGAAATGGGATGTTCCCATCTCACCTCAAACAGAAGATGGGGAAATAAAACAGATCAGAGAAACAGGGTTTTGCAAGCAAAAGCATCTAGACAAAACATGATTAATGCTAACAACGTCTGGATTGTGCGCTCAACTGAGATAGGAGTCAACATGTTTGGTAACATCAAACAGAATCTGATACCTGAAAATATAAGAAGATTAACGTTTATAGTGATCTGTAGCTTTGCCTTTTCCAAGGAGACAAAGAGAGACAGCCAGGAGGGACGTTTAAATAATAAATTGGCACTGAAGATCTTCCCTGGCGCTTAACAAAATCTGGCATTATATATAAACTCGTATTTGAGTCCCCCCCTTGAAAAAAAATTAAACCTTTGACTATTATCAGCCTAAAAACATGGTCTACAATGTTAACAGACAAAACAAGGCAAAATGTGAGCTGTTACAGCATGCCTAAATGAGACAGATATACCCTACAGCACAAAACTGATGTCAGGATGCCTGCTGGAGGAAAAGGGCTGGGCTAGTGGGAGACAGGGTGGAAGTGACATTTTCAACTATTACCTTTTGATTCTGCAACTACATACACATTTGAATAGGCAAGAAGGTTTTTAACAACACTGTTCCCAAATGGGGCATTCTGCAAGAGAATTGCTGCTTGTTAAACAATTTGGGGGAAGGATTTCTGCCTGTGTCAGATTTCCTCAATGGATGTTTGTTTCAACCAGGATTCAGCCAGAAGAGTTGGCAAATTCATGTCTCTGAATGGTTTAGTCCCAGGAAGGCATGAAAAATGAAAGGGGGAATCATATTTTGATGGGACCATCATTGGTGATTTAGTTCATGGTAGCCAGGAAGATCTGTTGTCTCCAAAGTACATCCAAACATAACTCTAAATTGTAATAAAAGAGAGCCATTGACCTCTTTTATGGGGAATAAATAGCAAAGTAATTTAATTTGTATTCAATTTATTTTCATTTGAACTATGTCCTCTTTCTTCATCTGGTATTGTGTACTTCTCTGAAGGAAGCTATTGAATGAAGTTGGGTAGCCCTCAATAAGAAGTTGGTACTTGGATTGATCTATGAACTATATCAAGGGTCTTCAAACTTGGCAAGTTTAAGACTTGTGGACTTCAACTCCCAGAATTCCTAAGCTAACATGACTGGAGGAGGAAATCTGGGAGTTGGAAGCCCACAAGTCTTAAAGCTTCTAACTTTGAAGACCCCTGGGCTACCTGAATCTTCTGAATTGGTTATTACCTTATGAAGATATAAAGGTTTGAATCACTGAATATGATAACCCATCAATTCAGAGTAATAAAACAATCAAATTTCCCCTAAACCAGGAATGTCCAATGTTGGCAACTTGAAGATTTTTGGACTTCAACTCCCAGAATTCCCCAGCCAGCCATGATGTTGAAGACCACAGGTGTTAAAGTTGCCAAGGTTGGACAACTCTCCCCTAAATTGTTGACTTCCAGAACTGTTAGATCTCAAAGAATAAATTTGTATGAATCAGGTAATATGAAATGTCTGGATAGAAGTATCTTAGCCAGGAATCTTAATTCATAGAACATGTACATATACAAACATTTATTTATTTATGAAATTTACACGCCGTTCCCTCACTGTTACGACTGTTTACAGAATAATTAGATGATAATACAAAACAATTACAAATTAAGAAAGATTAAAAACTTAAAAAAAACAAGAGACAGTTGACGCAAGGATGGTGACCTTTTGGCTACCTCATCAACCACCCCAGCAATGAACGTCCCCTATTGGGGATCCCAAGCCAATCAGTGGAAACAGCTTTATATTTCTGATATAATATCAGACAAGAGCTTTCACAGAAGAATACATCATTCACCCTTGTGGAAATTCAAAAGGAAACAATCTCACCAAAGTGAACATCCTCAATTAATTCTATTGATCCCGTGCCCAGATTTTTGGCAAAACTGGATTGTCTTATATTTGGGCAAATATTTACGGCATCGCTCTTCAACTTCTATAAGAATATTCTGTGAACGAATGAAACCTGCCCCCCATTATCCTTTTTTTCACTGCACCCACCCTCTCTCCCTTTTCCAAAGACTCATAATAATTTCTTTAAAAAAACCAACCAAACAAAAAAGAATCACAAACATGGTGCCAAGATGCTTCCACAAGTCTCTGTCTACCCAATGTGGCAACACCAAAATATACATTGAATATAACCTTGCTTTGTACACAGCTGCTGGAAATTACCATTCTGCTTAGAGATAATTGGCAATTAGTTAAACAACACTCATTAAACTCTTTTCTCCTGGCTCCAGCTGGTACAAGTCAATCTTTCAAATTTTAAATTAAAGCAAACTTTGTACAAACTTGTCCCAATCCTCTCCTTCTCTTTCTTCCTCTCCCATATTCCTTGAAAGAATTTTATCAGGAGCCCTGCAACTGGTGCATTTCTTTAAAAGCAGCAAGGACAGAGGAGAAACCCAGAATGCTAATTTTATATATATTTGCAGGAAGAGAAATTACAGGTAGTTTTCAACTTACAGCAGTCTACTTAGTGACTGTTCAAAGTTATGATGACACTGGAAAAAGTGACTTATGACTGTTTTTCACACTTATGACCATTGCAGCATCCCCTTGGTCACATGATCAAAATTCAGATGCTTGACATCTGACTCATATTTATGATGGGGTCATGCAATCCACTTTTGTGACCTTCTGTCAAGCAAAGTCAGCAGGGAAGCCAGATCCACTTTACAACGGTGTTACTAATTGAATTACTACAGCCGTTCACTTAACAACTGTGACAAGAAAGGCCATAAAATGGGGCAAAATGGCCTTAACCATTATCTCACTTAGCAACAGAAAATTTGGGCTCAATTGTGGTCATAAGTCAAGGATTACCTATATTTAAAGAGATGGCTACAGGAATGCATTACAAAAAGAGAGGCTTCAAGTCTTTGCTGGTATAATAAGATGTATTATACTTTTTTTTAGCACCATGATAGAAAAAAAAGTTGAAGCCTTCAAAAGTGGGCAGAAAAGAGCAACAAAGATGACTAAGGGTATGGAGACGAAATTGTACGATGAATAGTTGAGAGAACTAGCTATGTCCAGCTTATCAAAGAGAAGGATTAGCAGAGACATCACAGCTGTCTTCCAGAACTTGACAGGTGGTCAGGAAAAGAAGAAGAAGAAGAAGAAGAAGAAGAAGAAGAAGAAGAAGAAGAA
>BLBF01000045.1:4102598-4118423 GCA_015471245.1 Laticauda colubrina | reverse complement strand
CCTCCTCCTCCTCCTCCTCCTCCTCCTCCTCCTCCTCCTCCTCCTCCCTGAGTAGCAGTTGAATGGGCCCAGGTTGCAATCCATCATTACTACTTAATTATTTTTGCTTTTTCTTAGAAGGACATAAGCCTCTGAGAATGGAAGCTATCTTGAAAATTCTGATTACTTATCATTAGTGAAACAACTTTGGGAAAGGAGAAAAAAAAAACCTGCCTCAATCCTGTAACATGTCTGCATGCTGAATCAGGATGATATAGTTAATTTCTTTTTTCTAATTGATTGAGTTATTTAATTGGGCAATCAAAAAGTGAAAAAGGAAGGAAGGAAAGAAGGAAGGGGGAAGACAGAAGAAACATAGAGAGAAGGAAAGAAGGGAGAGAGGGAGGAAGGAGAAAGAAAGGAAGATGAAAAGAAAATAAAAGGAAGGAAGGAAGGTGTCAGAAAGAAAGAAGATAAGGGAGGGAGAGAAGGAAGGAAGGAAGATAAGAAGAGAGGGAGAGAAAGAAAGAAAGAAGATGAGGAAAGAAAGGAGGGAAGGATGAAAGAAAGGAAGGAAGGAAGCTAAGAACAGGATAAGATAAGAAGATAAGATAAGGAAGATAAGAAGGAGTAAGGAAAGGAGGGAAGCACGAAAGAAAGAAGATAAGGGAGGAAGGGAAGGAAGACAAGAATGCAGGGGGGGAGGGAAGAAAGAAAGAAGATAAGGGAGGAAGATAAGGAAGGAAGGAAGGAAGGAAGGGAGTCAAGCTAAATTGGCCCTTGCGTTTTGGAAAAGTTCCCCACCATTACTGTGATTTCAAGAATTTAATAGAGACCCACAAAAGTGGCAGTAGCTGGCTGAATACTAAACCTTAAGGCCCTGTCACACTGCCCAACGGATGCAAAACGGACACAACGGATGAGCAAAATGTTCCATCCGTTGTTATCCGCTCTCAAAAGGGGCAAAAATTTGCATAACCAGAGCGGATAACACGGACATCCTCTAGGCATCCTCTAGACATCCTTAATATCCAAGATAGGTCCCCTCTGTGAACGTTTTTTCCATTTTAAACGCTTTGTTTCCGTGCTGCATCCGTTCTGCATCCGTTCTGCATCTGTTCTGCGTCCGTTCCGCTTCCTCCCTACGTCCGAGTGGATGCAAGTTGCGCGGAAGCGCAGCGGATGCCTAGCGGATATAGGGGATGCATAACGGATGCAGAACGGATGCGTAGCGGATGCAGAACGGACGAATTGGATACATTTTTCTCGCAAAAGTTTTGAGCAGCTCAAAACTTTCTGAGCGGATGAAACGTCCATAAACGGATGCTGGACGGATAGAGAGGAAGCAAAACGGAGGCAGTGAGTACATCACGTTAACCAATGGATGGCAAGCTTTTTTGTCCGTTTTACATCCTCTTTGCATCCGTTGGTGCAGTGTGACAGGGGCTTTAGCTGTGGCATCCCCACCTTAGCATCTCATGCGCTTGCTGCATAGCCATTAGATGAAAGTGTGATCACCTGTCAAACAAACTGCTAGAACTGTGATAAATTAATGATCAAATACGCCAGCTGAGGTACATAGTAGTGTTGAGGGTACTTACAACTCTGGGCCTGGGCTTCAGACATATAGCTGATGTGCGCATACACAAACACACACATCAGATAGATAGATAGATGGATAGATAGATAGATGGATAGATAGATAGATAGATAGATGGATGAGAGAGAGAGAGAGAGATGCCATTAAATAAAAATGTCACACCATCAAATGACAACATATCACTCATTAAAGAAAATGCCTTTAAAAAAACAACCCCTCCTCCCTTTTCTTTTAAAAAAGTGGATTCTGCCATTTTTAAAGACAAGCCAAAGAGAGTGTAAGAAAGCAAAAAGCCAAACCAGAAGAGTTTTCTAAAGACAGACACTTGCCCGTGTGTCTGTGTAGATGTTCATGCATTAGTGCATGCTGCTGCAAGTGTAATCAAGTGCTGTTGCTGAAAGGGCTCCCTCATCTCAGTGTTTCCCAAAGTTTTAGAAATACGGAAACTTCAACTTCCAGGATTATAAGTAATGCCATGATGTCTAGGCTAGGGAATATTGGGGTTGGAAGGCCACACATCAGGAAGTTGTCAAGGTTTGGAAACCTTGACCTAACTTCAGGCTAAAAATAGCAATAACTCTTATACTTATATACCACTTTACAGTGGTTTACAGCACTGTAAGTGATTTACAGAGTCAGCCTCTTGCTCCCAACAATCTGGGTCCTCATTTTACCTACCTCGGAAGGTCGGAAGGCTGAGTCAACCTTGAGCCTGGTGAGATTCAAACTGCCAAATTGCAGTCAGCCGGCAATCAGCAGAAGTAGCCTACAGTACTGCACTCTAACCACTGCGCCACCACAGCTCATGCTAAAGAAATATTATTTGGGCCATCATCAGTATCCCTCCCTGTATGTCTGTTTTGATAACACTTTGGTTGAGTTCATACAGGATGAGTCTATCTGGTCCACAGTTTGCATTTGTGGTAGCTCCAAATGCTTGCTTGTTCTGGCCTTGTTTTGACCTTTGGTTTTCTTCTGGTGAATTCACAGCTTGCATGAATCCAGGCCAGTTTGGCTTAGTTTCCTTTTTTCTAAAAAAAAAAAAAAAAAAGATAGTTGGCTGCTTGTTATGAAGCCGGAAACTGGGTTAATTGAGTAACAGAATTCAGCATGCTTTATGAACAAGAGTTGTTGTTTGTTGATAATTTGGCACTGTGGGCGACATATTCCAAAGAGAAAGCCTTTGCTATTTAGAAAATAAGCAACGCTGAATGTGACTTTTCTTATTTATTTTAGTAATCGGTAATTTGTTTCATTGTTTTAGTCAGGTTGTCAATTAATCCTGAGAATTTAGGATTGTTTAGGTTTTTTTTAAGACTCTGCTTTTATAATGCTGCATTTTATTTTTCTTCTTTAAATCAATGTCTCTTAAAATTGTGCTGTTTTGATAACTGGCTGCAATCAGAAAGTTAACTAACTGTCCTGAGATCCTTGTCCTTCCTCCAAGCTTTGGATTTAATGTGTCATAAATTTAATGTGACCTGTTTTTTAAGTGATTTATCTATGAGGTCCTTACGTTTCCCAATTTAGTAAGCCAGAAATGGCTCCTCCTATTCATGCCATTGCTGGCTTCCCACCCTTAATTTATTCTTTTTCATATAAAATCTCATTACCTGAACATGATTCCATCGCTTCTGCTTTTATCTTTGATATGAGAACAAAGAGAAACCAAAATCAATCCCTTAAAATAAAGTCTATAATCAATTTTCTCACTTTAATTTGCTTTCAAAGTTCTACACAAAATTAAGCAGAGTGTAACTTCTGAGACCCAATGGAAGGGAAAAAGGGGAAAGAGATTAATATTCTTTCCTAGAGAAATAAAGTTGGAAAAAAATCCAAATAAATTTCATCTGAGGGTTATTTTCATGTTGGAATGTTTTAGTTCTTGAATGAAGCAAAGGGTCTGGATAGAAGAGGACAAAATGCCCTGACTTTACATTTATTTCTTTATGCTTATGAATGTTTCACGTTTCTGAACCTCCTATCTCCATCAAAGATCTCCAGTTAATGGTCATCTCTTGTTTTCTTTCTTTCGAAAGCTGAAGAGATACTCTTACAAAGACTTTTTTTAAGTGATTTTTGTAGCAAATGGACAAGAATATTAGAGTAGCATGTGATGGTCACAGATCTTGTCTACTAACAGGTGATTTGAAGGGTGGTAATGACCGGACTTGCAAACTTGGTGATAATTTAATTCAATTCTGTAGTTTTTCTGACTTATGTCTTTTGCCAGCTGAAAAAATAAGTCTGATCTGGAAAAGACTCTAACATGTTGAGGAATGGCAGACAAAAATTATTTGCTTCCAATCTTTACATGGATTTATTCCAGGAATATATCTTAAACTGGAAGACACGTGGTGAAATCTGTCCATTTTAAGCTTGCAATATTCTTCACGAATATATATGCAAAGACAACTGTATAGGTTAAGGGATGGAAAGAAAGAAGGGAGGGAGGGAGAGTGGGAGGGAGGAATGAAGGAAAGAAGGAAGGAAAGAAGGAAGGAAAGAAGGAAGGAAAGAAGTAACAGAGGGAGACGGGGAAGGAAGGAAGTGTAAAAATAAATGAATGTATGGGTAAATAAATAAATAACAACTGAGCAAAAGAGAAATGCTGTTCCCTGCCTACATTATTTTCTTCTGAACAAAGACAAAACTGCTGTGCAGTCGCCCATTTTAATCTTTGAGTGAGACAGAGCCAAATTAGTAGAAACAACAAGGGGTGAGGGGAACAACGAAGTGATAAAGGAAACACAGCCAGAAGAATTAAGCTGACAAGGCTGGCTGTTCATTGGTTTATTAGAAGCTTTGATTCATTTCCCAATGGTGATTGTAAAATTTAATAGTATCAGCCCATGAATAAAGTTCTGGAGTGAGGACAGGGTTGCGGAAAAGACTTCATTCCAGATTACAAACCCGGCAGGTTGGATGACAAATGCCTGGGGCAACGTGCCATCAAAGTCGGTATCGTGCCCAACATGAAGCATTTCAGCTTCACACAGGCTGCAACTGTCATGTTGTCAGCCTTGGCATGCCAAGGAAGATGGGCATGTGACAGACAGACAAGATGGAGTCATGGTAGGTCGCGAGTTCCACTTGGTCTTCAGAAAGCTTCGTGGGGACACTTCTTCTGGTCCGTTGCGTAGATTCGGTCCCTTCAGAACTCTGGGCAACCCCCTACGTGGGATTTGTCAAAAGTAGGATTTCCTGGGAATTAATTCCATCTCAGCTTCTTGTTGGGGAAGCTGCTCGGTCCCTGCCAGAGAGTTCCCAATTGCCATAAAGGTTCCTGCAGAGATGCTTGAGGAATTCAGTATTCATGAATGTAGGCGTAAACTGACTTCATGTCTACCAGATTAATATATGGTGTGTGTATGTATTGTGTGTGTGCGTGTATAAAGTCAAGAGCTTTCCCACTTAAATCAGGTTTCATTGTAAAATGTGCATTTTGTGAAGTCTTATGTGGGAAAAAAAAAAGAGAAAATACATTTTGAAAGACATATTTTTGTGGTTTCTCATTGTTTCCTTCCTAGGGCTGAGAGAGACTAGCCAAAGGTCACCCAGCCATCTTTCTTGCCTAAGGCAAGACTAGAACTCACCATCTCTGGTGATTGGTACAAAGTCACCGAGTTGGCTTTCATGCCAAAGATAGGACTAGAACTTACAGTCTCCTAGAGATGGCCCAAAGTCACCCAGATGGCTTTCATGCTTAAAGCAGAACTAGAACTCACTGTGTCCCAGTTTCTAGCCTGATGCCTTAACCACTAACACCAAATTGGTTCTCAACATATTTCATTCATAAATCATGTAATACAACTGGACAAAAATTTCTGGCTTTCTTCCTCAATTGCTTGCCTACCTGGCTGAATACAGTATAATCTTTACTTTAACTGTACAGACATTTGAATACATGATATTCAAAGGAATTGCCTCAGGCTGGAAGTCCCCCCCCCCTCCTTATTACAACCAACCTTAAAACTGTGAAACAACTTTAGTTGTGTAAATATGACAATCAGCTATTAAAAAAAAAACACCACTCACTGAGTAATATGAACCTGAGGCTAAGAACCTTTCAAAAGGTTGCTTGCAAAAAACAAACAAACCCTCTTCCCATGTGCCTCTTTCTACCCCAGCTACAAATTGTGGAGTCAGTTCCTAGATTAATATTCAATATTTTAAATTCAGTCTATGGTGCCTAATGTGCAGTCCCAGGGAAATGGGCCAGGATCTAAAGAACAATTTTAAGCTTGTTTCTACTTCCACTAAAATATTCATTTATGTCTCTGAGCAAGACATTTTCATATCTGCATAATGCATACTTCTTCTAATCTCTCCTTTTGAGTTTACCTCATGGTCCATCCTCTGATTTAGGAAATTGTTGTCCAAAAACCAATTCTTCCTTCTCTCGTGAAGACAAAATGAATGCCCAGTTC
This sequence comes from Laticauda colubrina, assembly GCA_015471245.1. NCBI lineage: Eukaryota > Metazoa > Chordata > Lepidosauria > Squamata > Elapidae > Laticauda > Laticauda colubrina. The sequence goes on along the minus strand of BLBF01000045.1, from coordinate 4,112,414 downwards.
CTTGGATCCTGACCTGTTGTTATTTTATGCAAAAAGAACTTCATTGTTCATGAGGCTTGTAGATAGACAAACCATCCGGAAGTTCCTTTCTTTGGGACCCCAGGACCCTCCCAGGTCTTGTTATTAGGGGATAGTTTTGTGTGGTTCATGTTATGGATTGTATTTTTAGGGGTCATTGACCAAAGGAAAATTCTGTCCATCTGTCTGATCTCCCAAATATTCTTTTGTCCCTGTCCATGGGCTGTAAACCAAGCAAAGTTCAAATGGCTTTTTGAAATCTCCTTTAAAATTTCTCTGAAATTTCTGAGAGATCAGAGGAGGTGTTCCAAGAATTTTGTAGGATCAGGAATCTCCTTAAGCAGTGAAAATGGTATCTGTACTGAAAAAGACCAATGGGAAGAAATTTTGCATGTCTTCTCTTGGGACTGAATTGAAGAGGGCCAGCCAAAGGGACTACAGATCACAGGTAAAGTAGAATAGAATAGAATAGAATAGAATAGAACAGAACAGAATAGAATAGAATAGAATAGAATAGAATAGAATAGAACAGGGGAGGGGAGGGGAGGGGAGGGGAGGGGAGGGGAGGGGAGGAGACGAGAGGAGACGAGAGGAGAGAGAGAAACCATGATAACCAAACCAAACTAAACCAACCCATACAGCTTTATTTGGCCAAGTGTGATTTGGCACACACAAGGAATTTGTCTCTTGTGCAAAAGCTCTCAACGTGGCCATTTCACAAAAATAACTCTGGATGTCCTGCTGCAAATTGCCAAGCCTCTAAATCTTGATCACATGACTGTGGGTCATAAGTGTGAGGACCTGTGGGTTATGACCATGGTCATAAATGTCATTTCCCCCCCCAACACCATTGTAATTTCAAACAGTTGCTGAATGAATGATTGTAAATCGAAGGTCTACCTCTATCGATGAAGATTGCATCTTCTATCTACGTAACCCGACTGCACCAGAAAGGTGGATAAATAAACCCCACAGCTTTCCTGGAACCATCCTGTCCAGATAGGTTTATTATTTTTTTTAAGGAAAGGAAAAAAAACCTTTGATTCCAATTAATGAAAATGGCTAGGTCAGCCTGTCATCTTTCATGCTCTTTATGTGTTGTTCAGACATCGACATGGCTTATTAAAACCTCAGGCGCTCAACATAAGCTCTGCCTTGGAACCAGTTGCCAGAGGCATCAATGCACACACAGAACCTGTCCACAGGTTTCTAGGTTTTCAGATCTGTCATTACTTGAAACCTTCTCATGCATCCTGGCAGTACAACAGAGCAGATGAAAAAGTCCACCCAACCTCACAGAACATCACTCATTGGAAGCAGGGAGGACAGAGGGAGAGAATTGGTGGGAACAATACACAAACACTTCAAGGGTGTTGCTTTTCCTGCCTCCTGGGTCATCCCAGAAGGTGAGGACTCCTTGATCAATACCTTCCATGTAAAAGGGACCACAAAACAAAGACATAAAACTTTGGGGAAAGGCTCCTAATCTTTGCTAATCATTCTTCCTTGCTGCTTCTAAGGTATGCCTGAGTTGATCAAAGCACCGGAAATATAAGTTATACAAAGGAATTTCACTCAGACAACCAAGTTTTTCTGGCCCAGGAATGGTGCCTACATGGATAAGTTTCTTCCATGTCATCTCAGGGCCTCAAATAAGTTCACAAACACTTTGTTGGTTTGTTCCTTTGAAGACTAGACCAGCATTCCCTTTCCTGGGCCAGAGTAATTATGAAATTGCAATTGCAATCGATCATTTGATTACATTTCATACTGCTTCAATCATGCAACTCTTGGTGTTGTATAGATCAAATGGCCACAATAAATGTGCTGGGAATTAAAAACAACTCAACCAAAAAGTAAACAAGAAACAAAGTAATGCATAATTACATTGAGATCCCAACGGCATTATCTAACCAGGAAAAAGCTCTCCACAACATGCCTGCTTTAACTTCCTTCCAGAATTCTGGAGAAAAGCTGGATAAATTTAATTTCCCCGGGAAGACTGTTTCATATGAAGAACACCATTGGTTAACAGCTCTGCCGTTGTCCTACAATGTCTCAAATAATGGTGGGTTCTAGATTAAGATTTCTTGAGGTGCAAACTGTCTAACAAGAGGAAATAATAATGTATCATTATGTATAATAATATCAAGATGATATTGGTTATGATACTCAATCAAAGCTCTGCCTGATGTTAAAGTTAAGGATGTTCTCGATGAACCATCTAAGTTCAATAAAATTGATCATCTAATCCAACATCCAACAATGACCATGAAGAATCATCTAAGAAGATCACACATACTACAGGAAGGCAATTATTCTTTCCTCTCGATTGTCTCAATGTCAGGTGGTACTTGGGGAAGGACTCCTTTGAAGATTGGTAAGAAGATTCAAAGATCCTTCAAAATCTGACAAAAAGCTTTAGTCTTTTACAATCAATCACCTCTCTAAGGCTACACATGAATGAGATAAGCAGGTATGGAGGTTAAACCACTATCCAAGAAAAGAGATTTATTCCCCAGTGTTGTTCTTGGCTGGCCTTTTGCCTGAGCTGGTAACTCAGTTCTCATAAATTCTCTCCAAGCATGAAAGCTTTCTTGTCCTTCCACTTGTTAAGAAACAATCAGGAGCTTAGATTTCCTGGCCATTTATGATTCTTAGTATTTACGATAAGTCACTACTGCCTGTTCTTTTAAACAGGACCCTTGGATAGCAAGGGGAAGGGGCATATCAATCCACTCATGATGCACAGCTTGTGGGACCTTGGACAACCAAAAAGATTGCAATTAATTGTTGGGCTAGTCTTCATTATCACTGCATTGTATTATTCACAATATGATTAATACTGAAATGTTATATTGAAATATGGAATTTGCACTGTATGTCGGACATTAATACAATTGAGCGAGCCCAGAAGTATTTCACAAAAAGAGTACTGCACTCCTCTGCTTGCAACAAAATACCCTACACCACCAGGCTTGAGATTTTGGGTTTGGACAACCTAGAACTATACCGCCTATGGTTGGACTAAAGTGTAGTACAGAAAATTATCTGCTACAAGTCAATGACTACTTCAGCTTCAGCTTCAACTGCAACAATACAAGACAACAGACACAAATTCAATATAAACCACTCCAAACTTGACTGTAGAAAGTACGACTTCTGCAACAGAATGCTCAATGCCTGGAATGCACTACCTGCCTCTGTTGTTACATCCTGAAATCCCCCACTCCTTTAACCTTAAACTATCCACTATTGACTTTACCCCATTCCTAAGACGTCTGTAAGGGGTGTGTATAATACACAATTGTGCCTACCATCCCTGTCCTATTGTCCTCATTTATTTGTACCTATTTCCTGTATTCTTACTCATGTTTATATTTATACTTATTATCTTGTAAGCAGTTGACAAATCAAATAAATAAAAATAAATAAAATAAAAATATTACAACTTGTATCATTTGGTTCCAGATGGGGAAATTAAATAAGATTCCCTTATTTATTCTTCCTCTAGTTTCAGCCAAATCATGGAACAATTAATTGGTCTTTAGACTGTTAATGACTCCTTGATTAGTACCCTTTGAGTAGTAAGTTGAGATATATTCTTCTTTTCTACCATTAGTGGTAGGCAGTGGCAGGAGACATCTTCTCTTTTGAACCATAGCTTTCTGTACTGTTTGAATCTTATCCTTCTATTTATCACTTTATCATTAGGGCTTGATTAGATCTGAACATGATTAATAAGCTTGAGATTTTTACAAAAATAGGGCAGTTCGTGTCAATCCCGAAGAATCCGGGAACCTTTTAATTCTTGGATTCCATCAAAGGACCAACCTCATTGTTTTTCTGGAAGTTATTATTACAAGAGGACATGACTTCAAAGTGTCGCCTTGATTGCTGTCTCCTTCTGAGTCTCCTTTTCTTCATAGGCCACACTTTAATAGCAGTATCAGAGTCCGTAATTATAATTTTGTTTTTTCTCCATTGGAATCTGGTTCTAACAAACCACGGCTCCAAAGGGACTTTTGACACATGACTGGCAAATTCAAATCACCAGTCCATGATGAGGTTTGCACCTTCGGAGGCTACCTATTTTCCAACCAGAAAAGAAACCAGGGAGGTTGCATCAAGATGTAGCTCGGAAGGTGCTGGAAATGCCACCACATCTAGCATTGGTTGTTGTGCTGCCCAGAACACCCATAACTAGCATTGGCTATTCTGCTGCTGCATAGGACACGCAAATGTCAGCAACGATGTTCCCTTTGGCGTCACTTCATGTGCCATTGACGGCGAGGCACAGATCTGAGTTGTTTGGAAAATACTGGAAGTCTGTCAAACATTTCTACCCGGGTTTGATGCCAAAGGATGAAGACAGACGTGAGGGGAAGCAACCAAACTGCTAATGCTCTTGGCTCAAGTCCTGTGTTTATTTACACAAGCAATTTTGGATGGGCACGCTGTTCTTTTGAGCCAACGAACTCATGTTTCCTTGCTGAGTCTTAAATGTATTTCAGTCTCATGTAAAGTGTTCAAGCCTTTCATTAGTGGTTGTGTTTGTTTATAATAGCTATAATAAGATGCAACAGGGGACAAAAAAAAATCTGAAGTTAGGGAAGGATCTGAACTTTTCTTTTGAAATGCAGTTTTTAATGAGTCATGAACCACACTCCAGTTTAACCCTTTCATTTACATCAGTTTCAAGGCTGCGAATAAAAAACTCACCCCTAAATTATTTTAAAAGGTAATATTCTTTACATGATTTAACTTTTTGAGGATTCAAAATGATTGTGGTCCTTGACCAGCTTTTACAGTAAACATGAGAAATACTTCAATACAACAGGTTTTGGGGGGGAAACAGTAGGACAACAAAACAACATTTCTAATTAAAACTTTCATGCAATTGTATGACTTGGTAAAGCTATTTTGCCACCTGATATGTGAGTGTGGGGTTAGCATCCCTTAAAAAATAATGAATTGAGAAAGATATACTGGTTCAAATTCACCCAGCTAGCTTTCATGCCCAACGGAAGACTAAAATCCCCAGTCACCTAGTTTTTAGCCTGGTCTAGTGCCTTCATCACAACACCAAGTTGGGTCTTGCAGAAAACATGGACAAAGGATTGTGCAGAGCTGCATAAAATATGCCCTGGTTTATAGAGAGCCTTTTCAACAGATTTACTAGTATAATACAACTAGAAATAGCAGCAACAGATCTAGAGCAGAGGTGGTATTCAGCAGGTTCTGACCAATTCTGGTAGCAGAAATTTTGAGTAGTTCAGAAAACCGGCAAATCCTACCTCTGACTGGAGATTTTACAGTATCCTTCCCCTGCCACTCCCAATAATACTACAACACTTGCTTTATGCTGACTTATACTTACAATAGTTAAGTATCAATCCAATATGAATTATGTGCCTGCTCGCTGGATGCTCAGCCAGTCAATTTCAAGCACCTCAGCAAAAACAGGACTTCTTCAGATAACCTCCAATGGGTTTTTAAATGGAGGACCATCTGTGGTAATTTAAGAGGTGAGGCTATAATAGGGATCACATATTGCCAGGAAAATATTACATAACCAATTTCCCCAGATTTGTTATTTCAAACTTAATGACTGCCATACAAGAGACCATACAAGTAGGGGCAACATTTGTGTTACAGCTGTATTATTTAATTCCCATTTTGTGTGTGTGTGTGTGTGTGTGTGTGTTTTTCAAACAAAAGGAAACCCATTGGGCTACTGGCCAGTAGCTGTACAAAATAAGTGATGACAGGTGAAAGATAAGTGGTCTCTTGTTTGCTTTTCAAGCCACATCAAAGCCCCAGGCTCTCACTATATAATTAACACCCAATGAAACCTCATGTCAAACAGAATTATTTAGCCAAATGTTCTGCAGAATCAGATCTGATTTTCTTTTTCTTTTAATGGGGTCAGAATTAGTATCATCCAGGAAAAAAAAAACCCACCTTTTTTCATTTTATTCCCCCTCCTACTTTTCTTTCGATTTGATGAAAGAGAATCTGCTTTCACTATTTTGTTCAAAGGAGAACTGTATTCTTTGTGGACTTTTTCAATTATGAAGTGGCTGAGAGATCCTTACAGTTAACTTTTGAGAGGCTTGCACCATCTCAGGCTCCCTGAATTTCAGTTTCAATCCCCAAAGGAAGAAATCAAGTGTTGGCTTCTCTTTTAATTGAGAAGGAAGAATAGCCAAGGTAACGTCAGAGCGATGTATAGGTAAGTAAGAGAAAACTCTTGCAGGAGTGCCCTCTACTGCCTTCCATAATCAAGAAAATTCCCAACTTCACCAAGAGAAATTTGAGGGATGTTTTCAAGCCCCCTGAGAATAGGAGAACATAATATAATCCTCTTTTTTCAGGGGAGGAGAAATTTCAAGGAAGATTTTTGCAATAGTACTAAGACTTATATACCGCTTCACAGTGCTTTACAGCTCTCTCTAAGTGGTTTACAGAGTCAGCACATTGCCCCCTACAATCTGGTTCTTCATTTTACTGACCTTGGAAGGATGGAAGGCTGAGACAACCTTGAGCTGGTCAGGATTGAACTGCTGGCTGTAGACAGAATTAGCCTGCAACACTGCATTCTAACCACTGTGCCATGATATTTTTGGTATATTACATGGCATTCCTCCTTGGATAGTTTGTTCCCCTGTGTTCCCATGCTCAAACAGAACAAAGAAGCATCTACAGAACAGCCATAGTAGGTTTTGCACATCACCAAGAGCTACCTTCCAAAACTAGGCATAGCAATAGCATTTAGGCTTATATATTAGTGCTTTACAACACTTTCTGGGTATTGTAAAATGTAAACATTCTGAGTCCTCATTTTATCAACCTTGAAAGGATGGAAGCCTGAGTCAACCTTGAGTCCCACTGTCTATGGATGTTCTCAGTCATCCAGGTCATGGTTATTTTTCAAGGCACCAGAAGGTAAGACAAGAAACAATGAATGAAAACTAACCAAAAAGAGAAACAATCTGGAATTAAGGAGAATTTTCCTAATAGTGAGAACAATAAACTAGTGGAAAGGCTGCCTTCAGAGGTTGTGGGTGCTTCATCCATGGAGGTTTTTAAGAAGAAACTGGACAGACACTTGTCTAAAATGGTCTAAGGTCTCCTGCTTGATCAGGGGGTTGGAACTAGGAGACCTTCGAGGTCCCTTCCAGCTCTATTCTGACTGAGTGATGGTTTGTCCCAAAAGTGCTTTTTCGAAAGGTAATTGGACTTTGTTTTAGTTACCTTTTGAAAAAGCACCTTTGGCACTCAAGTCCTGTTGGGATTGAACTTCAGACTGTGGGGCAGAGTTTTTCCTGCAATACTATGCTTTAATAACCACTGTGCTACCAAGGCTCCCTAACTCAATCCCCATTTGAATGAGGGTTCAAAAAATTCCTTAGCAGATCTTAATTTACTCCATGTTAAAAAAAAAAAAAATTGAGGAAACTTGAGTTGACTTTTTTTTGGACCCACCAATTTTGGGAGCATGTAAAAAAGGGTGCTGAACCTTTGAATCTCTCCTCTGGAAGAGCGTGGCAGAGTTTTAATCAAAAATAAGGAATTAACGTTTCGATTCCCCTGGGTTCTTGATATTTTTAGTTTAATTACAGAGATGGCTTTCCTGGATGATGATGGCCAATTCCACCATTAGACAAAATGAAGCATCTGCCTTGGGCGGGAGTTGAAGACAAGCGGCAAACTGGAGCCAAGCCTTCACCCGTTGCCCTCCTGACCCGAAGTAGCCACTTTGCTTGCTTTTAACTTTAATTACAGAGATTATTTTCCTGGCTGGTCTCAAAACATTGGGGCAATGAGATTCACATTGCAAAGGCAAACTCAGGCAGCTGAAGTTGAAACTTGGCTGCCTGGCTTTTAAAGGAAATGGAAGAAAACACTTACCAGCTTGCAAATTTGTATTGATCTGCCAAGCACTGGGATAAACACATTTTGTTTCAATGTCAATTAAAGTTTCCTGTAAAGATAACAGAGTTAGATGCCTGTGAGGTTATTCACATGATTTAAGGTCACCAGAGTGAGTTTTGTGGAGACAAATGGAATATAAATAGTGCAATCGCTCTTAAGGAACTCGATGGTGGGCAGTTCTTGTTGAAAGCAGGTTGATGGATCTATGTGCTCCTTTGTGTAGCTAGATTAGTCTTCTGGAGTTAACTGTTGTGGTATCCTGAAGCATCCTGGGAAATTATAATTTTGAGAAGATTCTCCAAGTAAAGAGTTATGATATTTTAGAAACCCTGGAGAGAAAGAATCACCTTAGGTCAGTTTTCCTCAAATCTTGGTGTGCACACTTCACTTTCCTGGATTTTCCGCAGTGATCGCATTGGCTGAAAATTCTGGAATCAGCATTTCAATCATTTGGGGCAGGGAATTTTCAGGTTCAAACTCCATCCTATCTGAAGGGGTCCTTGGTACTGAAGATGTTACCTAGTTTGGGTAATAAAACGCAAGAAAACAGCCAAGAGAGCATCAAGGAGCCAATACTCCTCCTCCTCCTTCTTCTCTTCCCCTTCTCCTCCTTTTTTCTCCTTAAATACTGGTGATAAAGCACTCAAAAATCAAGATTTGGACTGAGAACCTAGGTAGAACAATTATGCTCATAATCTTTTCTTTCATTGCAAGATGCTTACTTTTAAAATCTAAACTTTCCAGAATTGTCTTAAGTCAGGCGACATTTAACTTGATTGAAATAATAATTTAAAAAAACCAGCCATCTGGTCTATATATTTTACAAAATCAGGCATTAGATTTTCCCCAGTTCTGGTGATCCCTAGATGAGATCTACCAGATCTCATGGAAAGACCAGTTAGAAGGATGGGTTGTTTGAGAAACAACAGCACTTTGAACTGAAGATCATATAGTTAGAAAATGATGCATCAGCTACTTTTTCAAAGGAGGCAGGAGTTTGACATGTGGATATTGGGTGACAGCTTCAGAAAGAAAAATGTTCTCAGAAGAGAAGGATGGATTAAACCCATTGCTTTTCTAGTTTTATTTGTTTGTTTTTATTGGGGGGGGGAGGGTTGTGAGTGGGGTTGGTCAGCTTTGTTATTACTTTCCTCTCATACCATGTTAATAATAAATAATCTTGAGTTTTTTTTAACTAAGAAGGTGTGGATCAGTCCACGACAAAGGGAGAAGAACTTCTAATGAATTTTGTATCTATTGTCTTGGATTCATTGATAGAAAAAAAGCAGGATTGGATTGGAACCTTTGTCTTTTCTAGGAGGACTGGTAGAGCATGGGAAGGGAATCAAGAGAAGGATCAGCCTAGACTCATGATGTTCCCACAAGCAGTCCAAGTTCAATCCCTCTTGAATTTTATAGAATTTCATAGAATAGAATAAGGAATAGGAAAAATTCATAGAATTTCAGAGAATAGAATAGAATAGAACAGAATTTCATAGAATAGCGATTAGAAGAATCCTTTGAGGTTTTCTAGTCCAACTCCGACTGAAGCAGAAAACCCTGTACTATTCCAAAGAAATCTTTATCCAGTTTCTTATTAAAAAAAACCTCCAGTGTGGAACTCCCACAATTTCTTGAGGCAAGTCATTCCACTGATTAATTGTTCTCACTGTCAGGAAATTTCTCCTTAATTCTAGGTTGGTTCTCTCCTTGATTAATTTCTATCCTTCTTGCCCTGCCTTCTTGTGCTTTGGAAAACAGGTTGACTCCTTCTTCTTCATGGCAGCATCTCAAGTATTAGAGGACTGCTATCATATCATATATCATATATCATATATCATATATCATATATCATATATC
>BLBF01000045.1:4091316-4102588 GCA_015471245.1 Laticauda colubrina | reverse complement strand
TATCATATATCATATATCATATATCATATATCATATATCATATATCAATCACATATCATATCATAGCCTTGGTGGTACAGTGGTTAGAGTGCAGTAATGCAAGCTACTTCTGCTGCAGCCAGCTGCCTGCAGTTTGGCAGATCAAATCTCACCAGACTCAAGATTGACTGAATCCTCCATCTTTCTGAGGTGGGTAAATTGAGGACCCAAATTGTTGGGGGCAATTGGCTGACTCTGTAAACTGCTTAGAGAGGGCTGTAAACACTATAAAGTGGTATATAAGTCTAAGGGCTATTGCTATATCTCCCCTAGTCCTTCTTTTCATTAAACTAGACATATCCAATGTCTTCAATGGTTCTTTGTATGTTTCAGCCTCAAGTGCCCTAGTCCAACAAACATCATTAAGGGACAAAAATGAGATGGATGGAGAAACCCCTGAGTATAACCTTTGAGGCAACAGTAAGACCTACAAACAGCCTCCACAGCCATTAAAACTAGGGTTTGACACAAAGAAAAGACTTGGTGGCACAGTAGTTTGAGTGCAGTACTGAAGGCTACTTCTGCTGACTGTTGGTTGCTTGCAATTTGGCAGTTCAAATTTCACTGGGCTCAAGGTTGACTCAGCCTTCCATCCTTTCGAGGTGGATAAATGACCCAAAATTGTTGGGGACAATATGCTGACTCTGTAAACCGCTTAGAGAGGGCTGTAAAAGCACTGTAAAGTGGTATATAAGTCTAAATGCTATCGCTAATACCTCATTAAATTCAAACGATAGCAAAACAACACATGAGATCAACTTCACCAGAAGCAATCATACAAGTAATTAATTAGGCATAAGAAAAAAGACAAATGAAGGCTGAGTGTATTGATTAATGAACTGAGGAGAGAAAAAAGTAAAATAGTATAAGAAAGTAGAGGCAGTAGGGAAAGAAGCACTCCTTGATATGCCAGTATGAAGACGGATTATGAGCTTTGGAGTTGATGAGCTGCTTCTTTGGATGCAGTACCTTGGGTGCCTAGCAAATTAATGCTGTAAATGCAAGCAAAGAAAGAACAGTGTATGTTTGCATTTAATCTACACAAAGGTGTATTTAAGGATGAGTGGATCAGCCCAAATCCTTCACGTGTCAGTGGGGAAAAGCATTCTAGTGATAGTTTGTTCCATTAAATTTTCCGCAAGTAATTAAGGTTTCAATCACCAAGTAATACTCTGCTTTAACACACTGCAATGCACTACACTGTGCAATAACTGGCAGTTTTTTCTGCAAAATTGACTCAGTTGATATATTTCATGCATTATTATTGCCTTGTAAGAATGTCAGTTCAGGCTGCCAGATGAAGAATGGTTGGTAAATGGAAGGACAGGTTTTGAGAAGAGGTAGAAAACTTCTCCAGACCTGTTGGAAACTATCCTACAAGAAAATATCTGGCAGATGGCATAGAACACAGCTGTACAGACAGTTCTAGGTGCCTCTAAGGATAAGGAAAAGGAAAGGAAAAAGTTCCAATACTTAAACAAAGTATCTTAAGAAGTCTTTAGGGCTGTTCCATCTTGTGGAAATTAAAAGACGCTTGCTCCTGAGGAAAGCTATGGCAAATCTAGACAGCATATTAAAAAGCAGAGACATCACCCTGCCAACAAAAATGCATATAGTCAAGGCTATGGTTTTCCCAGTTGCAATGTATGGCTGTGAAAGTTTGACCGTAAGAAAGGCTGAGCGCCAAAGAATGAAGGCCTTTGAACTCTGGTGCTGGAGAAGACTCCTGTGAGACCCTTGGACTGCAAGGCCATCAAACCAGGCAGTCCTAGAGGAGATCAACCCTGACTGCTCTTTGGAAGGCCAAGTCCTGAAGATGAAACTCAAAGATTTTGGGCACCCAATGAGGAGGAAGGACTCGCTGAAGAAGAGCCTAAAGATTAAGGGCAATAGAAGAAGAGGACAGCAGAGAATGAGGTGGCTGGATGGAGTCACAGAAGCAGTAGGTGTGAACTTAAATGGACTATGGAGGATGGTAGAGAACAGGAAGGCCTGGAGGAATGTTGTCCATGGGGTTGCAATGGGTTGGACATGACTTTGCAACTAACAACAACAAATCTTGTGGTATTCAGTCTACATCGGATTTGATTTGAATATTCCTTCTAACAAAGGATACCTTCTAGGTAATTCTAACAACTGATCAGGTAAAGAAATGCTTTTGGTGAATTGAACACATTGTAACTACACCCTGCAAGGCAGCCTAGGCTGAAAGTTGCAGAAACAGCTCGGATTAAAGGACCAACCTGTTCAGTTCCCTTTTGGAAAGCATATGATGTATGTAGAAAGTTCATGTTTGTACACCAAAATGATGATCATATGACAGCATAAAAGAGGAAAAACATTTCTTGATTGCCTCCAGTTTGGATAATCTTCATTTATATATGAAGCAGTTAACTATATTCTGGAAAGCTTTATTAATTGAAGAGTTTTTCAAAGAGAAATCTTACATTCCTGAGTGTGAGAAGAAAAAGGCAGACAATAATTTAAAAGGACTTTTTTATCATGTTGGGTAACTAATTCTTCAGCTGCCTGTCATTTGTAACTCACTGAAGCTAGAAAGGAAGATGGAACTTAATAACTTTGTGTAAACACAAATGGAAATTGATTTGGAAACCTACAAAGGAATTTGGTTAAATGTTTCAACACAGATGTTTTAATTGCTTTAGCTCCGACGATGTAAAAGTTTAAAATTAAGGTTTTGCTCACCCTGGACTAAACAAAGAGGCACAACAGAATCACACAATGTGAGAAACACATTGATTCAAATCTTCAAGTGACACCAAAACTATTTAACTTGGAAGGCCATTTTTAATGGTAAGAACTTGCTACTCTGGGTTTAGCTGGTTTGAATTCTGCTGGTATTTCAGGACCCAGCTGGGATGAGTTCCATATTTTATTCATGTCTTTAAAGCTTTCATCAAAGCAGGATATGATTTTTCTTTCTTTCTGGATATCCATATACATCTTGAGACAAGCTCCGGGCTGGAGCGAAGCATAACCAGAAATTTAAAATGGAGTATAAGTCACGTCTTCCCCATGCTTCTGGCTCTCCAGAGAAAACCAAATGTGTGGCATCCTTGCCAATTCACAAGTGAGTTCAAACAAGAAGGAAATAGCCTTCATCCCAATTTTCCTTCATCCGAGCTGACCTACGTTTGTGATCAAAGTAATGTTCTTTCCCTACTTCTGGCTATTATCATAATTCTCTGACATTTGATAAATAAAAGAAGATGTATCCTGCTCTGATCTGGTGCATGTCTTGCTAGGGACAGTACCTGGGTCACACAAAATGAAGATGTGTCAACATTGAGCATCTCTTCTGTTCAGGAAAATGGGACATGGTATGGACACTTTGTGAATTCCTAGCTGTTTACTGATCATTGTTATGAACCTCATCCCAACTCAGGAGAACTCTTAGGCTAAGGACGGACAACCAGAGCAACTTTGTGACTTGTGGACTTCAACTCCTAGAATTCCTGAGCCCAGAAATTCTGGGAGATGAAATCCATAGATGGTAAAATTGCCAAGGTTGGACATCCTTGTCTTAGGTTATGCAGAGCTTCAAGTCAACCATCAATTCAGCTGAATCATCTTTTAGATCAACTCTTTGAATTAACCCATAGAATGGGTGGCCTTCAGAAATTGTGGGTGCTCTTATCGCTGGAGATTTTAAAGAAGAGATTGGACACCTGTTTGTCCAGAATGGACTAGAAGATCTCCAAGGTCCCTTCCAACTCTGTTGTGAAATCTTTGAATAAAACTGAAAGGGTAACCTGAATCAGTTTGACAGACTTTGGCTGTGTGCATGTCCGGTTTTAATCAAACAAGTTTGACAGATTATATTGACTTGATCATTGAAGCCAACTTGGCTTGACCCAACTCATCCAATCCAATCCAACCCAATCATTTGAATTAGAAAATGGGATCTGTCATTAATCAATCAACCATCTCTACTGTGATGCTCCCCCATTGGAGCCCCAAGTCAATTGACAAAACCAAGTCTTTAGGCTCTTATGGAAGTTTGGAGGTTTGGGGCCATCCTCACTCTGGGGCAGGGAGGGCATGAGATCTTCCAGAGGGCAGGTGTGTCAGCAGAGAAGGCCTCCTCCTGGACCCTGCCAGTCTCGGGGCCTGACTCCTCTTCCAATACAGGTTGTACAGGCCAATCTAGAGGGATGAGTAGCCTGGACCATCTAATATGAGTAACACTGTAAACACTGGATTCCTAGAAGGATGACAAGATTAATTTTCCCTTTGTAAAGAAGTTGAGAGATTTCTAGTGGGGACCAAACATTCTTTACTACAGCTATTCCTTGACTTACAACAAGTATGGTCACTTAGGGACCATTCAAAGTTACAATAGCACTAAGAAAAGTGACTTATGACCGTTTTTCACAATTGCAGCCTTTGAAACATCCCCACAATCACATGATCAAAATTTAGATGCTTGGCAACTGACTCGTACTTAGGACCACTACTATGTCCCAAGGTCACATGATCCCCTTTTTGGGACCTCCCAACAAGCAAAGTCAATAGGGAAGCCAGATTCACTTAACAACCGGGTTACTAGCTTATCAACGGAGGTGATTCATGTAACAACTGTGGCAAGAAAGGTCATAAAAAGGGGGCAAAGTTTTCTGAGCCTGTCTCCCTTAACAACAGAAAAGTTGGGCTCGGTTGTGGTCATACGTTGAGGACTTCCTCTACTTTCTCCATAATGAACCTGTTAATTAAATAGAATAAAATAGAACAGAATAGAATAGAATAGAATAGAATTCTTTATTGGCCAAGTGTGATTGGACACACAAGGAATTTGTCTTTGGTGCAAATGCTCTCAATTCACATAAAAGAAAAGATACATTTGTCAAGCGTCAAGAATCATCAAGTACATCATTTAATGATAGTCATAGGGTACAATAAAGAATCAAATCATAATAGGAAACAGTCAATATAAATTGTAATGATACAAGTGACAAAGCTACAGTCATATAGTTACAAGGGGGGAGGGATGGGTGATAAGGAGTGATGAGAAGATTAATAGTAATAGCAGTGCAGACTTAGGAAATAGTTGGACAGCGTTGAGGGAATTATTTGTTTAGCAGAGTGATGGCATTCAGGAAAAAACTGTCCTTGTGTCTCGTTGTTCTGATGTGCAGAATAACTAGACACAAGCATCGTTTTGAGGGAAGGAGTTGAAACAGTTTATGTCCGGGATGTGAGGGGTCTGTAGATATTTTCACAGCCCTCTTTTTGACTCGTGCAGTATAGCAATAGCAATAGCACTTAGACTGCTTCACAGTGCTTCACATCCCTCTCTAAGCGGTTTACAGAGTCTGCCTCTTGCCCCCAACAATCTCGTTCCTCATTTTACTGACCTCAGAAGGATGGAAGCCTCAGTCAACCTTGAGCCTGGTGAGATTTGAACTGCCAAATTGCAGGCAGCCGGCAGGCAGCAGAAGTAGCCTGCAGTACTGCACTCTAACCACTGCACCACCGTGGCTCCTTATCATATACAGGTTCCGACTGAAGACAGGTTGGTAGTAATTGTTTTTTCTGCAGTCCTGTTATGTTTTCCTTTGGTATTTGGGACCTAATGCCAATATTTCCTTCCAAACTCCAATGGACAATCCTAAAGCAAATGAGGAGAGAAGCAGTGAAACTCAGATAGGTGTACCCATTTGCACACATACCCACACTGGCATGCATAGTGTGGAATCACCCCCAAATTTTCATTGCCATCAATTTTTTAAGCATGGAAAACACAGACCACAAAGTTCCTTCTGAAGGGGGAACTACTTAGACAAAAATCTAATTTATGATTCATGCAAAACACAATGAAGTCCAAATGTTACCCAGGTGAGGGGGGGAAAGCATTTTTGTTTCACTAAGGTGTACATGTTAAATTATCAAAGGATTCAGCATGACAATATGGTTATTGATGGTTATCTTAAGTGCCTTCTGTGGCTAGAAACTGAAATTAAAAACTTGAACAAAACAGGAGACATGAAAGTACAGGTTCTACAAACACTAGGTTGCTTATTAAAACCGCTTTGATCTATTGCTTCTTTGATATCCAGGGTCTTATCAAGAATTCACTTTCAGGGGTAAATATAGGTAGTTCAGAGAGATTTCATGACATACTGTAATGGTCTTTTCCCTGACACTTTTTTTTTTAATTACTGGAAAAGGGATGGAGAAAAAGAAATCACAAAAAATGCAAAGATCCCCTGATGCATAAGCTACCTGAAAGGCTTAGCCTGAAAGAGCTGATTATTTGGAACTAAGACACACATGTGCCACATTTTCAAGCAATCCACACCGAGTTTTCGTGATTATCAAATAGGAAGCTTATAAATGGGTTCAAAAAAAAACCAAAAACCTTGAAGCACGAGCTAAAAGTGTACCTATTATGAAAAGCATATTCTCAATGCTTTAACAGATCTTGGTGGAAACATGGTACAGTTCAATTGGTCAGTGATCTTTATAGTTGATTTTCCCAAGATGAAATAGATGAGGTCAGTAAGGTAAAGGTAAAGGTAAAGGTTCCCCTTGCACATAGGTGCTAATCATTTCTGGCTCTAGGGGGAGGTGCTCCTCTCTGCTACAAAGCCAAAGAGCCAGCGCTATCCAAAGTGTCTCTGTAGTCATGTGGCCAGCATGTCTAAATGCTGAAGGCACAGGGAACACTGTGACCTTCCCACCAAAGTGGTTCCTATTTTTGTACTTGCATTTTTACATATTTCGAACTGCTAAGTTGGCAGAAGCTGGGAGAAGTCACGGGAGCTCACTCCGTTACGTGGTGCTAAGGATTTGAACCACCAAACTGATGACCTTTCTGATCGACATGCTCAGCATCTTAGCCACTGAATCACCTGTACATTGGTCAGTACATAGTCCCAAACTGCAAGTGATTTTGGAAAGCTAACCATGTTTGTAAAGAAATCTGATTTCCTGCCTTTTCTTTCCCTTAGCGACAAGCCTTTCTGAAACAAACCTTTGTACAAGCTGCATCAATTAGAGCTGAATTCCAGTTTTATTTCCAAAGGAAATAGGAAATGCAAAAATACAGAAAACTCTTTCCCATAGCCATAAGAAGAAGAGATGCATTTTTTAGCAGACTGAAATATGAACAGTTGTACATGTATTCATTCATGGCTGAGCTTGTGTTTGTGTGTGTGTATCTGTGTGTCTGTGGCTTCGATTTGATGAACTCTTATGGGCAAAAATCTGTAATCAATAGGTGATTGTCCTGAGGCTTCAAAGCAAACTGGTTGTAATGATGATAATATTTGTTTAGCTACTGCATGGAGGCTTTAGTTTTATGATATGATGTGACCAATGAAATATAGTGACAGAAATAAAGAACAGAGTTGTTTCACGTGTGTCACGTGTGTATATATTACCAGAGTTAATATTCGGTGTCAAATGCACCTCCATCTATTGTTAAGAAATATTTACAGATTATTTCTAGGGATATGTGAGTCTTGGATCTGGATGAAAATTAGAGAACAAGTCCCAATGGTACATTTTCAAAACTTTTAGCCTTCCTTTGTTTTTTCCTGGAAAATGTTTTGCTTCTCATCCAAGAAGCTTCTTCAGTTCTGGCATTGATTCAATCAGATTCAGTCCGACCTAGTAGTGGGATTCAATTTTTTTTGCTACCAGTTCTGTGGGCATGACTTGGTGGGTGTGGCAGGGGAAGGAAAATCTCCCATCAGAGGTGATATTTGCCAGTTCACTGAACAACTCAAAATTTCTGTTACCAGTTTCTCCAGAACTGGTCAGAACCTGCTGAAGACCATCTCTGGTCCAAACTGAAGAAGCTTCTTGGATGCGAAGTGAAAAGCCTTCAAGGAAAAACAAAGTATGTCCAGTTGCCTCTGGAAAAAGCTCACATCCTAAACATTGTGTCTGCCTTTCTGCAATGAGAATTTAAAATTTGAGGATTACTTCTGTTAAAAAAAAAAAAAAAGGTTTTCCTTCTCCTGAAAGAGATCTCATTGTGTTTCTTATCTGTCGGTGAAGACTTAAATTGGCCTGTCATGTAATCAATGCGCTATGATAGGCTGATTATCATGTAGGATAAGTGATATCTATTAGATAAAATTGACCCTGACATAATTCAGGGAGAAAAAAAAAAAAAGCAGTAGCTAAAAGCAAAAGACCGCGAACTCTGAACTGGGCCCTTTGTACATTTTTAATGGCTGTCATTGAAAACATCAGATCTCTTGGTAAACCTATATCGATTGAACAATCTTTGTCATCTGTTAGGCCCTAACAAAGCTGTCATGACACAGCCACCACCAGCAAAGAGAATTTTCTTTGGGCTCTCCCTCCTCCCCTTTATTAATTTGATAATTAAATAAAAATATAGTTTGATAACTTTTATCAAAATGGAATTTAATAATGACAGGTAGTCCTTGACTTACAACCACAACAGAGCTCAAATTTTCTGTTTTTAAGTGAGGTGTTTGTGAAGTGAGTTTTGCCCCCCATTTTACAACCTTTCTTGCCACCAAGAATCACTGCAGTTCTTAAGTCAGTAATACCATTGTTCATTTAATCTGGATTCCTTATTGATTTTGCTTGTCTGAAGGTCGCAAAAGGGTGATTCTGGGACACTACAACCATCATTAATATGAGTCAGTTGTCAAAAGTCTGAATTTGAATCATGTGACCATGAACAGCGGTTGCCAACCAGCAGGCTGGGGACCACTGGTGGTCCCTGAGAAAATTTTGATGGTCTGCAGAAAAATGTCACTCTGAAAAGCACCCCCCCCCCAAGCAATTAATCCAATTGTGCGGGAACACAAGGCTGTGCCACCCACATGGCCCATGGGAACACAAGATTTGCGTCACTTTCATTGTGAACAACACAAGGTAGTAAGGGGAGGGGGAGGAAAGGATGGAGGGGGGAACTTGCCCCACTCACCCCATGTACCTCACCTGGCCATGAGGCTGCTTCTTTCCACTTCATTCTTCTTCTGCTTTTGGCTGCACGCAAGGAAAGCAGCAAAAGTCTTTCTTTATCTCTTCCAAACTCCACCAGAAATGAGTCTTTGTGACCTTGCAAGGCATCCTGGTCCAAGAGGCTGTGCCGGGATGACAAGTCTCACAAAGACTCATTTCTGGCAGAGTTTGGGGGAGAGAAAGAAAGACTCCTGCTGCTTTCCTTGCATGAAGCCAAAAGTCTCTCTCTTTCTCTCCCCTGAGAATGGAGCTGGAGACGGTATCCTATGATCCCAAATAAAGAATGATTGATCAGTTGGAAAACTGGGTAGGGAATTTTCCTGCAAACTTTTTTTTTTTTTTTGATTATCCCAGGGTCTCTGTCTGCGGGATTTAAAATTATGAGTTTGGTGGTCCCTGAAGTTCAAAAGGTTGGCGACCCCTGACCATGAGGATGCTGTAATGGTTGTAAGTGTGAAAGATGATCCCAAGACACTTTTTTCAGTGATGTTGTAACTTCAAACAAACTATCATAAGTGGTGGACTACCCATATCATTTATCAACTGTAAACTAAATAATTTAAATTTGACAACTTTCTTTCCATTCCACACAAGATTTCCAGCTGCAATTTTGTTCTTCTTTTCATTCTGTTCAAAATTTCTGCAGGAGTCCAAAAAAAACAACAACAATTAAATTGTGGAGAGGGAGAACTTAGTTCCTTTGTAACCAGGGGACTGCTATGCATTTAATGCAAAAACATCCCTCCATCCTGCAAATTACAAATGTGTGAAGGATTCAGACCAGGGTGGACAAGGAGAGCCCTCATTTGTGCATGATGTGTTAAAGGCAAAAAGAGAAAGGATGGGAGGATGCTAAAAATTGTGGGGATGGGTACGCTGGAGACGGCCTTTCCTTTTATGAATGCAGAAAAATTCATCAAACGGAAATCATTAAACAGAGCAGATGGGGCTTGTGGTGTGTGTGTGTGTGTGTGTGTGTGTAGACTTCACACAAAGGAGAAGAAAGAAGGGAAGTCAAACCCATCAGATCAAAAGATGACAGTTGTAGAAGGATCCTGGGCTGGGATTTGTTGATTCTATTGTCCTTATCTTGGTGGCTGTTTCTTGTTTGCACTTGGTGTCCCTTCCTCTCTCTCTCTCTCTTTCTCTGTGTGTGTGTGTGTGTGTGTGTTTAGTGGTAAGTCAAGAAAGAGCTGATCAGAAAGTCCCTATCAAACTGATGTTCTCTAGGTGGGTCCCGCGAGAATCTTTCACTTTACCTGCTCTGCCTGTTTCAAGAAATAGAAAATAATGACTTGGAAGTGAGGGGAGGAAAAGATTAATCTATTAGAGGGGAAAGAAATAACACGCTACCTTCAGTGTTGTTTCTCCTTCCAACTCCTCTTTGGATTTCAGGATAGGGTCACCAGAACTGAACAATGTTCTTTGACCATAACTCCACCAGCTCTGGACATGCCATCATTTCTTTTCTATAAAAAGGCTTCCTGGGGTGGGCTGCTGGGGGTTCACAGGGGTTCAGGAGAGCCCAATGGTGGGATTCACATATTTTTTTTTACTATCAGTTCTGTGGGTGTGGCTTGGTGGGCATAGCAGGGGGAGGATACAGAGTAGATACTACTACTCTGCAGTCAGAGGCTGTATTTGCCGGTTCTCCAAAGTACTCAAAATTTCCGCTACCAATTCTCCAGAACTGGTCAGAACCTGCTGAATGCCACCTTGGGGAGAACCCCTAGCCAAGATTCTGTGCAGTTTGGAGAGCCCCCAAATCCCACTCCTGGCTGGCCCTGCCTGCCCTATCCTGACCCTCCCAGGAGTCCTCACATGGACCGTTTTGGATGCAAATAAGTGCAGGGCACACACACTGGCTTCAGGAGCGTGAAAAATGGGCCTCCTGGAAGTTTGGGAAGGCAGGAAATGGGTCTGTTTCTAGTTCCCAGAGAGCCTCCGGAGATCAGGGAAGGCAAAAATGCCCTCCCTGCTGTGGTGCAGGAGGCTGACTAGGCTATGCCCACCATGGCCACGCCCACCCAGCAACCAGGCAGAGAACCCTTTCCTGAAATTTTTCAAGCACACCAATGTGCCTACCATCCCTGTCTTATTGTTTATTTTATTTATTTTTTTCTTATATGTATCCATGTATTCATAACTATGTTTTTACTTATACCTATTATCTTGTAAGCAATTGACAAAAATAAATAAATAAAAACCCCTGACACGAAGAAGAAGAAGAAGAAGAAGAAGAAGAAGAAGAAGAAGAAGAAGA
>BLBF01000045.1:4024891-4066087 GCA_015471245.1 Laticauda colubrina | reverse complement strand
ATAGATAGATAGATAGATAGATAGATAGATAGATAGATAGATAGATAGATGATAGATAGACAGACAGACAGACAGTCAGACAGACAGATAGATGGAATACTCTACCTGACTCTGTGGTTTCTTCCCCAAACCCCAAAAACTTTAACCTTAGACTGTCTACTATTGACCTCACTCCTTTCCTAAGAGGTCTGTAGGGGGTGTGCATAAGAGCACCAACATGTCTCCCGTTCCTGTCCTATTGTTTGTTTTATTTTTCTTGTATGTATCCATGTATTCATAACTATGTTTTTACTTGTACCTATTATCTTGTAAGCAATTGACAAAAATAAATAAATAAAATAAAATAAATAAAATATAGATAGATATCAATATATCGATATTTTGATAGATACATACTGTAGATAGATAGATAGATAGCTAGAGAGAGAGAGGTAGAGAGAGAGGTAGAGAGAGAGAGATAGCTATATATATATATATATATATATATATATATATTAGAGAGATGTAGATTAGATAGTTTGTGTGTGTGTGTGTGTGTGTGCATGCATGTATTATAAAAGACTATAGACTGCCATCAGTTGAAAACAAGTAATATGTTTATGGGAAAAAATGTCTCTGGCTTGGTGGGGAGAGGGATATTTAGTTAACAGTTGCCCAATTACTGCCAAGGAGCAAAGAGTGCAATTAGCAAAAATCTCAAATATAGGTAATAGTTATTATGGCTTATGACCACAATTGAACTCAAAATTTCCATTGTTAAGCACAGTATTCATTAACTCAAAATATAGAAAGGATGGATGGATAGATGGATAGATAGATGATAAATAGATTAGATAGCTAGACAGCTGCATAGCTAGACAGACAGAAAGACAGACAGACAGATTGACTGAGTCTGACTTCTTTGGACTGCAGTGGGCATTCTTGTCTTCAGGAAGGACTCTAAGATGTCTGAAAATCTTATTCCAAGAATCAAAGACTGAGCATTTCAAGAGCTAAGTGGACCACAGTATGAAATCTCACCTATATTGAATTGCTTCACAGGAAGATAACTTCTAAAAAAAGGACAGGACTCATGAAGACCAGAGAGGAAGTTTAAGTAGCAGCTTGTTGTAGTTCACTGGCAGCCAGTGCAGGTGGCAGTGGAGTCAGACCGTGAGGAAGAAAGGGGACCAGTCCAAGAGTCTGAAAAGGACTCAGATGAGGGTCCTGCATCCGATGCAGGGATGGGGCCAGCACCATCTGGGAGTGGGGTGCTGACTCTGGAGCCTCTGGAGTTTGGCAGAATTGAACCAGAGGACCAGGGGGAGCCTGTTCCCAGTGCGTGTGTGTGCAGAGCTGCCAGAAGGCAAGAGCAGCTGAAACAAAAGGGATGACTTGGGAATAAGGCTGGGAGGTGATTGCCTCTCACATAAGGGATAAAAGTCAGGCCAAGAGGATGAAACCTTTGCAGGAAGCAAAGTAGTTTGATCGGTTCCTAGTCCTTTAAGCTCTATGTACTTTGGTTGGTTTTTTTCTTGTCCTTCAGTTGGTTTCTTTTATAATTAATTGTCGAATTCTGTTTTTGGCAGCATTCCACAGAATTTGGGGAACTGTTTAAGATTAGTTCTGGCTGGGAATAAAAACAATTCCCAGCGTTGTAATAAAATAGGTTTTGCTTTTAAAACAAGTTTGTGATTAATTATGTCTGACGAAGCCTGGGTCAGAACACAGCTTTCCTGCTCAACAGCACCACCTGCCAGATTAACTGAGGTACACCCAAATTTAGGAGGTCAGATGACCAATGGAGGAGAGTATCTATGATTGTGTTGATCTTGGAAAAGGGGCAAGGATGGTGATTCCTGTCCCAAATCTCAACAGGCCTGCCTAGTGGTGCCCATGAAATTGCTGTCCCACGAGACAAAAGTTAATGGAGAGAAAATCTTTTCATTATAAGAAGATCTGAAATTGAAGACCAGATGATTCAAGTTTCACCATGGACATTTTGGTGGAGAGGGAAGGAAAGAACAATCTGTTGTTGGGAAGCATCGTACATTTGCATTTGTAAGACCTCAAGCAGGATGAACTAAGTTTTAGAAGGATAAATAAAAGAGCATTTGAGAACACCATAATTTTGGTCTTTCGACAAGAAGGGCTTAGTAAGGTTAGGAGGCACTTGAAGTCCAGAATGATTTACATCCTGTGAGCTGGAATGCAACATTAAACACCATCTTCCCTTCCAAGTTCATCTTGTCATCCACAGATAAATATAAATTAGAACAAACCAAAATAAATGGGTGGGTACCGAGAATCCACAAAACAACTGACCATAATGGAAGACTTGGTCCCTCAATTCAATAGCCAAAACAGCCCATTACTTGGTTTAAATCACTGGTTGGGCTTGAATAAAATATTATGGGACAGGAGCATTCATAGAGGATGATACAAACAAGTCAAAAAATAGTCAGGGTACAGCCACATTAAACAAAACACTAACCAAATGTAAGGATAAACTGGTTGCTCTCTCATGTTTTTGGATTCCTCTTATTATAGGATGCAAATCTCAGCAATGTCCCTTAGGGAGAGAAAAAGTCTTGGTTGTTAGTTGTGCCAGGTTAAAGAAAAAAACTTTAAAAAAAAGAAACCTAACAAAAATGAAGATATCTAACGATAGAATGTTAGGAAGGGAGGGAGAGAGGGAGGGAGGAAAGGAAGGAAGGAAGGAAGGAAGGAAGGAAGGAAGGAAGGAAGGAAGGAAGGAAGGAAGGAAGGAAGGAAGGAAGGAAGGAAGGAAAGAGTAAAAATAGTGAACTCCCATTTTAGATGGAAAAAGTCATTTCCTGAATTCCTATGTTACAATTGGATTCACAAGAAGTTGCAAATTTAAGCTGTAAACTGTTTACAAATTTGGAACACCCAACCTGAGGTCTTTGAAATAATTTAGATATGATAGCTCATCTTTCATAATCCCCAAGCAGCATGTTCTTGGAACTCTTGACAGGGAATTATGAGAAATGAAGTTCAAAATATCTAGAGTACAACAGGTAGAGAATGTTGGCTTAGAATGAGCACAAGATTTGCGTTAATTGAGTTATTCTTTTTCCCAAGGTGTAAATGTACAGTGCATTGCAGCCATGCATGAGGGCGGAAAGGATCATAGAAATCAAAGTGTTTTACATCATACATTTAAGTATCCTTACATAATCTATGTATATGGCAAAGGAAATTCATTCTTGCAAAATGTTATTTTTATTGAAGAAAACCAAATTTCCTTTGTTACAGATAATTGAGCCAGTCTATTGATTTCCCAACATTCTATCTTAGGTTTGCAGGGAATGAATAAAAACACATTTCAAATTCCCCAAACATTCTAGTACATCTTGCCAACTTATTGCATTAATTATCATGGTACTCCAAAACGCAATAATAATGAATAGAAGGGGAAAAAAGAAAATGAGGAAAAATATAAACCCTCTAATCAAAGGATGCACATCAATCTTGTTCAAGATTCTTAAAGCTGGAGGCAGATTTTGAACCCCTTAACTGGCTTGTATATTTGCCCTCTTTCCCTGCAACACATCACCCCTTCCAGTGCCATAAACTTCAAGCCAATTCAACAGCTAAAGGTTGATCCAGCAGGTGGCATTGTTGTCTTCTGCCACTTGATACCTCTTGAAAAGATTCAATGGGCAAGCAGATGCCCAAAGTGGTGTAACAGAATAACAGAGTTGAAAGGGACCTTGGAGGTCTTCTATTCCAACCATCTGCTCAAGCAGGAGACCCTATACCATTCCAGACATGTGGCTGTCCAGTCTTTGCTTAAAAACTTCCAGTGTTGGAGAACCCGCAACATCGCAATATCCGTTGTGTCATGTCCCTGGTGGAGACTGACTCCGAGGGAGAGGAGGAACAGCTGACAGGGAGTGGAAATGTGGCTTCGGAGGTTGTGGAGGAGGCTGGGGAAGGGCAGAGGCTGGCTAAGCAGTCAAGAGGAGGACCTAAGCCCATCCCCTCTCCATCCTAGGGCATGCAGGGAGGGAGGATAAGAGGGAGATGTAGTCCCCTTGGGAGAAAAGGGCCTTGATCCACTTCATGGGCTGGAGGTGTGACAACTAAATAAGAGTTTGGGTCTGCAAATGCTGGAGACAACTCATGTAAATATTTCCAGTGTATAGTTCCTCTCTGAGTTTGGCATCCTTCCCAGTGTGTGTTATCTGTGGACATCCTCCAGCCCTTATCTTGACTGGTTTGTGTTGCTTTTTTCCTTCTTCATGTAACTGTGTGGGAGTTTTTTTTGTCTTCCATAAAAGATATTCGAAGCTTGGAAGCAAACTGAAGGAATAAAAGGGGCTTCACCTGTTTTCTATGACTGTGTTTGTTTTGTATCCCACCCTGGGTCATCACACGTTGTACTGGTTCATTATTTTCACTATCAGGAAATTTCTCCTTAGTTCTAGGTCAGGGGTCTTCAAATTCGACAGCTTTAAGACTTGTGGACTTCAACTCCCAGAATTCCTCCTCTAGTCATATTAACTCAGGAATTTTG
This sequence comes from Laticauda colubrina, assembly GCA_015471245.1. Lineage (NCBI taxonomy): Eukaryota > Metazoa > Chordata > Lepidosauria > Squamata > Elapidae > Laticauda > Laticauda colubrina. The sequence continues at coordinate 4,061,565 of BLBF01000045.1, read as the reverse complement.
GGAGTTGAAGTCCACAACTTGCCAAGTTTGAAAAGCCTTGTTCTCGGTTGTTTGTCTCCTTGATTAGTTTCCAGCCTAGTCCTACCTTCAGGTGCTTCAAAGACTAGGCTAACATCCTCTTCCAAAGGTGCTTTTTCAAGAGGCAACTGGACTTTCTGTTTTTTTCTTTGAAGATGTTTCACTTCTCATCCAAGAAGCTTCTTCAGCTCTGACTGGATGGTGGGGAAAGTTCAGTTGCCTCTTGAAAAAGCACCTTTGGGACAACCATGACCTGGAAGACTGAGAATCTCCATAGACAACTAATGCCCTCTTCTTTGTGGTTTTGTCTCAGTTGTCCAACTGTATTGTTTCTCCTGTCTAGATAGGTTTTATGTTTCTCAAACAGAGAGATTACAAATCAGTCCACTGTTATGTTTCTGCCACTACATTTTCCCCCAAAACACAGTTTTTTAGAAGGAAAGTTGTTTGTGGCAATGGGTAGAGAATGAATCATTGATTGACTATTCTAATTACTCAGCTCACTGCAGCAATAACAATGAAAGCTATGGGAGAAAGGAGACCTACTTGGATGCAAAATAGCTCTCTCATTAATTTTGCAGCCCTAATATGTTCCCTGTCGACCCATAATGCAGTTTTAGGAAGTAAGCCAAATAAGATAAATGAGACTGAATTTGGGGCATGAAACAACAACAGAATTAGTAGCAGCAACCAATAAACATATTGGTGAGCTGTTGCTTTGATGGATTGATTTTATTCTATTATTTATTTATTTATTTTTTATTTATTTTGTCAAAAGCTTACAATTCAATAGAAATAAGAATAAACATAAGTTTAAATATAAGAAATAGGAACTAATAATTGGGGACAATAGGACAATTTTTCCTTGGAAGGTAGAACTTTCTTTAAACCAGCTTTAGGCTGACTTCTATTTCATTGTCTACAATTTTCAGAAGGGCTGCTTATTGCCAAAGGAATTCCTCTGTCTTTCTTCCCCCTTTAGTTGAAGAAAAATCTTGAAAATTCATGGAAAGGGGATGAGTTCTCTTAATGAAGTTCTTCTTGGTGGAGATTTGTGTCCTCACACTTATTTAAAAACAAGGTGATCTGTGACCATAATGAGGGAGGAGAGGACCAGGCTAACCCGGGGGTGTGTGTGTGTGTCAAACATGTCACCAGTCTCAAATCCCTTTATTCCCACAAGAGATCTAAGTCCAGCCCACCTTGAATTCCACTGACTGTTATCTACTGCCAGTTTGCTTTGATTGTTAGATGTCCAGCTTCTTCTCGAGAGCTTAAGGATTGCGACAAAACTTTACCTTCATTTGAACTGCCTGAATGCCTGATTTTATTTTTCAAATAAAGATTTGATTGATTGAAGGTAGAAGAAGGAGAAATGTGAAAGTTCTATTTGGGGATTGAATTGGAGCTTCCTGAAGAAATCCCACCAACAAGAAATGGCTAAAGAAAATCTTTTTCTTGGGAAAAATCAGATGAATCACTTACCTAACTTCTCTAACTGATATAACTTTGTAAAACACGTAAGAAGCGCATTTGGAACCAATTCCCTTAACTAGTCTCAGATTCCTGGGGATGCTCCAGAAAGCACTGAGGAATATTTAATGTTCTTGTTGACTTCCCACAGAGATGTATACACATGGACAAAAGTTTTTAAAATGGGGGCCCAGAGGGAATGCTTAAACTTCTCATAAAGCTACCATAGTTATGCTATAGATGCAGCCTTCACAATCAGGAACATGAAGAACACAAGCTGAATGTTCTCTTAGGCTTCATTAAGGCTGTGTAATGCTTTAGAAATAATTTGCAAATATGATTCAGAGTATACGGCATGGGAATACAGCTCCATTTGGGACTCTTTAAGGTAGTCACATCTTTTCCCAAGATCTCATGGCAGCTGCAAAGGTCAGCCACCTGATCTTCCACTAAAGATGCAGCTGCTTTAAAAAGATACGGAAAGCTGCTAGGTTCACATGCTCAGAAATATCTTTTCTAAGTCTAAGCTCTGGGTAACTGCAGTGATTTTAGACGTGATAGAGAAGAATATTAATTGGATGCTTCTGGGTACTAGGTTTCTTTGCTCTCCCCACCCATAAGAGTTATACCTAGCTCAATACCATACCTACCAGAGAAGCAAAACTTGAGCTCTCAGGTCCAGGTTTGACAATCAAAACCCTTCAATGAAGCCACTAACTGAACTATAATCTGTAATGTGACATGAGTGAAAATTGATTACATACACGGGAAGTCATCATATTAATTCAATTTATTTTTAATTACGTTTAAATGAAGTGATGTCAAGGGTCCAGTTGTCATGCCTCTGCTCATTTCACTGTCCCAATCCCACTTTCTCTTTGAGGGGGGGGGAAGCCCATACCATTCTGCCAAGGAGTTGAAGGTTGCCTCTCACAAGGATACAGACTTCCCAAAGTAATTGTTTCTTGTTCTACCTGGATGTGAGAGATGGTGCCCTTGGAAGAGGAGCTGGTGGGATGAACTACAGTGAAGTGGCAGTTTCCTAGGAAGGAAGGAGCACGTTCCAGAAAAAAAAGGGTGACAATAGCCCAGAACTGGAGAGGAGACAGAGGAAGAGATTTAGGAAAGCCACTCCCTAGAACAAGGGTTCTTCAAACTTGACAGCTTTAAGACTTGTAGACTTCAACTCCCAGAATTCCTCCTCCAGTTATGTTAGCTCGCGAATTCTGGGAGTTGAAGTCCATAAATCTTAAATTTGCCAAGTTTGAAGACCCTTGCCCTAGAACCTCCCACTGTATATTTTTTTAGTTGAGACTAGTAACAGTTTACTCTGGCAAGAGTCTGTCTGTTATGTGTAAGAGCTGGTCTCTGGCTGAATTTTGCCACATCGTTCTTGGGCTTAGCCTGATACCAGCAAAATCAGTGATTGAACCTGGGGTGGAATGTCTACCTACAGGAGCAGAGGGGGAAGATTTGGTCAACTCAAGAGCTTTCCCAGGAAGAGACCCGGATCAAAATACAGCAGAATCCTGAACTGGATGGAGAAAAGCATGGAAGAGGTTCAGGATAGCCACACCCTGGAATCTCTGAGCTTATATCTAGTAGTTTATGGAGTTCTAGTTTTAGTTTGGCAAGATTCTGTCCATTAGGCATAAGCAAGTACAGCAATTGGACTCAATTGGTTTTTCAGTGTCTCACCTATGGACTTTGACTGGATAGGTTTCCCCTAAAGCTTGCTTGCTTGCTTGCTTATTTATTTACTTATTTAGCCTCCCATCTCACTGTGAGACCCAGCCTTTCCCTGTGTAAAGCTTGTTGAGGCCCAGCCAAATGGTGCACTTAAAGAAACAAAATAAATAAATCTAAACCACCCCATAGAGGCCTTTCATGATGAGGGAGGGGAAACAGCAGCATGGGGAAAATTACACATTAGCCCTCTCCATTATGAGAAAGGCTGTCATCTTTCAGCAGCCGGCAATCCATTAATCATCCGACAATCGTTCCTCCAGTTCTTTCATTGAGACATTAAACTGTGGCCCTTTCTGTCTGTCACCGTTGATCATCCAGATGGAAATTAGAAATCCCAGAGCATTTTCTAGATAAATAAATAAATAAATAAATGAAGGGCCAGTCTGGTGACCCTCAACCATTTGAAAGAGAAAGAAGGGGGTGGTAGGGGGAAGAGCTTCCATTGTCCACAGCTGTGTGGGGAGCTCCTGTTAAAGTCCAAAGGCATCACATTTATTGGTGATATATATATATATATGTATGTATGTATGTATGTATATTCATGCCTCAGCAGTGATGAGGGTACTCTGAGATTCCCCCGGCGCTGAAGGGCGCGAGGTAAAATCATAATCTATAATCATTTTTATTTACACACTCTGGACAGATAATCTGACAAAAATTAAGATGTACACCTGAGATTCATTTGAAGGGATTTTTCATCATCAGCAAAGCAATCTGTCTCATGTATTCAGCCTGGTCAGGAGACAGCCCATAATAGAAACAGCTGTACATTGCAAAATAACTATCACAAGCTGGAAAGGAGAGCTAAATGAAGATGCTGATCAGGGACTGGGAGCAAGGCGGTGCAATTGCTAAACAGGGTTTATGGTTGAAGAGGTGATAAAGAGAATACAAAAGAAGGCAGGTTCACAACTTGTGGGAGGCAATGACATTTGTGATGAGATAACTGAAACATGGTAAACCAGGCACGAGATCAATGCTTCAAAAAATTACTGGAAGTCTACTCTATTGGCAGGCATGTTACTAGAAGGCAAAATCACAAAACTGCATCTCACTTATTTTGGCCATGTTATGCAGGGGAATTTACTGGAGAAAGCAATTTTGATTGGAAGAGTCAGCAGTCAAAGGAAACCAGGCTGTCAAAGAAGATGATAGCTGGATACCATCAAAGCCGACACTAATCAAGCATAAAACAACTCAAAGGATTAGTGCAAGATTGGAAGACATGGAGAGAGATTTGGCCCATAGAATCACTAAGAATTGTACATGACTGAATGGATAGCATCATCATCATCATCTTCTTCTGTAAAGGAATGTAGTCTGGATTCCCAGGAGAAAGGAGGGCATTGAGTGATGCAATTCACATAGCTTGTGTGAGAAAAAGAGAGTGAAAATGGTATCTCCATAAAAATTACCAGAGCATATGCTTCATAGTAGTAGTCCACTTCAATTTGACAAGATTCTGCCTACAGGAGTGGAATAATAACAATAACTATAACAACAATGATGATGATGATGTGTTGATCGTCGACATTGCCATACCTGGTGACAGCAGAATCAGCGAGAAACAACTTGAAAAAATCACCAGATATCAGGACTTGAAAATTGAACTGCAGAGACTCTGGCATAAACCAGTGCAGGTGGTTCCAGTGGTGCTCGGCACGCTGGGTGCTGTGCCTGAAGACCTAGGCAAGCATTTAAAAACCATTGGTGCTGACATGATCACCATTGGTCAGCTGCACAAGGCCACTTTACTGGGATCTGCTCGCATAATCCACCTATAATCATGCAGTCCTAAACACTTGGGAAGTGTTTGACTAGTGATTTGTGATATGAATCCTAGCATGGTTATCTTGTTTGCTGTGTACACTGTTGTTTTTTGTGAATAATAATAATGATGATGATGATGATGATGATGATGATGATGATGATGATGATGATGAAGATGATGATGATGATGATGGGATTTGGCCAAGACTGGGAAAGACGTTATCTAGTTTGGCTAATGAAACATCCCTAAGAAAACAACAAAGCTCAAAGAGCACCAAGGATCCCTCCTTTCAACCCTGAGCAACAAACATTTTCCTTTATGCTTCATCCTTCACTATTTCTAAGCTTTAGTTCTTACACAAAACAATGCAGTCCGAGGAACAATTTTACTGGAGATGGTCCAAAATACAAGATGAAGGCAGGAACTAGAGGTGGTATTCAGCCAGTTCTGACCAGTTCTGGAGAACCCGGTAGCGGAAATTTTGAGTAATTTGGAGAGCCGGCCAATCCCACCTCTGACTGGACCCACCCCCATCTCTTCTCCGTCTCCCATTGAGTCCCAGCTGATCGGCTGGGTCTCCTTTGGTTGCCCTGCACAGGAGGACAGAGCTGGAAAGCAGGTTAGTGGGGTGGGGAGGGAATGGGAATTTTACAGTACCTTTCCCCTGTCATGCCCACTAAGTCACGCCAACCAAGCTATGCCCACAGACCGGTAATAATTTTTTTTTTTAATCCCACCACTGGCAGGAACTGAATCCATTGGGAACCAGCATCAAGTTTGGACGACTTTGGTCTCAAGGGCTGGTCCTGCTTTGTATCTGTTCAGCTTTGGTCTTAGTGCAAGCAACCTACACTGGCTTTACACTGAAGTGGAGAAAGGCGCACTCCATCCTGTCTGATACACTGTGGTTTGCTTTGGTTTGATTTATATGTTCAGGTGCCTGAGGTACCTGTTCTCAATTTTTCTGCAATTAAAAAGGGTGAGCCAGGGAAGTTGACACATCGTCCTCCACTTGGCTACCACTCTTATCCCATAGATATCTTTTAAACTAATTCATCCATTGTTAACACTGGCAGGTTTGGCTTGATAAATCAAAGAAGACCTAAAAGGGCTGAGAGCAGATTACAGTGTCATCTCTCACACACAATGTTTCACTAGACTTGCACAACTTTACATTTTTTCCCAACAACTGTGTAAATATACCAGCGGGACTAATCCCGATGCACAGCATTGGGGTGTTTTTGTTTTTTTTAAATAAATCAGGTGGAGGAAGAAGCTGCATTACAATAAATCACTGCCAAAAGGAGGTTGACCTTTTTTATTTCTACAAGGTGCTGTGGTTGTAGCACCAAGGAAAAACAAGGTTTTTCATTGGGTGCTTTAATTTGCATTGGAAAAGAAGAAAGACCCATAAGCTCAGAATAAAAGATTGGAGGAATATACTTCAAATGTTGTAGCACCACCACAAGACATCTGTGATCAAATGGCTAGGGAATAGCGCTCTCATTTCATGCCTGAATAAAGGAGAAGGATACAGTCCATCTGCCCAAAGAGAGATTTTCTGTCCAGGGATGATAGCAGTGACTAGATAGATATAAATTGGATCCTGCTTTCCTTTCCCCAGAATCTTCCCATGTTTTTAATAAGCCCTTTAAAATGCTTAATAGGCATATTTGTGTCAGCAACATACTCTGGATAATTTCTTCCTTCTAAGTTTGTCCTGAAAAATATTAGATGGATCCCTGTGAGGGAGAGAGGAAGGGAGGAAGGGAGGAAGGGAGGAAATAAGGGAGGAAGGGAGGGAGGGAAGAAGGAAGGGAGGAAATGAGGGAAGGAGGGAGAAAATGAGGGAGGGAGGAAGGAAAGACCCTCTATGAATATAGTTTCAGAATTGTGATATTCCTCATGAAGATTAATTGGACAAGGAGTTGTCACTACACTCCATTGATGTTGTGGCCTCTTTAATTAAATAAAAATGTCTCCAAGCAGTTTTAATGTCAGAACAACATTTACAAAAGGAGACATTAACTTGTCACTCATTGATCTGTAACATTACTAGCTGTGACAAGAGGTCTTTGTGTAACGGCAACTCTTCAACCTCTAAAGAGTCTGAAATCCCATAGATTTTTTTTTGACAGCCCTTCTTTTTTGGGTGGTAGGTAGTAGAGGTGGTGGTAAAATCTTCGAGACCTTTGTTCTGTAGTTCATATATACTTTTTCCGTGTAACAATGAATGAATGAATTGTGTCAGGATTCCAGCAGTTACACCAATTAAATAATTGAAGATTGATTGATTGGTTGATTGATTGATTGATTGATTGAATGAATGAATGAATGAACATACAAACAAATATGGATGAGGCAAAGCAAATAATCATTTTTAAATAAAAAAATTTGGACAACAAGAGATGGTCAGGAGAGAGTCCTGGAGAATCATATTCTGAATCCATTAAATCAATTTTTATTGCTTTCACTAACCAGCCACAATGCTCATTCTGAAGTCTACCTTTCTTGGCAGCCACAATATCAGAAGTCTTCCCTATGTAAAATGGCAGCCATTTTACTTATAGGCAACCCTGACCTTCTCACACAGCAAATTCACATTCCTTGTCAATTTCAATTGAAGTATTGTCAACAAAGTTTAGGGAGAGTCTGAAGAAAGGAGACAAAACAGTTGAGGAAAGAAAAAAAAAACAGGATGAAGGAACTCACTATTTATCACCTCTAAGAATACTCTGATTTGTTGGGATTGGAGCAGCTGTCAAGTCATTGCCCAACTATTTCCTTTGAGCCAAATTTAGTAGATCAGCTGATCTGCTGTTCTAAATTTGTCCCCAGATGTTAACTAGGCACAGGCAACTAAATACAGAATACATATAGCAATAGTTCTGGCTTGCATCATATGTAAGAAAACCAGAGATTGAAGGCTGGGTATTTTGGTCTGTTTATGGATTGGAAAACTCCAAAATATGCCAGCAAAGATGGAGCAGAATATTAATATTAAGCAACAAGATCAAAACCAGTTGATACTCCTGGTTTTGACCACTCTGTTGCTGAAGTTGTATTTCCTACAATCAAGTTTGCTGCGATTAGCCTTGAGTTTGTATCTATTGTTTGCTCTTATGTTGTTATGGTTGAAGCTGCAATGTCCTACATTGACTGGTAGGACATTGCAATGTATGATTTTATATACTATACTTAGATCGGACTTATCTAACTCTTCCAAAGCTTAAAGACTCAACTAAACTTCCAAAGCTCAGAGACGCCACTCAGAAAGCCACAAAGCTGCATTCAAAAACCAAACCAAAATAAAATGATGAACCAGTAGATGGTTGACTAATTTGTGGATGATATCAGCATTTGGACATCAAAAGAAAGACATGAAGATGCTGGCCTCCATTCGTGATCTCAGCATCCCCAAACTGGTCTTCTGAGATATTCCTGCTGTCAACAATGATGACTAAGAACTAAGGATGTTGGGTAGAGAGAGCAATTAGACCAGCAATGGTGAACCTTTTTGGCACCAAGTCCCCAAACCAGAACATGTGTGCATGTGCATGCATGCATGTGCACTGGAATGCCAGAAATCCAAAGACCAGCTGGCCGGTGCAGGCATGCCTGTTTTTTGGCCATTTTTCAGGGCATTTTCTGGCACTCTGTCACCTGCGAAGATTAGCTGGCCAGTGCCAGAAACCAGAAGAGCAGCTGGTAATGACATGCATGTCCACAGAGAGGGCTCTGCATGCCACCTCTGGCACACGTGCTACTAGGTTTGCCACCATGGAATTAGACAATTTAAAAATATATGCTGGATATTTAAAATAGATGCTTCAATTTTAAAGTTCAGGAAGTCTTTATCATCCTGCTTCCCTGGTTGTCTTCTGCATCTGGCATTGGGGTTTTGTTTTGTTTTGTGTTTTGCATATAATACAACCCTTCAGACTGGACAACCAATAAGACTTTGTGGCTTCCCTGAGAACATCCACTTTGTAGCAGTAGATTTCAGCCAGAGGATTTCACTTAGTGTTTTATCCCAAACCCTCCATTGTTTCAGGCGGCTTCGTCTTTTGATAGCCTGGCATGCAGGCACCCTGATATTTAGCCTTAGAACAATTCCCTTTGACAGACACAAATACAAATCCCTGGTGGATTAATTTGACAGAGCCCCTTCCTTAACTCCATAATGTAGCCTTATGTTTTATACACAGGTAAGCTTCAAGAGTGCATTCCTTTAATGTAATGCAATATTTATCAGATCCGAGATCTGAAGTGTACATATTCAATTTTCATGCATATCTTTACATGATTCATGAAACTTTTCTCATTAGTTTGTTTTTGCAGATGGTTGTCTACTCAGAGCCTTAGTCCTCAGTCTAGTGTCACAGTAAAAAGCTTGATTTAGCCTCCTTTGAACAAAACTCAGCTTATGTTCCAGTCAGGATTAGAGAAAGGGAAACACCTCCCATCAGATTTTAGGTAGCATGCTATATAAAATAAATAAAATAAAAGATTCCCAGAAGAGTGCTAAATTTATGATGAAGCCAAACAGGTTACATTCATTCAGCTTAGAGAGATACTTTTAAATATGTGTTTAAATGTGGTATCAAGTATTTGAAGTGGCCTGTGAATCATAGCTGTGGTTGTGTTGTTTTCTTTTAAATGTTTTAGATGACTTCATTGCTTTGGAACTGACAGGCAGGGTGTAGGAAATGTTCTTCCATATTAATTAGGCTTTGTTATCAACTTTGGGTTTCTCTGTCTAATAGTTGTTCTGGAGTCTTAGTATTGGGAAGGATTAATCACCATGTATTAAGACAAGAAGATAATCATGTGGCTAGAATAGAACAGAATAGAACGAAATAGAATGGAATAGAATAGAATAGAATTCTTTATTGGCCAAGTGTGATTGGAAACACAAGGAATTTGTTTTTGGAGCATAAGCTCTCAGTGTACATTAAAAAAATACATTCATCAAGAATCATAAGATATAACACGTAGTGATAGTCATAGGTTACTAATAAGCAATCAAATCATACAAGGGAATAATAAAACAATATAAATTGTAAAGATACAGCATAGTCATAGTCTATGACAGACTAGTTATGACAGTCATAGTCATAAGTTGGAAGAGATAACTAATAGGCAGGATGAGAGGAATAATAGTAATACAGACTTACAAAATAGTTTGACAGTGTAGTGGGAATTACTTGTTTAACAGAGTCATGGCATTCAAAAAAAAACTGTCTAGTTGTTCTGGTATGCAGTGCTCTATAGCATCATTTTGAGGATAGAAGTTGAAACAATTTATGTCCAGGATATGAGGGGTCTGTAGATATTTTCACAGCTCCCTTTTTGACTCATGCAGTATACAGGTCCTCAATGGAGGGCAGTTTTATGTAAAATTTTATGGATGAATTTCACATTGCTTCAACAATGGATGGGTAATGCCCATGGACTTTGCTTATTGGAAGCCAGCGAGGTAGGTTGCAAATAGCAATCATATGACCCTAGGATGCTGTATTCATCATATATTCTTGCCAATTGCCAATTGCCCAAATGCTTCCCTGTGTGCCTTTGAACAAGGCTCATAGATTGAACAGGTCTACTGTATCTGGGCTGAAAAAAGTTGTGATAACTGTTAGAGAGTATCAAGAAGATAAAGGAATCCAATCTTTCCTCACCTAAATCCACAACAAATAGCCGGTGTCCTGGAAAAGAAGAGCAGGCAGAGTTGGGGGCTGGAGTTAAGCAAGTCATCAGCCAAAAATCATTACATTCCCACAGACAGCCTAAGCCTAGTCCTTCTTGAATCCCATTGACCCTTATCTGTACTTGGTATTGAACTTTGAAATTAAATTTAGTATTGAACTTTAGTTGACTAAATTCTTGGATATAGGCTGAACTGCAACTTAATCTATGGTCCTGATTCTTTGCACTAACATTTACACAACCTTCACAAAGGTTGTGAAAAGGCAATGTCTCTTCAACATCTGTACATCACAGTTTTTCCTCTTGGAATGCAAACTTTGAAACACACTTTATCTACCAGTCTGAAAGGGTTTCTTTACATGAATAATCTCTCAAAAGATGTTGATTATTTTCATTCCATTAGTGGGAAGGATCCAGTTCCTCGAAACTGATCTTGTTGCTTTGCCCTCCAAAGGGGAAATTAAAATTGATGAAATGTTCATGGTGGAGATATAGTGCCCTCCACACTATATCAAAACACTCAAGAGATTAGTGTGAGTCAGAGCATCATTATACATTTGTTACTCAGCTTCTATAGACTTCCTGGTTAGCCATGTTTGAGTTCCTTACCTGTATTTTAAGTCAGGTAAGGATAAGGAAAGTAAACTTCAATGAATCATACAAGCATACAGTTTAACCTCTGCCTTCTCTCAAGCTCACATCTGTTGGTGGCCCAATGCCCTTCTACCAGATCTTAGGTCTTTTATAATAAAAAGACCATATAGCTGACAGCCAGTTTGGTCTTGTGGTTAAGCCACCAAACTAAAAAGCAGGAGACTGGGAATTCTATCCTGCCTTAGGTATAAAAGCCAATTGGGTGCTTTTGAGCCAGTCCTTCTCTCTGAGCACAATCCATCTGACAGAGTTGTTGTCGTGGGGAAAATAGGAGGAGGAAGATATGTTGAATATGTTCACCATCTTGAGTTATTTGTAAAAATAGTAAAGGCAGGATATAAGCAAATAAATTAATAATTCTGAAGACCAGATCAACAGATTTTGTGGGAATGCTTGCAACAAAAGCTTGGAAGCTATCAAGCTAGCACATGCTAGCCAGCTTTGCATTTCAATGGGGGGAAAAAACAGAAGAGGCTGGGACTGGACAGGGAAAGGAATGTCAGACTCCTGCTATTTCAAAGCAAATGAGGCACTTACTTAAACAATCCCATACTTAGACATAGCAGAAAGATATACAATCCCATTAGACATACCAGAAAGGATGAGAGGAAATACATGTTGCAAAATCACATACATTCTCTCTTCCTTACTTTTATCTATCAAAACATCTTCAAAATAAATGAAAGTAACATGAAAAAAGCAAGTTCTTTGGTAATTGGAATGCTATAGTTTTCCTATAGCAGTGGGCTACATCCTGAAGCTCTGGAGAGATATCACATATTTGGGCTTCAAACTCTACCTGCTTTCTAAGAAGGATGTCCCATTGACCTTCTCAGCAGCAACTGATACAATTGCCCCATAGAACAACTGTAGCTTGCTGCACAGTTGCTAAAGCTTGATCTGAATCCAGATTGGAACTATTCCCAATAATTAATGTTCCATCAATGATTCAACAAACCTTATCCTTGCTTTAAACTCTAGAGACTCTAGAAAAAGAGCAGAGAAGAGCAAGAAAGATGAGACTAAAATATGAAGAACAGTTGCAGGAATTGGGTACATCTACTTTAATGAAAAGAAGGACTAAGGGTAACATGATAGTAGTGTCCCAATATCTAAGGGGCTGCCCCAAAAAAGAGGGGGTCAAGCTGTTCACCAAAGCACCTGAAGGCAGGACAAGAAGCAATGGGTGGAAACTCATCAAGGAGAGAAGCAACCTAGAACTAAGGAGAAATTTACTGATTGTGAGAACAATCAACCAGTGGAACAACTTGCCTTCAGAAGTTATGAATGCTTCAACACTCAAAGTTTTTAAGAAGAGATTGGACAACCATTTGTCTGAAGTGGTGTAGGGTTTCCTGCCTAAGCAGGGGGTTGGACTAGAAGACCTCCCAGGTCCCTTCCAACTCTGTTATTGTTTTTCGGTTAAAAATGGCAGAAAGAAATAGATGATTCTCACAACACTTTCTAAGTCTCCATTGGACCTGCATGCCACACCCATTCATTTGTCAATGTGTCTTTATTTGGGGCCACCATGGTACACCCCTATCAATGAGCTTCATGATTTGCAGGGTTTTCAACACAGTGAATTGTACCCCTTACAATGTTCTTTGCTCTGCAATTTCTCAGCTTGGGCAAACAGTCTCATTTTGAGAATGTCACAGTGAAGCTCAATACTGAAAAGCTCAGAAACTCAAACAACAGCAACAACAAAAAAAGAGAAGTTTAAGAAGAAGAAACATCAATCAAGATTCACAGTTCTGCCATTTCCTTCTGCAGACTTTGCTTAAATAAAGCAAAATCCGAAAGCACACACAAATGGTTTTCATTTGTCATTGTGCTTTTTTAAAAACATCCAGTTGTGCCTTCGATGCAATATTTATCTAGTCCAATATCTCGCTTTTTATGATAGTAACAGTCTCCTCCTCGGTGCTTAATGTGACAATGAGAAAGGTACAGAAAAGTCTGCAAATTCTTGTAAGTTGCTAAATTTCTTGGGAACCTTATAATTAAATGTGGTGTCTAACATCTGGGAATGCATTATCAACATTTTACTTACAGGGATTTTGTGTGTGTGCCTGTGTGATGTGCTTTATACTCTTGGCAATGCATTAAGGTAAGCCAGAGCTGGGAATTTGTTCTCCTTTTGAAGGGATATGTGTTAATTATAAATTGGCAGCTATATTTTTTTTCTTAAAAAAAAAATAAAACTGCATGTTTTACTTTGTTATGCCATCCGTGTTCCTAAAGCTGGAAAAACTGAGATCAAAAACCTGTTGTCAAGCAATTCTTACAATCAGCCAATCTTTTTGTATGAAGGGATTTCTCTCACCCTTTTTCCCACCCACACCCAGCGAAAAACCTGCTAGGATTGTTGAAGGAAAGATTAGGTGATTTTTGTGGCTCTCAGAAGTGTGCAGATATTCAGCGTGGAAATACAATTCAATCAAATCTCAATTTCTTCAGAAATCCACATCCCTCTGGCCTAATTTGGCAATTGGGTTGGTAGATTTGAAGCAGAATAAACTGATTGTGGAGTCCTTGGTGCCTTCCTGGCTTGGTTGTTTTCTGCAGACATTTCATGACCCAACTAGGGAACAAGTGGGGTTTGGGAGGAGGAAGAGGAGGACTGTGGGCTCCTTGGTGCTCTCTGAGCTTGGTTGTTTTCTTATAGATGTTTCATAACCCAACTAGGGAACATCATCAGTGTCATTGCAACCAGCTTAGAACGATTGAATTGAAGGTGATTGAAGTGATTATCTGAAATGGTGGCCTGAATAGGATTTTTTATGATTCAAGCAGAAAAAAGTATTCTCGGTCCCTCCTCCTTCACTTAATATACCAGGCTGGAAGTGCGAGACTATGAGTTCGAGTCCTGCCTTTGCTATGAAAGCCAGTCAGGTGACTTTGGGCCAATTACCAGGGGACTGGGAATTCTAGTTCTACCTTAGACATGAAAGCCAACTGGGTGACTTTGTACTAGTTCCTCTCTCTCAGCCAACTCGCCTCACAGTGCTGCTGTTGTTGAGGGAAAAAAGGAGGAACAAGGAGGGTTGAATGTATTTGCTGCCTTATTATTTTTTAAAATAATAAAGGTGGGATAAAAACAAAGAAAGAAAACATGGTGGGAGAAACCCATTCCATTCTTTTCCTAAATAGGGAGTCTAAATCATATTAGAATTCTTGCTTCCAATGATGAGCTCTATTCAAACTCTGGATCTTTTTATTCATCTCTTCATGATTCCAGCAATGGTGAATTCTTTTTTTTTTTTAACATTATTCTTTCTTTACCTTCTTGCACATCAGACCAAACTTTCCCCTTAAATTTATCATTTTTCCTTTCTTAAGCCTGTGAAATGTGAAGAGAAGGTTTGAAGGCAAGGAAACACCAATTTCATAGAATTATTCTTTTAATTAGATCCTTGCAAAAGTGCTTAGATATATAAAAACATTAAATAGATCTAATGAAGTGGAATGGAGTGCTAAGTTTTAATTAAACAAACTCGAACATTGGCAGAAAAGATATTAAATGATCTTTTGAAATGGAAATGGTCCACTTAGCTTTTCACTTCATGTTATGAATGCAGATACAGAGACAAGATGCTCGCCCAACAAGTCACCCTGTATCAAGCATGCCAATACAGAAATCCATCCACCCCAAATCTTTGGACCAATTCAGAAAACAGACAACTCCTCGTGAAATGACTGGCGTCCTTTGGTGGGTGTGGAAAAAAACACATTTTCAATATGACATCAGCAAAGTAGAATCAATGAGCTTCAGTAAAGGAGAATAGTAAGCTCAGTGGCTAAGATGCTGAGCTTGTCAATTAAGAAAGTTGGCAGTTCGGCGGTTCGAATCCCTAACACCATGTAACGGAGTGAGCTCCCATTATTTGTCCCAGTTTCTGCCAACCTAGCCATTCAAAAGCATATAAAAATGCAAGTAGGGAAATAGGAACCACTTTGGTGGGAAGGGAATAGTGTTCTATGCGCTTTCAGGGTTTAGCCACATGACCACGGAGACGTCTTTGGACAACGCTGGCTGTTTGGCTTTGTAATGGAGATGAGCACCGCCCCCTAGAGATGGAAATGACTAGCATGGATGGGTGAGGGGAGCCTTTACCTTTAAAGAAGAATATTTGCAGCTCAGGGTTTTCTTGAGGGGTCTTTGGTGCTCTTTGAGCTTGATGGTTTTCTTGCAGATATTTCATTATCAAACTGGGTAGCATCCCCAGTGCTTGAAGGAAGAGGGGTTTGCAGAGGGGAGGAAGAGGAGGAGGAGGAGGATGAAGGGGAGGAGGGGGAGGAGGAGGAAGACTTCAAGGTCCTTGCTTTCTGAGTTTGATGGGTTTCTTGCAGATGTTTCATTACCCAAACTGGGTAACAACATCAGTGCTAGCACTGAACAGAGGGATAGTTTCAAGACAATGAGAAGTGATAGTACTGCTTTATACTGCACTGGTGAGAAGTGATAGTACTGCTTTATACTGCACTGGTGAGACCATACTGGAATACTGCATCCAGTTCTGGTCACCATGATACAGAAAAGATGCTGAGACTCTAGAAAGAGTGATAAAAGCAACAAAGATTATAAAAGAGTCTGGATGATGAATGGTTGAGGGAGCTAAGTATGTCAACCCTGTTGAAGAGAAGGATTGGGGTGAGGGGACATGATAACTGTCTTCCAGTACTTGAGTTGGTCAATAAAATGGCCCTTAGGACAGGGAAGCTGCTCTTTTTTTTTTTAATAAGGGGATTGGCTTTTTCTCTAGGGCACCAGAGTGCAGGGCAAGAAGTAATGGGTGGAAACTTGTAAAAGAAAGATCCAACCTTAGAAGGAGAAATTGTCAGCCATAGAAGACATATTTTACTTAGAAGCTTCAAGGCTGCCTGGGAATTTGGGAGAGGGGATTTCTTAGTGAGTAGATTAGACTCAACAACATTCTTTCTTAGAAGTCAAGGACAACTTGCCCTGCACCTGGAGAGGAGAGTCTGGAAGAATGTCTCCAGTTGGATGACAGTTTTATTGTGCCATGTGATGGACTGATAGGTGCAGGGGATGAATCTTTGAATTTATCTTGCAGAAGGGAAAACCTGGAACTTTCAGATTCGGGTTTTCCCAGAGGTGCCACCATGACTTCTTTAATAAATTCTTACTTGGATGAACTTTATCTCTGAGTGCTGAAGGGAAATGGGGAGGTTCGTTGGAACGCTGACAGAAATTTTCTGACAGTGACAACAATTCTTCAGTGGGATAGCTTGCCTCCTGAGGTTGTGGTTTCTTCATCACTGAAGGTTTTCAAAAATAGACTGGACAACCATTTGGCTGGGATGGTATAACGCTGCTGCACTGAGTGAGAAGTTGGACCTGAAGACCACCAAAGTCCCTTCCAACCCTAAGATTCTATGATGAGTTTGGGTAATGAAACATTTAGGTTAATCATGAAACCTGATTTATTTCAATGGGTCTTTGCCTACTCTTTTAAAAAGGGAAAGACAGCTCAAATTCAACAGACTTCCATGTATTAAATGGGGAGAAATCTGTTGAGCAAACATCTATCAAACACTGCTTGCTTTCCTCCTTCCACTCCATCAAATTTCTTTCTCCACAGAAACCTATTTATAGGACCAAGATTCTAATAAACACAGATTGCAGAGCAAAGAAAAAAAGGTCAGCAGAGTATACCAAAAGCTTTATTGATGTCTTGTCAATCAATCTTTTTTTTTATTTTGTTGTCTGTTTTTTAAAAAAAAAGGAGGAGGAGGAGAAAATGCATGTAAGCACTTTCCCCTTGTCTAATAGCAGATTTATTGAGCTTTTTTGGGAGGGGGGATAAATCAGCTTTGAGATATGATAAGCAATGACAGGCCATTATCAACTTTGTGGTTGAGGGTCAATCTGGATATCAACCCTGTGTATGAAGCTGGACTTTCTGGGGAATAGCCGAAGCATTTTCAAATATAATAATTTCCAATAAACTTTCCCCTTGCCTTCCCTGGCAACACGCTTGAGGGGGCTCGTTTGCAAGCAGGGGCCGCAACACGCCGGACAAATATATACAGTCAAATATATTGTCTTTCTGTAATTTTGTTAAGACAATAAAAACAGGTCAGCTCCAATGCAAGCATCTGGGGTATCATTGCCAAGAGGATTTGAGATCAGCATGCATTATTGGATGGGCAAAATGCTGGAGAACTCAGCAATCGATTAAAAAAAAAAAGTCTTGTTTTTCCACACAGCAAAAACATTTCACCCAATTTGTGTGTGTATATATATATATATATATATATATGGATCTTTGGTTATTCGGGTTATTTGGTTATTCAGAAAACAAATATATATATATATATATATATATATGTATGTATGTATGTATGTATGTATGTATGTATGTATGTATATAAATTCAGCTTTGTTCGGGTATTTCCCACATCATCATAAGTTGTGCTTTGAAAGTTGTAGCAACGTTTCAGCAGAATCTCATCTGCCATCATCAGGCTTCTGTATTGAACCCAGTCCAGATGAACACAATCCAGAAGCCTGATGATGGCAGATGAGATTCTGCAGAAACATTGCTACACTTTAAAAACACAACTATGATGACATGGAAAAATACCCGAACAAAGCTGAATACCATACATGTAAGTACCCGCAAAAACTTATATATATATATATATATATATATACATGTGTGTGTGTGTATGTGTGTGTGTGTGTGTCTATCAATAAAAATTGGGAATTAAAATATAAAATTTATTTTATATATGTATGTCTGTGTGTGTTTTCTTAAGTTTTTATGGGTGTTTATATGTAAGGTATTTATTTTTGATGATTTCAAGAGTTTCAAAAATAAATACCAACCAGCCAAAGACCTCATGAAACTAACAGAACACTGCCTAACCAACACATATTTCATATACAAAGGACAAAGATACAAGCAAATTGAAGGAGCCCCTATGGGATCACCATTGTCACCAGTCATTGCAAACCTGTTCATGGAAGAATTCGAATCCAGAGCCCTGGCTAATGCCACCCACAAACCCAAACTATGGCTAAGATACATCGATGACACATTTGTGATTTGGCCCCATGGAAAAGAAAACCTAAACAATTTCCTAACACACCTAAACAACACACACCCCAAAATCAAGTTCACCATGGAAACAGAAATAAACAAACTACCATTCCTAGATGTACTAATCTACAAAAGAACAGATGGCACACTGGGACACACCATATACCAAAAGAAAACACACACCAACCACTACCTCAACTCCCAATCCCACCACCACCCAGTACAGATAAATTCCGTGGCCAAAACACTAATTGCCAGAACCAAACGCCTGGCAAACAAGACACACATAAAGACTGAACTATGCATCCTGATTAAAGTACTGACAGCCAACAGCTTCCACAAAAACAAAATCACCAACTTGATCCACAAAAACACACTGAGACATAACGGAGACAAAAGAAGATGAACAGACCTATGGAACAGCTGTCCTGCCCTACATGACAAGTACTGCAGACAAAATCAGTAAGATACTACACAGGCATCACATCAAGACTGCCTTCAAAACAGACAAAAAAATAGCAGCCATCCTTAGAAACCCCAAACACAAAATTGACCTGGAAAACCAAGGCATATACGAAGTTCCCCCTACATCATGCCCGGCCACATACATTGGACAGACCAATAGAAGAATAAGTAACCGCCTAGATGAACACAAAAATGCAGTAAAAAACCTGGAACACACCTCCTCACTAGTCCAACACATGAAAACCACAGGTCACAACATCAACTTCAATGGCACTGAAACTCTAGCCACTATAGAAAACCCCAGCCACAGAATCATCAGAGAAGCCATTAAGATTGAAAAAAGATCTGAAAGCATGAATAGAAGAGATGATTCCAGCAGACTGTCAATCATTTGGAAGCCTGCACTCACAAACAAAAAAATCCCCACACCACAAGCCACCTGGGCACAAACAGAGACTTGAGAATCTCCCTAGACATTTCAATCCACTGCTTCTTGTCCTGCTTTCAAGAGTTTTGGAGAATAGTTTGACCCCTTCTTTTTGGTGGCAGCCCCTCAGATACTGGAAAAATGCCATCATATTAACCATATTCCTACTTTTTATTGATCTTGACATGCTTAGTTCCTGTAACCGTTCTTCATGTTTTAAACTCCAGCCTCCTAATCAGCTCTGTTGTTCTTTTCTGCACTCAACATTTTTTTATATATATCATGGCAACCAAAATTGGATGCAGCACTCCAAGTGTGGTCTTACCATGGCATGGTAAAGTGGTACTAACACTTAAAGAGACAGATGGCATATGTTCTTTATTATTCTTGGGCGGAAGAGGAAAGTAAACAATGCCCTTCCTCAACTAATGCAGCTGGGCTAAGAATGAAAATCCCAATGATGTCATGTCTGACAAGACCAATGAAAGGGTTTCCAAAATTTTGGGATAAAATACATAAATGGCAAGAAAAGATTATTGGACAGCATGTAGATTTTAAACCTGAACTACTTTTATTAGGTAGTATCAAGTAAACTTGATAAGAAAAGTATGTATTTAAAATTTCACATCTTGACGGCATTGAGAATTGTATTTGTGCAATGCTGGGCAAATGAAGAAATACCATGAGATGAAGAAATAAGAAGATACTGGAATGTGCAGAAATAGGCAGACTGACATAAAAATGAAACAGAAAGAAGATACAGAATATTATCAAACACAGAATCTATTTTATCAGTGGTTGGAAAAAACAGGTAGAAATTAAGAACGTAATATGTATTGTTAAGTAAACTAAATACCCAGACAACACAATGTTTAGAATAGAACAGAACAGAACAGAACAGAACAGAACAGAATAGAATAGAATACTTTGTTGGCCAAGTGTGACTGGACATACAAGGAATTTGTCTTGGTGTAAATACTCTCAGTATCCATAAAGAAAAGGTACATTCGTTAAGAATCAAGAATCATAAGGTACAACATTTAATGATCGTCATAGGGTACAATCAACAATCAAATCATACGAGGAAACAGTCAATTGGGAAGGGATGGGTGATAAGATTAACAGTCATAGTAGTGCAGACTTAGTAAATAGTTGAACAGCGTTGAGGGAATTATTTGTTAAGCAGAGGGATGGCTTTCAGGAAAAAACTATTGTGTCTATTTGTTCTGGTGTACAGTGCTCTATAGTGTTGTTTTGAGGGAAGGAATTGAAACAGTTTATGTCCGGGATGTGAGGGGTTTGTAAATATTTTCACAACCCTCTTTTTGACTTGTGCAGTATACACAAATTGTGCAGTATACACAAGCTCAATTGAAGGTAGGTGGATAGTAATTGTTTTTTCTGCACTCCTAATTCTCCTCTGACGTCTATGTCTGTCCTGTTGGGTTGCAGAACCAAACCAAACAGTTATAGAGGTGCAGATGATAGACTCAATAATTCCGAGCACTAAGAAATGTAATGAATAAAAAATTAATTTAAAAAATAAAGAAAGGAAGGAAGGGCTTCCATTTTCCTCACTTAAATCTACAACATAGATCTACTTGGTCCCACGTTCCAAAGTGGAGGGAAAAAAAAATACAAATTCGTCTTTCCTTTGTTCATTATGTTAAGCCTTTTCCCCTCAGATGAAGGAGGAAAAATGTTGCAAGAGGGGAACATTATAATTTAATATCCCAAAGGTGGCGCTTTGCCTTGTTAAGAAGGAAAGATAAATAACTACCATAAAGAGTGGGCTTATCCATTCAATCCTCTCAATATTATGTTTGCATAATATTGCTTGTCCTGAAAAGGAATCGGGTGGTGAAGATGAATATATTCATGTATGCTCCCACAAGTGAAGGCCTTGAACCTTTTCTTCATGATTCTCTGTAGTAGCTTTAGTAGAAGGCTCACCAGTCTGTGCCCAAAGGCAAAACATGACAAATGCACTGAATTTGGGAATACAAAGGGAAATCATTTCTCTAGTTTGGTGCCTACATGAGAACATCTAGAATTTCTTCCCATAAATCCTCATAATTTTCCTCTAGTGGTCTGGATGACACTGGCAGCAAAAGCAAATAATTAAGTAAATAACGGGACTGGTGTCCCAGCAGCAAATAAGTTTAGAACATTACCCTCCTTTCCCCTTATTTTCGCAGTTTGGGGACAACCTCCAGTGTCCCTCTGTTTGCATGTCTTAGCAGAGGTTGTTTGAGGAAGCGTCATTCCATTCAGACATTGAATCAAAATAAAAATGGAAATTGCGGCGCTTAAATATTTTTAAGGCAAGATCGGGGAGAATAGAGGACTCCGTTATTTTAAACTTTTCCAAATAGAATTGGCAGATGGAATAAGTAAGATTTTGGACTTCGTGCAATTTTGAATTGAAATATAATGCATTACAGACATTATTTCAGGGAATAACCTCTGTTAAACTAATCAATTTATGCTGGAACCTTAAGATGCATGTATATCCACCCCTCTCATCAGTGAATCTGCATTCAGTCAGTCCTTCTGATAATCCCACGAGATTTCTAAAAACATATGTTATAGTGTGGGGATGTTATGCCTAATATATAGGAGGTCCAATTTCTTTCTCAGAACAATTAGTTTACACCAGTAGAACCAGTTTGGTTTAGTGGGAAAGGCCCTAGGCTAGAAACTGGGAGACTGTAAGTTTTAGTCTTGCCTTCGGCATGAAACCCTGGCTGACTTTGGGTCAATCACCAAGGAGACAATGAGTTCTAGTTCTGCTTTAGCCATGAAAACTAGATGGGTGACTTTGGGCCAATCACTCTCTCAACCCAACTCACCTCACAGGGTTGTTGTTGCGGGGTAAAATAGGAGAAAGGTGTGCTGAATATGTTCAAATTATCTGTAAAATAATAAAGGTGGGATACAAACAAAAAATAATAATGCATATAAAACAACCAGACCAACAACAAGAAAGCGCACTAAGGATTCCACAATTCATTTATAAAATAAGATTTTACAAGCAAATCATAAAGATCTTTAAGAAGGAGCCAACCAACCCAAATTCTCATGAGAAAGATGCTAAATCCAGGGCACCCCTTTTGCCTGGGAAAGACAGAGAAATTAGCCAACTAGTCATGTACGCCTCACTATTCCCTTTCATTCTGCATTTGTTTTCTCGGTTAATATACAGCAGGGAACATAAGTCGAGGGCAGAGCCACAAACCTTAATGGTTGGATGTTGCATGGGAATCTGGAAATGTTTACAGGAAAAGTGACACAGAATATCCCAACTGTGTGGTAATGCTTGGAAGGGCCACATGTTGTGCCCCTTTCTGCAGTTTAAGGGAACCAGCCATAAAATGCATTTAGTGATTGCAATGTTCAGCCCAAGACATGAGCTGTATTGAACGCTGAAATCTTACTAGAAAGCTTGATCATTCATCACCCTTTGACAGAATGATTTTGGTTCTCCTCCACCTCCTCCTCCTCCTCCTCCTCCTCCTCCTCCTCCTCCTCCTCCTCCTCCTCCTCCTCCTCCTCCTCCTCCTCCTTCTTCTACAAAAAAAAACCCCATTTCTTTATTTAGTTTATACCAAAACAAAAACAAAACACCCAACAGAGTATGAAATGGGATAATTTGCCACAGCTGACTCACTGCAGCCAACTCGCCGTGCAACAATTCGATGATTCAATTTAATCATTTAAAATATTTTTTAAAAAAGAATATTTAAATTTTTGTTGTTTGCATTTCATTTTCCCCCTCCTTTTGCTTCCTTTCTTTAAGGACTCTATTCCAACATTTCTTCGAGATTGATGTAACTCTTGCCCAGAAACAAGTTGGCCGTGGTGAGTTGTCTTGCAGTGACTTAGCAGCAGCAAGTTGGCCATGGCGAGCTGGCCGTGGAGATTTGTCCCAGACCAGGGGTATCAAATTGAAAGCCTGGGGGCCAGATCCAGCCTGCAGGGTGCTTAGATCTGGCCTGCGAGGCTGCCCTGGAAACACAAAGGACCAGTCCACAGTGCCTCTGCCAGGGTAAATGGAATTCAGAGGGTCAAACGCAGCCTTCCTGAGCTCCGTTTTTGCTGTCAGAGTGTTGCAGGAGGCTGTTGCAGCCAAAAACAGAACTCAGGACTGTGGGGTCCCAGTGCCCTGGGAGCTTGAGAGCTAGGCTGGGCACTTGCCCTCTGTGGTCTAGGGCTCTGGACAGCCGGGGTCCTCTGTGTGGCCTGAGAAGGACAGGAAGGCTCTTCTGGAAGACAAGGTTTTGGTGCTCTCTCAGGTCTTGCCTTCCTCCACTGGAGACCATGGATTCCTCCAGGCCCACCCAAGTGCCTCCAACACAAGTGACATCAAACTGGCCACACTTGCCTTGGCCATGCCTATTCAATCCCCCAAGATCAAGCACAACCCCAATGCAGCCCTCAATGAAATTGAGTTTGACACCCCTGTCCTAGATCAACAGAGTGAGGTTTATTGGCAGAAGAGTATTTGGAATTTCCACCCACTATCACCCACTTCGTAAGAGACGAATAGTCATTATTACGAAGTGCGTACTAATACGGGAGAAGAAAGGATAAACTATGACAAAGCTAAATCCCATCATTACACCATAAGAAACTATTGCTAATCTCTTTACATAGAATTTTAGTGACTTCAGATTAATAGAGACCTCCTGCCATTCAACAGTTGAAAGAGACCGACAAGAAAGTGTCATACAATTCCATTTTTATGTTCGTATTAAAGGGGGGGAAAACACCTCAAAATAAATTGCATTAGCAAAACCACCTAGAACACTAGGAAAAGGATGTACGCTGTGCTTTTATTAAGGAAAAATGCACAGATAAAACAAATATTAGGATGAATGCACACAAAATGGAAAATATACTTTTGCAATTTTTTTTTTTTTTGGTAAAAAGACAAACTGATGCAGTAGCAGTACCTAACCAATTTAAAACTAAGCAAAATACAGGGAGATTTCAGTCCAATAGAAGTAAGCATAGTTTTAAAAATGCATACTATGCATATCCTGTGGATATCCTATGGATATGCATAAAGATGAAAAGCCATTAATATATATTCTTTAAAAAAAGAATGAGATGAGACAAATTCATACAGAATGTGGTTGGCAAGAACTTCTAATTTGGATGGTTACCTGCTGCTTCCATCGCAAGTCAACAACGATAGAATAAAACTTTTCTTTGATTCTGAACTTTTAGATGACACGAGAATTTGAGTCCACTAGGTTCTTCTTACATTAAGGATCTGAGATAGAAAACAGCAGAATTAAGTGTACAAAAAGATTCAATGGATCAAAGGCAGTAGAGACATCAAGAGTGTACGGTGGCCTAGAGGAGGAGCTCGTGCCTCACAATCAAGAGGCTGTGAGTTCGATCCTCCATAGAGGCAGATATTTCTCTCTCTGGGCACAATGAGAACATATCTGCTGAACAAAACTCCACATTGGTTGCAGGAAGGACATCTGGCCATTAAACTGCTAGCTCCATTCAGTTGCCCGACACCACGCAGGAAGGGATTATGGGGATGTTAAATGATGATGAAGAGCAAGAGACGCACCCAAAGAATCAGGATCATTGGTTAGGTTGCACGATTTATTCAAGCCCATTCTGGTCAACAGAAGTCCAACACTATATTGGTGCCAGATAAGCATCCACAGAATCCAGCAGTCTTTGTGGGAATGCAATGATTCTAAGATGACGATATATTTACCTCCGCCGCTCAGCTCTGCTTATTTTTTTTCTCACACGTAGGAAGGAGATAGCATCTTGCAGACTCTTCTACAACTCCTGGTATCAATTTAAAAAATGGAGTGGGGGATCAGTGCTAATACAATAGTTGCCAAAGATCCCAGTTGGCATTTCAGATTATATGGAAAGCTGTCCCATCTGTAGGGATTGCTCCTGCCAAATTTCTTTGCTTGAGATCTCAGCATCTTTCTCTTCACTTGGCCTCGCAACTGACATTAATTAATGGATTCCATGTCATAACCTTGTTCTCCATCCATTGCTGTTGAGTATGATGATCTCATCCATCATCCTACTAGTCTGTTCTATTTCTGAGCATGCGCAAAGAATACCAATTAATTAAAAGTTTTTAAAAAGGGGGGGGGGTTAAAAATACATCTTCAGGGATTTAGAAACAGAAGGCAGTCATTCGCTGGGTCATTTTGCAACTTTGGGATTTAAAATTAAAAAAATGGGCTGTGAACATTCATGCCTGACATTAAATCTTTTGCGCGCATACGTAGATACATACATTCAGAAAGATATTTAAAGTTAAGCGTGTTTAATTTAATGAGCGTTAACACACACATACATACACACAGAGAGCAGATAAATATATATTCTAGGAACCTTCCCTCATGAAATTAAATCACTCTTGGAGATTTCGCAGGTTGGTTAAATAGTCTCCAATAAATTAAAGTAATGACAGAGTAATAATTTAGCGGGTTCTGAACCAATACTAAAGTGACTAAAAATATAACACTCCATCTGGCCATTTCAATTAAAGTAAATCCTGTTATATTGCAATAAAAAAGGCATTTGGAATTAATATGATAAAATATGTGCTGGGGAACCTTTTCAAATTTGATTGACTGAGTCCGACTTAACGAAGGCGAGGATTCAGACCACCCTGGGGGAGTTATGCAAGATTATTTCCCCCAGTAGGGACATCTTCTTTAAATAGTATTTTTGAATAGTCATGATCTTCTTTTCTACTGGATGTTCTCTATCAATATTTGGAAAATGAAATCACAGACGACAAGGGTTTAGGGCAAGGCTGTCCATGCAGCAGGCCAAGAGGGCTGGCTTTAAAAGAAGAGGAAGGAAAGAAGGGAATGTTTGAGAGCAAGTCTCAGAGGTTTCACATTTTGGAACTAGCAAAATGGGCCATTCCCCTTTCATGTCCTGCTGCAATATATGTTGGGAAAAATTTTGTAAATGCTTTTTTCCACCTCTAGGTAAATGTTTCAAACCATTTGCAACATCTTGTAAAAAGGACATCAGGAGGTGTCTGAAACCATCCTGGTTTCTAAGAATATGTGTAACCTTTTTTAGATCAAAATAAGGCTTTGTGTACATAGAAATCAAAGAGAACATGACTCCAGACCTTCCTTCCTTCCTTTCTTTTTTTCTCCCTCCCTTTCTTTCTCCCTTCCTTTCTTCTTCCTCCCCTTCCTTCCTTTCTTCCATTCCCCTTTCTTCCTTTCTTCCTTTCTTTCTTTCATTTATTCATTCATTCTTTCATTCCTTCTCCCATCTTTCCACAAGGGAACTCTGGATGGTTGTTTACTATATTAAAAGGTAAAATATTACAAAACCTATACACAATATAAGCTAGATAATATAGAAAGATAAATATTCAACCCTAGTTAAAAGCCTAATGAAATGATAAGGAAGGAGGGAGAGCATAGGATGAGGGAAGGAAGTGAGATCAGTCAACCATCCCCAGTGTGAAGTCCTCCTCATTGGAGCCCCAAGCCACTTGGCAGAGCCAGTTCTTTAAGCTCTTGCAGAAGGTCAAGAGGGTTGGAGTTGACCTTTTCTTGAAGACCTACCCACCAATCTAGAAAAAAGCCACAAGGAAGCCAAGGTTGATAGATGTTGCCAGTCAACTAATTAGGGCAACCATTGGATGAGAGGGCAAGTCATCCCAATAGCAGCAATTTTATTCAAGTATCCTTCAGTGAGTCCTCAGCTAGTTACAGCAATGACCAATATTTTAGCCCATGTGCACCATAACACAAACCTGCAAATGCCATGATTATAAATGCTTACATCCAGAGATCTGACATGCATGCATGGGTCATTACTTTTGAAGGATTCTGTCATTTGGCAAAATTGGTCCTTTGCTCTCTGTTGCCCTCAAAGATTCAAAATTCCATCCTTAGGACTCAGTTTTAAAGGATACCAGATTCCTTCAAGGCATTTTTTTAAAGCATGGATATGCTAGGATTTCAGAAAAACTTTATACATAGCATAGAAGAAACAGATGCCACTAAATAAAAATAGAGGCTTTATTCACCTCGAGCCCCAAATCCTGCAAAGCACGTTTCAATATCCCAATATTAAGAGTCTTGGCTTTTTGACTTCATCCCATTGCACTGCAAACTCCTGAAATTGTCATTCTTTGTGTAGGAAAAAACTTAAGACAAGAAAGGAGGATTTAAACACTATCTTTTCTTTAGCAGTTCCATCATTTATGCCACGGTGCAATTCCTTACTAAATCCCATCAGCTGCCAGAGGAATTAAATATGCTTAAAAAGTAACTAAACTTGTTTTAAATTCAGGCGCTCATTCTTTTCAGTGTAACCAGCCATATGGGATTTTTTTTTCAAAAAATAAAAGAACAATTCTTGGGTGTTTCTTTATTGTTGATTCTTTTTCCCCCTCTCTGCCCTACCTGGTTTTTGTTTTTAGGAAGGAGAAAAGCCAAATCACAGCAATTCAATTTAATCTTTCGTTTCATGCAATGTTCTGCCTTTCCATCTGCATCTTGATCCAATTTTTGGTCCTCCCTACTCCCCTCCCCATTCCAGTTGGCAAACAACCCTCACTTTCATAAAGGCTCCCTCTACACCCACTCCCATATGTTGGAGACCTTGAACAAACAGAAAAAGCGTTTGATGTTCTCACAAGCTTCAAAACCACTTTGTCATTTCCAGGGATACGTGAGCCGCACTAGGGAGACGCACCGTCATTATGGCTTTGGGAAAGTGCCTCCTGCTCCTTTCGCTCGGTGTAAGTTTACCCGAGAACAAATTTACTGTAATCTTTCTGTTAAAAAGGCTGCTACTGTGTGACAGGAGGAATGGGGAGGAAGGTCAGCAAAGCAAGTGGCGGGACTGGCCCGATGGTTTGTGAGATGGTTTGTGAGCTAGGCCAAGTAAGACGAGTCTGGATTAAAGCCACTTGCACCACAAAGGAGAGATATCAATGCTGTCTGATTGATAAGTAGGTAGGTAGATACTGTAGAGAGAGGGAGAGAGAGAAAGAGAGAGAGGAGGGTACAGATAGGATTTTAATTATTTTTTGATAAGCAATGGTTCCATATATTTCCTTCCTTCCTCTCTTCCTTCCCTTTGCTATTTTTTATGAAGAGGCTAAAAGCTACGACAAGTTTTGGGGATTCAGCAGCTTAAAAATAAAGCAATGTATGTCACACACACAAGATAGATAAATTTTCTTCAGCCTGATCTACCCAATGCAAACGGGAAACATGCCAACAGTTTATGGAGTGGTATCAAGTTGGCCATGCCCACCCAGCTGGCCATTCCCACCCAGTCAGCCATGCCCAGTGAATGGTGTCAAGTTGGCCATACCCATCTGGCCACCCAAGCCCTCAATGAAATTGACACCCCTGTCCTAGAGGAGCCTGGAGATAAGATTTCAGCAGAGAAATGATATACACTCAGCTTTTCTGATAAAGGAGTCCTGGAATTCTACAATAATGGCCCTTTGGTATGTACCTACACAGCACGGGTGAGCTTCCATGGTATTCCTCAGCTCCTTTTCCTCAAGACGTGTGACAATTTAATTTGGTTAAAAGTCTAAGGCATAGACCATTCTAGAGGAGATCAACCCTGACTGCTCTTTAGAAGGCCAGATCCTGAAGATGAAACTCAAAGACTTTGGCTACCTAATGAGAAGGAAGGACTCCCTGGAGAAGAGTCTAATGTCAGGAAAGATGGAGGGCAAAAGAAGAAGAAGGGGACAACAGAGAATGAGGTGGCTGGAGTCACTTGAAGCAGTTGGCATGAGTTCAAATGGACTCAGGAGGATGGTAGAGGAGGAACGTTGTCCATGGAGTCGCAATGGGTTGGACACAACTTTGTTGTTGACTAACAACAACAATAGACGGTTGGTCTATATTTGGCTCGATGGCAAGTCACCAAGTGTGCTCCCCCCCCCACGACTTATTTTAACAAGGAAGCAGAGTTCGTTTCTCCTTCTTCCTTTTATCAAAACATTTCCAAACAGAGCCGATTTCCTGGAGACCATCTCAGCACATTCCTGTTTTTTTCTCGGTGGGCTTTTCAGCTATTTCCTCCACAACATAAGGAAGCCACAAAGCACAGAAGTTAAGAGGAAAGTATGTCATTAATGCTAGTCACTAAAGTCCACCCCACTGTAAGAAATAGGTGTTCAGTCTAGTACAGCCCCTTGATAATAGGACATACATTTTCATAAGCTCAAATCCAACTTAGGCTGTTTTTTTTTCCCCACCTCAACAGCCAAATTGATTTCGTTGTTGCTTACTTTTAAAACTCCAGTTCCCAAGGCATTTTTGCTTACAGGATAAAAATCCAGATTATTATTATTATTTTTATTATGTCTCAGAGATTTAAAGAAAAGAAAAAAGAGCAAACAACAGCAATCCTTAAGTTTTCCATTCCCTGATTATAAAACTAAAAAATGTTTTTGTTCATTTTATATCTCAGGTATTTGTTTGGTGATTGTCATAGGAATAAGATTTGAATATTCAAGGTACTTTCACATGATCAGATAGATTAAGGTCGTGCCTAATCCTGGAAATGCCACCTGATTTGCATGATAACTTGGCAAAAATAAAATGATGAAATAAAAATGTTATATTTTCCCCCTCTTCCCTCCTTTTTCCCTCTGCCTTTTCCAAAAGGCTGCTTTTGCATTCCATCCAAAATGACTTGGAGGATCTTCTGTTAAAAAGACAGCTTTTATCTGTGTTCAAATATACATTGTTTTGTCTCAGAAACATCAAAGCTGAAATGTCTTTATATATTTGATTTCTAAGCACAGAAGAAGTAGCTGTTTTATTATTAATTCTGGGAACGTTGATATGTGCCATAACAATGCAGAAAAACATTTCCTCTCCTCTCCTCTCTCCTCCTCTCCTCTCCTCTTCCCTCCCCTCCCCTTCTTCTCTCCTCTCCTCTCCTCTCTTCTCTTCTCTCCCCTCTCCTCTCCTCTTCTCTCTGTCTCTTCTCTTCCTTTTCTCTCCTTTCCTCTCCTCTCCCCTCTCTTCTCTTCTCTTCCTTGTCTCTTCTTTTCTCTCTTCTCCTCTTCCCTCCCCCTCCTCTTTTCCTTCTGTATTCTCCCCTCCCCTCCACTTTCCACTTTCTACTTTTCACTTATACTGCCAGAGAATTTATTCCTTCTCTGACTGGCTAGCATAGACCTAAACTACTATCATGTCACAAATAAAAAAGGATTGGTGGCCATTTCCCTTCTTACTGACCTAACTGACCTCTGGAAACTACAATGTCTATCCAACTTTTGCCTCAGATTTCGAAAAAAAAAAGTAGATTGATTGATAGGTGTTCTTTTCTCCCTTGGACCTGGGGTGAAGCTACACTTCTCCAGCTTCTAAATGCACCTTTTCTTTTCTTTTCTTTTCTTTTCTTCCATCTCTCTTCTCTCCCCCAACCCCCTGCCTGCCCAGATTTCCTGAGGTATAAGGTGGCAAGCATGCATAATATATATGAGTCAAGTTTGATTGCTGAGGAAGAAGGCAATATTACAGGACTAATTATTTTCTTGACCTGGTGGGGTAATATTTTATTTAACTCTGCACTGGGGAAGCTAAACTGGCAGGAAACACCGAGAGCAAATGAGCAGGCCACAAATCCTCAGGGGAATAATGGTAGTTTATGCTGCATCATTTCTTTTGCATATATTGAATGATTGGGATAATTCTTCACCTCCTTCTCCTCCTTTTTCTCCTCCTCCTTTCTTCCTTCTTTCTCCCTCACCTTTTTTCCCTCTTCCTTCTCCTTTCTTCTATCTTCTCCTTCTCCTTCCTTCCTTTCTCCTCATCCCTCCCGCCTGCCCACCTTCCTTCCTTCTTTTCTTCCTTCCCCTTCTTTCCTTCCTTCCTTCCTTCTCCTTCCTTCCTCCTTCCTTCCCCTTCCTTCCTTCTTCCTTCTTCTGCCTTTCTCCTCCACCTTCTTTCCTCCTCCTCCTCCACATCCTCTTTCTCCTTCCTTCCTTTCTCATCCCACCCATTTCCTTCCTTCTCTTTCTTCTTTCCCCTGACTTCCTTTTTCCTCCTTTCTCCTCCTCCTTCCTTCATCTCATCTCTCCCTCCCTCCCTCCTCCCTTCTACTTCCTCCTTCCCCTTCCTTCCTTCCTTCCATCCATCCTTCCTTCCTTCTCCTATCTCTTCCTCTTTCTCTTCCCTCTACATGTATATTTCAAATATTTTTTTTTAAAGTGGACTTTTGTGATTTTGTGTTTGGATGTTTACTATATTTTGGTGGGTAAGTAGAGTAACATTGCTCATAATGTGCAAGTCAAGGTGGAATCCACTAAAAGGAAGTAAATTACTGTCATTGGTAAAATAAGGCAAGGGGGAATGGCTGCCTTGGGAACCGGGAAAGAGACTCTTGAGCAAGTCTAGCAATTGAGTAGCTTGGATAACACTTAAGAATGATTTATCAAAGGCCACTTGAAAGCACTTCTGAGACATGAAATAGGCATGAAACAAGGTTTTAGAGGCAGTGGGAAAGTGCCACAACAGGCCAGTTAGAAGGGTTGTCTTAATCGGCAAATGAAGGGACAAGAGATCTGCAAAAATTTTATGTATTTCTTTGAAATAATTATATTTGTGAGCTTAAAAAAAAAATGGGAAAAAATTACTGTGACTGTATCATCACATTTTCATCTGCATAGCTATTTTAAGATGTGTGGACTTCAACACCCAGAATTCCCCAGCATTGCTGGCTGGGGAATTCTGGGAGTTGAAGTCCATATATTTTAAAGTTGTCAAGGTTGAGAAACACAGCTGAAGACTATAATAACGTCACTGTCCTCTGAAAGAAATGCAGATATGACTGAAGAAAGACTTAAACGCATCTATCTTTTTGGTTATCACATTGATGAATTATTCTTGTTGTGTTTCTTTATCATTGTTTATCTGGTTGTTCTATAAATTTGCTTCTGTTCTGTTTACATCCCTTTCATTTTTCTTCCTTTTTATTATTGTAAGCCTCTTAATGTATCCCCCAGGTGAGAAATGTGGCAAATAAATTTAACAAACAAACAAAACAAATTTAAGACTATTTTACCCATGCTTCAGTACCACCAAAATAGAAAAGGGAGATGTTCCAAGATGCCTCTTTGTTTTTTCACACCTGTGAAAAACTGTTGTAGGAACAATAATGAATGACATTTGAACCAAGCAAAAAGAAGTAAGGCTAATGTAAAGAAAAGCGGGGAACATTGGAGCATTAGACAAAGGCTTCTACAAATACAGAATGCCTGCTGCAGCCTTTTCCAATCCTATTTTCAATTTGGAGCCATCCCGAGAATATTAGCAGACATCCAAACTGACAGTCTCATTCTGCATGAAAGAATGTTTGTGATTTTGTTGGGGAGAGAGAGAGAGAGAGAGAGAATGAGAAAGAGAGAGAAACAAAAAGAGAGACCGAGAGAAAGAAAGGTAGAAAGAAAAAAGAAAGAAAGAAGATAGAAAAAGACAGCAAGAAAGAGAGTGATTGAGGGAAAACAGGACAAGATAGCAAAAGAGAGAGAGAGAAAGAAAAATTGAGAGAAAGAGAGAAGATAGAAAGACAGCAAAAAAAAAGAAAGAGAGAAAGAGAAAAAGAAAGAGAGAAAGAGAATATAAAAAAGACAGCAAAAGAGAGAGCACTCTACAGAGATTATTGATGTAAAGATGTAATCAAGATGAATTTCAAACTCTTGAATATCACACCATAGAACTTTTTAAGATAATCACTTTCTTTGGTTAAATGAAGTAGGAACAAAAAAAAAAGGGGGGGGGGAGCGGAAATCTATTAAATTGTAACTCAGATCACCTCTTCAGCTTTCTTGGCTGAAATAAAACAGTCCATTATCATCACAAAGATCATTTTAATGGGCTTGCGAGAAAAGCAGCGGCTGTTTATAATCAGCCCTCCAAGTCAGCTGTTTGTTGGCTCCTCCTTGACGCAACTTCTCTTGAAGAGAGTTTCTACACAATCATTACAAATTGATTGCAAAAGAGCTAACAATCATGATTAAATCATTAAATTCTTGTCTACGCTTCAGAGAGCGGAGAGAAAATTAACTTCCCACCAACCTAATTTTTTTTCCTGAACATGAAATAATGATTTTCTGCCCGTCTAATTACAAAGCCAACATCTGATCAAGCCAGCATCCAGAGGGGATTATCACGTGCGCGAGTATTAGACCTCATTACCAGCTTGAGTGCAAAATTATTACATCTTGTAATTGGATGGTGAGATTTATATACAGATCGGTCCGGTTTCTGTAAGATTGCAATTACAAGCTTCGTTGGTTAGCTACTTATCACTCAGCACAGAAGAGAAGAAAATAAGCAACAGAAAAAGCATTTCATTAACCCATAACCCTATCAAGAGAGAACCACTGTAACATCCATGTCTGCATTAGACAGAACAGCTAAATTCACAGATGAAACAATTTATTATACGCCCCGCAAATGGGATTTCATTTTGTTTAACCCCTAATGAACTATTTGGGTAAACTGTATAAGCAAACTATCCATTTTATAGACAACTAGGTTCAATATAGTAATTATAAAGGGTAACTGACTGAAATAAATACTCATCTGCTTACAGGCAAGATTATTAGACAGACAATTGCCGACCACAATAGGCAGAATTTTGCTCTGCCTCTCGAGAGCTCTCCTCTCAGAATTAAACGGGAAAACATGGCACAAAGGGAAATACACACACACACACATTTTATTAAGTTTTCACGGGTACTTACATGTATGGTATTCAGCTTTGCTTGGGTATTTTCCCACGTCATTATAGTTGAGCTTTTAAAGTTGTAGCAATGTTTCGGCAGAATCTCATCTGCCATCATCAGGCTTCCGTATTGTGTTTGTCTGTGAGTCAGACTTTCACAGCCGTTTCTGTTTTAAATTTGGGGCTAGTCTACTGCTGTGCCAGAATGGTGTTTTTCTTCATCCTGATAGGTTGGGAGTCTTGGTCTATGTTTAATGGTCTTGGAGTTTGCTATGTTCTGCTTGATTGGTGTTTCTAATATCTTCTGTCTGTTTTATAGCTTTTTTTTTTTTGTCTTGATTGGCTGGCAACATTGTGTTCCTGTATTGGAGGCTTTTAGTGCAGCTTGGCTTCGAGTAAATGGACGGCTATCATTTATTAGGAAGCTGGGTTTCATCTGGGTGCCTGGTTGGGGTGTGTTTGAGCTGGAGGTATCAGGGGGAGTCTGTTTGTGCCCAGGTGTTTGCTTGGCTTATGGTGTAAGGATTTTTTTTGTTTGTGAGCGCAGGCTTCCAGATAATTGACAGTCTGGTGAAGTCATCTCTTCTATTCATGCTTTCAGGTCTTTTTTCAATCTCTATGGCTTCTCTGATTATTCTGTAGCTGGAGTTTTCTTTCATGGCTAGGGTTTTGGTGCCATTGAAGTCGATGCTATGACCTGTGGGTTTCATGTGTTGGACTAGTGAGGAAGTGTGTTCCAGCTTTTTTACTGCATTTTTGTGTTCATCCAGACGGGTATTTATTCTTCTATTGGTCTGTCCAATGCATGTGGTAGGACATGATGCACAGGGGACTTCATATATGCCTTGGTTTTCCAGGTCAATTTTATCTTTGGGGTTTCTTAGGATGTCTGCTATATTTCTGTCTGTTTTGAAGGCAGTCTTGTTGTGATGCCTGTGAAGTATTTTATTGATTTTGTCTGTAGTACCTCTTATGTAGGGCAGGACAGCTGAAAAAAAAAACACATTCTAATACAGTAGTAGGCTAGCACCAAATTTAAAACAGAAACGGCTGTGAAAGCCTGACTCACAGCTGAACACATTACAGGAGCCTGATGATGGCAGATGACATTCTGCCAAAACATTGCTACAACTTTAAAAGTACACGACAAGGACGTATGGCTAAGATACATCGATGACACATTTGTGATTTGGCCCCATGGAAAAGAAAACCTAAACAATTTCCTAACACACCTAAACAGCACACACCCCAAAATCAAGTTCACCATGGAAACGGAAATAAACAAACAACTACCATTCCTAGATGTACTAATCTACAAAAGAACAGATGGCACACTGGGACACACCATATACCAGAAGAAAACACACACCAACCGCTACCTCAACGCCCAATCCCACCACCACCCAGCACAGATAAATTCCGTGGCAAAAACACTAATTACCAGAACCAAACGCCTGGCAGACAAGACACATATAAAGACTGAACTATGCACCCTGACTGAAGTATTGACAGCCAATGGCTTCCACAAAAACAAAATCACCAACTTGATCCACAAAAACACACCAAGACATAACAGAGACCTAGAAGATCAACAGATCTATGGAACAGCTGTCCTGCCCTACATAAGAGGTACTACAGATAAAATCAGTAAGATACTACACAGGCATCACATCAAGACTGCCTTCAAAACAGACAAAAAAATAGCAGCCATCTTTAGAAACCCCAAAGATAAAATTGACCTGGAAAACCAAGGCATATACGAAGTTCCCTGTGCATCATGCCCGGCCACATACATTGGACAGACCAATAAAAGAATAAATACCCGCCTGGATGAACACAAAAATGCAGTAAAAAAGCTGGAATACACCTCCTCTCTCTTCCAACACATGAAAACCACAGGTCACAACATCAACTTCAATGGCACTAAAACCCTAGCCACTATAGAAAACCCCAACCACAGAATCACCAGAGAAGCCATAGAGATTGAAAAAAGACCTGAAAGCATGAATAGAAGAGATGATTCCAGCAGACTGTCAATCATTTGGAAGCCTGCACTCTCAAATAGAAAGATCTCCACACCACAAGCCAGGCAAACACCTGAGCACAAACAGACTCCCTCTGATGCCTCCAACTCAAACACCCCCCCCACCAGGCACCCAGGTGAAACCTGGCTTCCTAATGGATAGCAGCCATCCTTTCACACGAAGCCAAGCTGCACTGAAAGCCTCCAACACAGGAACAGAGTGTTACCAGCCAATCAAAGCCACAAAACAGACAGAAGAAACCAGAAACACCAATCAATCAAACTCCAGGTCCAGTGAACACAGACCCAGGCTCCTAGCCAATCCGAATAGACCAGCCTCGAATTTGAAACCAGAAGCTGTGAGACCCACATCCATACAGAAGCCTGATGATGGCAGATGAGATTCTGCCTGTTTGCCTGTGTGTGTGTGTGTGTGTCTGTCTGTCTGTCTATCTGTGTCTGTCTGTCTGTCTGTCTGTCTGTCTGTCTGTCTGTCTTTCTTTCTGTCTGTCTGTCTGTCTATCTATCTATCTATCTATCTATCTATCTATCTATCTATCTATCTAT
>BLBF01000045.1:3994296-4024881 GCA_015471245.1 Laticauda colubrina | reverse complement strand
TATCTATCTATCTATCTATCTATCTATCTATCTATCTATCTATCTATATCTATCATCATCTTCATCATTATCATCCATCCTCTCTCTCTCTCTCTCTCTCTCTCTCTCTCTCTCTCTCTCTCTCTCTCTCATATCTATTGATCTATCAATTGATCGATCTACCTCAAAAAATGAAAGAGAAAGAAGGAAGGAAGGAAATATATGGAACCATTGTTTATCAAACAAACATCATTAAAATCATATCTATCTTATCATATCTATCTCTCTATCATCCACCTTTTTCCCCTTCCTAATTCAATCCTATGCAAATGCAGTAAATAAGATCTGTAATGACCTGTATTATAAAGATCTGTATTGTTTCTTGTCAAAAGAATATCATAAGCTGCAACTGCTCTACAATGGTAGATCACAACATACTCATAGTAGCCCAGAGGCTGATACAGGATCAAGTCTAAAGCAATCCCCCATCAGCTGATGCTCTTTGGGAGGTGTTCTGAAACCTTAGAGGGATCTGGGGCTTTACACCTTTGCTCCCCAAGCCATTCCCAGTGACCCCCATTAATTCCATGCAACCCAGCAGCTTTGCAAGGGAGCCTGAAGATTTTCCACCACTGCTTCTGTCACCTGGCTGTCAAAGAAGATGAAAGGTAGGGTGGGGGGGAAGAGGTGGGGAAGGACTTTCCCAGCCCAGAAGCGATTAAATACCATTACAACTTTTCTCTTTCTGCATACTACAGTACACAATCAATATGGGCTTACATTTTATGAGACAAGGAGTTAACTTGTTCAATTATGGCCCAGACAGCTCTATTCTTTTGTAACAAGTAATCTGGATAGGAGAATCAATACTGACAGGTCCTATGCATGCCAGCTAATTTCATATTATCCTCAGCCAATCAGGTGGTCAAGAGTAATAGAGTAGCTGTTACAGTTCATTACTAGTGAGGTAGGATCAATATTGGTGCAAAAACAGGACTGGCAATACATCTGCTGCACACAGAATCCCAGAGGGACCAATGTCCGCACAGGAAAGAGAGGAAGTCTTTATTTGCATAGTCAAAGAATACCCATAAAACAATTTCCTATCCTTGACCTACAATTAAAGAGAAAAGCATCCCACAAAATCAAGTCAACTACTGTGGACGCCCTCTTCTGAAAGCACACAGAAGTGGGGACCAGTGCTTAATTCCTCAAACCTCTTGAGGATCAGGTCGTCATTCTGAAATCAGTTTGAATCCCCCCCCCCTTTGTCAAATTCCCCTCTCAATCTCCCAGGCACAGGAATGTGGCAGCGTGGAAGCTTCTGGTGCTAATATGGCTTCAAAAGTTGACAGGAGGTTCAGGTTAATGTCAGGGTTCCAGAAAAACAAACTCTAGCACCAAAACTCCAAGACAGACATTTTCTCAAAGTTCCATTTTATTAATGTTGTCATACTGACACATCTGAGAAAACTTGAATCTGAGAGTTCCGGGTTTTCCTCCAATAATTAAAAATCACAAAATCAATCCCCTGCACACATCACTCCATCACATGGCCCAATCACCATCTGTTCCAACTTGAGACATTCCTCAAACCATTTCTCATCCAGGTGCAGGAATAACATGACCTTGACTGTAAAGAAGAATGCTATACTGTCTAATGGCAAACACTTTACAAAATCCCTCCTCCAAATTTCCCAGGCATAGGAATGTGGCAGCATGGAAGCTTCGGTGCTAATATAGCTTCCAAAGCTGACACCTTCGTCTTGGGCCCATTGTGTCTTCTAGCTAAAAGTCGTGCCTCATATAACACCAGCATAACTCATTGCTCAGGAGGGAAAAGAGATTTCAGGCACCTTCTCCCCCCTTTCATTACAAGTGATAATCCCCCTTCCTAGTTTTTAATGCAGTAACAGATATTTTGTCTCTTCCTGCTGGGGTGTAGTTCAAATATGTAGCCAATATTTTCTCTTGTGAATTGATCCTGGCAAATCTGCTGATTTCAAAAAAGATAAAGCAAGGTTGGAGCAGGATCAAGTTATCTTAGAAGGAAGCGGTTAAGAACTCCTACAGGGTTTCCAAGAAGGCAACATGAACATGTATATGGAAGAAGAACAGGAGGCAGAGTCAAGAGAGGACTCAATCTAGAATCCTAGCATGTTCACAAACAATTTAAGTCTCATACCCCTTGAATTCCATTAACTCTTAGCACCAACTTGGTACTGGCCATTAGTTAACCAGATTCTTGTGAACACACTTCACTCATCAATCTTCTGAGCTGGAATTTAATGTATGTACCCAATTCATCACACCTGACATCCATGAAGTTACCAAACTCAACCTCAAATAGGTAGAGAGTCTACCTTTGCTTCTGCCCATTCAGTACCACAAATATTTCACCTCTTCTCTGACCCTGGGGGATCCTGTCAGTCAATCAGCCACCAAAATCCCTTCTTAGCATTTAATAGATGAGTGGACATGACAACATGATGGTCTGGCAATGGCCCATGCATTCACTTTGTGGTTTAATACAAAGCACAGGAAATTGACCGTCTTGAGAGTATGTATGATGTGAGACATTTCCCTGCTCTTTTGCTGCCAAGTTAATAAACTAAAGTAGCCTTTTAAAATTCTGGTTAGCAACAACTCCCTCCGGGTATCCAAATACCTTTTATTTAGCATTAAGTCATTACTGTCTTTATAGAGAGTGAATCTCTCTCCTCAGTGACTGATGGATTTATATAATTACACTTTGCCAAGCCTCTTCTTCTTAAACCTCAAATTCATTTTCTGATGCTAACTGTGGGTGCTTACCATAAATATTTCTAAGAGGCAACTATTATATTTAATAGCTACTAAACCCTCAGAAGTATTTATTAAGAGACACTGGGCAATTCATGTTTAATTACTTTATAAAAGAACCAGGGGTGGGTAAGCAGGATAAAGGAGCCAAGTTCATAGACTGAAAGGAAGAAGCAACAACTAATCACAATTAAGAGGAAGTCCCAGGCTATTTAAATGCTACAATCCAATTATATCAGAGAAAATGAATTACTCCTTTAATGCTGACTTTATATGAAGAGACCTCCATATTGCTCTCATTAATAATCATCAGACATCATTTTAGCCCATCCTGCCTGCGATAACATTTCTATTAGCATCATGACAGTGCTGGGCTGACAATTAAAATAAAAAATAAATCAAGGCCAGAACTGAATCAACATAATTACAGTTCAGGGAGAGAGAAAAAAAGAGCTTTTATGACTATTTGATTAGTCAACTGAACAGGGCTTATCTTCCAAATCTTAAAACTTCAGCTACACATAATTTTCAGCTGTGCCATCCCACTTGTCTCTGAGGAACAGAGATAATGGTAAGAGATGGGCTGTGAGGTGATTGTACTTGGGCTAGAAACCAGGTATCCAAAATCACTGAGTGAGCTAGGACCAATTGATGAAGAAGATATGGGATCATTGGTCAGGATGAGTTACCTGCTTGAGAAATCTGGACCGTCTCTAAGATGACTTGAGAAAACCATCGCCTGAAAGTCGTGGATCGGATTTCATTCCTCTCTGATTTCTTCAGCTCCCTCAGGACCATGTCTTTCTTGCTCACCACTTTGCCAGTGGCCAAAAATAATTTTCTCCAAGAATTCTTCTGGAAAAAAACATAGAAATAATTCTCTCTAAGAATTCCTGTCAGCTGCTGATCCCAAATGCATGTTTTTCACCCTTGACTACTATAAGCTGTGTAGACTACAACTCCCAAAATTCCCCTACTACCAGATGTGGGTTCTGGTAACCATGGAAGAACAGCAAACACAATAGTCCTTGACTTATGACCCAAATTGGAAGTAGAATTGCTGTTGCAAGGTGACTGTTCAGTGAGCCACACCCAATTTTATGACCTTTTTGCCACTGATGTTAGGTAAATCACTGCAGTAGTTAAGCAAGTTGTGAGGTCACTAAGCAAATCTTATTTCCCTCACTGGCATCACTTGTCAGAAGCCAGTTGACAAGGTGTTGTGGTTAGCTGGCAGCAGGTGCATATGGCTGAGGAGAGCGAGGACTCAAATGAGGGGCCAGGACCATTTGGGAGTGGACTGCTACCTTCAGAGATTGTGAGATTGTGGGTAGCAATGATGATGAGGTTTCCGAGGAGCCTGTGCTAAGTGCATGTGCATGCAGGCTTGCTCGCAGGAAAGAGCAGCTGCAACAGCACGGGTGACTCAGGAGTAAAGCTGCAAGGTAATGGCCCCTCCCTCAAGTGGATAAAAGCCAGCTGTGAAACTAACCCTCTTTGCAGAAGGCAAAAATCTTTTAAACTCCAGCCTCGTGGACATTCTATTATCCTGAGTTTATATTTGAAGATTCTTATTTTGCAAATTATTTCTTGTCTGTTATCTTTTGGCAAGTCTCACACAGTTTGGCAAGGCTTGTGCTTATCACAGCTAATTATTTTGTAAAAGTATTACAAAGTTTCTGTTCTTTTTGAATTGTGTTTGATTTGTCAGAAAAGGGCATGGGTCAGAACACAAGGTTGCAAATGGAGATGACATGAGCCTGGGCTGTTACAACCCATGTAAGTAGCACTTTGACTTATATACCATTTTACAGTGCTTTACAGCAGATTACAGAATCAGCATTGTCCTCAACAATCTGGCTCCTCATTTTACTGACCTTGGAAGGATGGAAGGCTGAGTCAACCTTGAACTGGTCAGGATTGAACTGCAAACAGCTGGCAGAATTAGCTTGCAGTGCTGCATTCTCACCACTGTGTCACCATGGCTCTACATGTTGGTTGCCAAATGCCCAAATTCTGACAATATGACTGTGTGGCTGCTGGGACAGTCATAAGTGGAGGATCTGTTAAGTATCTGATAAGTAAGTAACTTTTTTTTCCTCAGTGGACTGTAACCTCAAACAGTGGCTAAGCCAATATTTGTAAGTCAAGGCCCACCTGTACAGAAAATTCAGCTCTTTTTTTCTTCCATTTGGTGGCTGATAGGCAAGAACCTCCTAAGATGGATTCCTGATCTCTTAGGTTCTCCCAAAGTATGGGGTGTGTACCATGGTATAAAGCCATGCCATGAACATATAACTGTCAGGGTTCTAAGCAACACACTTTGAGGCAGTTGAATTCCCTAAAGAATAGATTTATGGATATGTCATATTGGCAAGAACTGGTGAAAACCGACTCTGTTTGTCACCTAATCTGTCACCTACAGTTTGTCACCTAATCAAAGGCAAAAGTTCTTTCATTTTCTCCCAACAATCAGTCCCATGGTCCAATCAGGATACAGTCCAGTTGCTGGGTGACTCCAGTCTCCTCTTTCTAGACACCTGGTGGGAATGTCCTTGGTTCCCAAGAGAAAGCATTTTATTCTGGCTACAGCACCTCAGCTATCTCTACTTCTCTCCTCCCTTTCCCACAGCTCCAGTTGTGGCAGCACTGAAGTCACCAAATGGCCCCAGCAAGGTCAGCTTCAGAGTTGACAATAACGTGGGATAGAAATGCTGAAGTTGTGGAGTTTTCAGTGACAATGCCTTAATCCTACCAAGTAAGCCCTACCAGGAAAAGAGATCATCCAGATAGGTGGGGCAAAGTGAATTGCTTGAATGGAGAACAAAGTACAGCAGGAAGACAATGGAACTCATCTTCAAAGAGACGCCAGATGACTTTCTGGCAAGTTTGAAAACATATTTTTTTTATCAGATATGCATCATTATCAAAATTACATTAAAAACGCGCAGGAAAAAGCCATTCTTGGTGTTGACAGTTTAATGCAAGGATAGGGCGGGTGGCTCATTTACACAACAAAACCTCAAGTTCTTTATTAAAAGGGCGAAAAGAAGGGGCATTCAAGCAATTGCCCCACTCATGTCTGAAAAGGTGCCTTTTAAACTTTTTTTTTTTTAAAAAGAAAAGTTAAAAGAATCTAATTTCCACTGCATCTCTTAGAAAAATCTCTCTCAAAACCAAACAAGAACCAAAAAAATAACAACAACCCATCTTTCTAATAAACGAATATTTTAAGAAAAGTGAAGCTGGTGCTTTGAAAATATGATTTCAGGCAAATTCAAGCCTCTCCAGGAATGGAAATAGCAATAACTTAATATGAGACTGATATAATGTTAGCATAAAAAGTCCAGTGTATGAAAAAAATAAAATAAAAAAGAATAAAAAACCCAGCATAAGAGTTATTTTGCAATATGAAGAAAAGTTTATCTCAGATTTCTTATTGTGATACAGGAATAAAATATAGCTCACTTCAAATCTGTTCTAAATGCAGACTAGAGAATGACTGATTTGAAAAGGCAAAAATGAAGAATTTTCCTGAATCAAGTTTGCTGAATATTGTACACAGAAAACAACACATATTGCTAATTATTGTCTTAACGTTGCATCTATCTATATTATCCCTCTCTTTCACCTACAGTCTATCGTTTCTCTGTTTCTCTATCTCTTCAATCTCTTCCTAATCTCAATCTCTTCAATCTTATCGACCTAGTCTCTCTCTCTCTCTTCCATCTTAGTACCAACCTACCTACTTAATCTGCCTATCTCTCCTTTAAAGCACAATTGATTCCTACCTCCTTCAATAAAGTGGAATGGTTTTTTACAATAGGTTGGGACCACTGAATTAGATAGATCAGGGGTCTCCAAACTTGGCAACTTTAGGACTTTTGGACTTCAACTCCCAGAATTCTTTAGCCAGCATAGTTTTGCCAAGTTTGGAGATTAATGAGATTAGATAGATAGATAGATAGATAGATAGATAGATAGATAGATAGATAGACAGACAAACAGACAGACAAATATCTCTCCCTATTTTAATGCATTAAAACGTATAGATCATTTAAATTTTTGCACTTCTGACAGCCAATCCTTTCTCAAAGCCACCCAGAAAAGGAGGTTCCAAGAAAAACCAAATGAGGTGATTCTTATTCCCCCTCCTCAACAAGGTGTGACGTGTATAAATTGCATAATAAATGAGGTATTTGGAGATAAATGAATTTATAATAAACAATTACAGCGATGGGAAGGGGGAAACCCTCCTTTTCCATCATGATAGGCCCAGGATCTGGTAAAAATCAGCCACAGGTAGTTAAGTGATTATCAACTGTAAAAAATAATAATAAATCAACCTGATATAATTGCTCCGAGGGGAGGGGGGGAAATTACCGACATATTTAACATTTCAACAGTGTCCCCTTTCCCATCCACATTTGGCATGATCTAATTACCTTCAGATTGGGTTTGCATCCGTGATATGGCCCCGCCATTCGCCTTTTTATAACTGTCAGAGAAAACGGGGAGCTGGAGTGAGACAACGCCGGATAATAAATCAGCTTCACCATTAGGGCTGAAATAGCTCATCATGGCAATTCTAAATCCAGGATTTATAAAGATGTCTAGGCTGCATACACACTGGTGGACACCATAATAAATTCATGAGCACCCTGCCAAGGAAAACTAGTTCATTATGTGGCAGGCTGCTGGCCATTAATCTAGCCGAGAGAGAAAGAAAGGGAGAGAGAGAGAGAGAGATTCCGGAGAAATTGAGCCAGGTCGGGAAATTTATGCAGACTTAAAGTTACCCATTTCATTATGAATTTAATCTGTTCCCTCTGCCAGAGTGCATGAGTGGTTTTTACACTTTAGATCAAGAGCATGTAGCTCCCCATTTTATATTATTTCTTCAACAATAATGTCCTAATTTCTTTCTCCTGAAAAAGAAACGAATTAAAAAGAAAGAGAGAGAGTTGAGCTGCCAAATGCTTCCAACCTGGCCTTTTCCTAATATTACATTTGATAAAATATTTATACAATCAATTGACAAAGGGCAGTGACCCCCGTCTTGGTCTTCTATTAACATGCAAATTTCCATATGGGCTTGATCAGGCATGCAAAGTGGGTTTTGCTTGGCCTGGCTTTATATAAGGCACATATAGGTATCTCAGACCCACATATTCCATGTCTCTGAAACCTTGGAACAGTC
This sequence comes from Laticauda colubrina, assembly GCA_015471245.1. Taxonomy (NCBI): domain Eukaryota; kingdom Metazoa; phylum Chordata; class Lepidosauria; order Squamata; family Elapidae; genus Laticauda; species Laticauda colubrina. The sequence continues at coordinate 4,016,900 of BLBF01000045.1, read as the reverse complement.
CAAACCTTCAAGTCAACGTGAGTTCATTAAAATGCTGGCATCCATATCCCTTTCTATTCACCTGCCCCAGTGTTGAATATTTACATTACTGTAACTATGCATGGGGGGGGGGGGCACGATGGCTCAGCAGTGAAAGACACTGAGTTTGTCAGCTGAAAAGCTGAAAGCCTGGGGTTGAGACCCAAGCACTGTGTGACGGGGTGAGCTCCCACCACTTGTCCCAGCTCCTGCCTACCTAGAAGCTCAAAAGCATGCAAATGTGAGTAGATAAATAGGTACCACTTCACTGGGAAGGTAACAGCGTTCTGTGCGGCCTTGGTGCATAATCATGCCGGCCATGTGACCATAGAAAATGTCTTTGGACAATGCTGGCTCCTTCAACTAAGAAATGGAGATGAGCACCATTCCCTAGAGCAGGGGTTGGCAACCTACAGCTCTGGAGCCACATGTGGCTCTTTCATCTCTCTGCTGTGGCTCCGTCACTGGTCCATAAAAGGAAAAAGGACATAGCACTAGAAGGAGATTATATGGTGGGGGAACCAGACTTTTGATTGGCTCCAGAATTGAACAGGGGGATTCTGGTTAGGACCTTTGTGGCTCTGAGTGTTTAAGGTTGCCGATCCCTGCCCTAGAGTGAGACATAACTGAATAGGGGAAACCTTTACCTTTAAATATGCATAGGAAGGGCATTTGGTTTGTAATATCAGTATGATTCTCTCTCTCTGGTGTCTCTATGACACTTTACATTTGTTTTATTTATCTATCAAATTTATTTGCCACCCCTCTCATGCTTTCATGTGATTCGGAGCAGCTTACATGCATAAGGCATCAGTCATTGCTCTATTCAAGGTCGACTCAGCCTTCCATCCTTCCGAGGTAGGTAAAATGAGGATCCAGATATTGGGGGCAAGAGGCTGACTCTGTAAACTGCTTAGAGAGGGCTGTGAAGCACTGTAAAGCAGTATATAAGTCTAAGTGCTGTTGCTTTTCCTTCCCTTCCTCCCTCCCTCCTTCCCTCCCACCTTTCTTCCTTCCTTTCTTCCTTCCTTCCTTCACATGGTCGCACAATGGCTAGAATGAATTACTGCAGGCAAACTCTGCCCACTGCCAGAAGTTTGATCCTGGTTGGCTCCAGATTTACTCAGCCTTCCATCCTTCCTAGGTGGGTAAAAATGAGGAGCCGGATTGTTGGGGGCAAGAGGCTGACTCTGTAAACCACTTAGAGAGGGCTGTAAAGCACTGTGAAGTGGTATATAAGTCTAAGGGATATTTCTCTCCAGAGACAGAATGTAGAATCCTAGGGCTGGAACCCAGAGGTCTTCTAATCCAACCCCCTGCTCAAGGCAGACATATCATACCACCCCAGTCAATAGTTCTGTAGTCTATTTTTGAAAACCTCCAGGGTTGGAGCACCCACAACCACAGAAAAAGCAAACCACATGAGTGAATTAAGTGATGGTGGGTAGCCAAACAGAGCCGAGCTAATTGTCAGCTAACATCTCTCTTCCTTTTCCAACCATTTTTTTTTCTTTTCTCCTGCAAAAGAGGCTTCTGTTTTTCCACCCTTCCTCCATTTCTCTGCAAACTCCCTAATTGCCCCTAATTTTCTGATTTTGAAAGATCCATGGGATGGATTCCTTTCTACTCGCTCCTGCTGGTGTTTGTAGGAAGCCAGGATGACCAACCAGAGAAGACTTGCATAAACCATAGTATGCAGAAAAATGTAACCTCTATTTTGTAGGCCAAAGATTTCATCATTCATCACGAACAGGGATAAGTAACATTTTTTATGACAACAGTTAGACTTGTAAATTAGATGAAATCAGGTTAACTGCCATTAATACTGTTCCGTCCGGAAAAACGCGAGGTAGACCGGGTTCCAACAACAAAGTCTTTATTTGTTAACACAGTGAAGAAACGGAACATTGGCTCAAGCCGCGACAGCCCTTTTATATGTTTCTGTCTGCCGGCTTGTAGCCAATGACAAGCATTTGGTTTTGCCACCCTTGGGCAGCTTCGTGGATTGGTTCCTATTGAACCAATCCCCTTTTAGGTTTTGTTAACCAATCGGAATGAAGTATTTGGTGTCTACTATTATTTATACAGAACACCCCTCCCCTCTTAGTTCAGTCCTACATAGTGACATAGTCGCGCAGGTAGGTGGGGCTTCTTTTGATTCGACTGGACTTACGCGGTTCATTTATGTCGGAGACTTCGACCGGATGGGGTTGCTGTTTCTCCAGTCTTTCTCCATGGAACCGTCTGGAAGGGTGAGTCAGCCATTTTACTGCCACCTGAGTTTCTTAGGCCGGCGGTTTTGCCGCTCCCTCCCGTTTCCTCCGGGCAGGTCGAGCTGGCCTGGATGGCCCCTTCGAATGGACTCTTCTCACAACTTTCTTAAAACAGTGAGTCTCCTATTTGCTCTTTTTGATTGTTATTGTTTTCGGAGTTTAATTTAAATGGTTCTTTATTCATTTCTCATATTTCCCCCCCCTCCTTGGTTTGAATTTCGTCGTTTTTTAATACTTGTGGTTGTGTGTTTGTACTTCTTTCTATGTTTCGGGACCGAAGCTGGTCTATGTGCCGCTTCCATTCCCTGCCGTCATCTACCGTTAGTCGGTAGGAACGGGGGGCTGTTATTTGTGTGATTTGTCCGGGTAGCCATAATGGGTCTCCGGTAAATTTTTTTGCATAAACTAGGTCGCCTATTGCAAAAGTCCTAAAACGGGTGGAAGAGTCGGGGGGGGGTTCTGTTGTATAGTTTGGGTGCAATCTGTCTAGTTGTGACCTTAGTTTCCTTCCCATAAGTAATTCTGCCGGGGTTTTGTTAGTTTTAGTACTGGGTGTGATATGTTGGAGGGTGAGTAGTCGGTTTATTTTATTTTGGACATCCCTGGTGTCCAGTTTTTCTAAACCCTCCTTGATAAACCTGACCATTCTCTCTGCCCTACCATTTGCAGCCAGGTGGGCCGGCGCGGTTAGGGCATGTCTTATACCAAGGGAGGCTAGGTATTGCTCGAATTGGAGACTGGTTAATTGTGGCCTGTTGTCGGACACTAGGATGTCTGGTAGGCCATGGGTTGCAAAGAGTTTGTCAAGTTGTTTTATAACGGTTTCTGTTGTCGAAGATGGCATAATTTTAACCTCCAGCCAATTAGAGTATGCATCTACGACAATCAGGAAATTATGCCCCTTGGTAGGACCTGCAAAATCGATGTGGATTCATGACCAGGGGCCTCTTGGGGTTTCCCAGTCCCTTATGGGTGCTTTTGGTGGGGAAGGCCTGATTCTTTGGCATTTGTTTCAAGAGTTCACCCAGTATTCGATGTCCCTATCTATACCTGGCCACCAGACATAGCTTCTAGTGAGGCTTTGCATTTTAACTATTCCCGGGTGGCCTTCGTGAAGCATACCCAGTACCTTAGTTTACAATAAACAACCTTTTTGGATTGAGAGTTCAGTTTGTCTGGTCTGGAAAGGTTTAAAAGTCTCAGTTTTTTGGTTCTCCAGCCAGCCTTTACATACCCAGTTCAGTATACGGGCAGTTAATGGGTCTCTTGTGGTGGCTCTGGCAACATCATTCGCAGATATGGGTAGATCGGGGCAAGTCTCTATCTGCAATGTGGTCATCGTCGGTGCCGGGTCTTCCTCTGTGGATGGTAATGGTGCTCTGCTCAAAGCGTCTGCATGGGAAATTTGTTTCCCTGGGCGATGTGTCAGAGTATAGGAGTAGGCTGCTAGGAATTCTGACCATCTAGTCATTCGTGGGGACAAAATATTCAGTGTGGGCTTGTTTCCCGCCAAGATTCCTAGTAGCGGTTTGTGGTCCGTTACTATTTGAAATGTTCTTCCATATAGGTACTCGTGGAAACGTTTCACTCCGGCGATGATTGCCAGAGCTTCTCTGTCCAATTGACTGTAATTTCGCTCGGTTTTGGACAGGGTCTTTGAATAGTATGCGACGGGTGCCTCTCTCCCATCTGGCAATTGGTGGCTCAGGATGGCACCGACTCCGAATGGCGAGGCGTCGCAGGTCACCGTCAATGGTAGTGTGTTGCTAAATTGAATAAGAACGGTGTTCGATGTTAACAAGTTTTTTATTTTTTGGAAGGCTTTCTTTTCTCTATAACCCCAAGTCCAAATTGCTTTTTTGTCCAGTAGTCGGTGTAATGGTTACGTTATTGTCGCCTTGTGGGGTAGGAATACATTATAAAAATTTATCAGTCCCAGAAATGCCTGTAGTTCGGTTTTGTTCCTTGGTTCTGGTGCGTCTTTAATAGCTTTGACTTTTTTGTCGGTAGGGTGTATACCCTCTCCATCTGTTAAATAGCCCAGGAATTCGACGCTATCCATCATTAGACAGCACTTTTCTTTTTTTACTTTGAGGCCAGATTGTCTGAATTTAGCTAGTACTTCTTTAAGTCTTTTTCTAAGCTGGGTCGCATCTTTGGCCGAAATTAGGACATCATCAAAGTATGGCACGACCCTTTTTATACCATTCAGAAGGTGTTCCATGAGGCTCTGGAATACGCCTGGGGCTACACTCACTCCAAATTGGAGTCTGTTGTATTTGAAGGCCCCTTTGTGTGTAACTATGGTTTGTGCTTAGCTGTTGAGGGGTCTACTGGGAGCTGTTGATAAGCTTGCGCCAGATCAAGTTTAGCGAAAATTTTTCCTCCCCCAAGAGAATTTATAAGTGCTGTACGACTGGCACCGGGTATGCATTTTGTTGTAATGCGTGGTTCAGGGTAGCCTTGTAGTCACCACAGATTCGAACCGACCCATCTGGTTTAATTGGTGTTACGATTGGCGTTTCCCACTTAGCATGGTCCACAGGCTCTAACACCCCTTGGGCTATTAATTTATTTAGTTGTTCCTCTATCTTTGCTTTTAGAGCAAAAGGAACTCGTCTGGCCTTTAGTCTCCTCGGGGTTACTTGGGGGTCTAGACTAAAGGAAATGGGGGTTCCCCGGTACTTGCCAAGGCAGCCATCAAAAACGTCCTGGAACTCTTGGATTAGGTTTTCTTCCCAGTCGGTTGCAGCCACCCGGTCTACTCCGGTCATCCCAATGCCCAATGGTGCGAACCATTCGATGCCCAGGAGGCTTGGTCAGTCTCGGTCAACTATTGTCAGTGGTAGTACTTCAATGTGTTGTTTGTAGGCGACTCGGAAGTGTCCTAGGCCGACTACAGGAATTCAGTTTCCCTGCTAGTCCTTGAGGGTTAAATTTTGTCTCTGGAGTTCTTTGAGTTTGATATCTGGGACTAGTTGTTTGATGGTGTCCCATGATACCATCGATAGGAAAGATCCAGAGTCTACTTCCATTTCACAGGGCTTCCCTTCTATTTTTACAATTATTTTTACTTTCTTCCCGCTTTCCGTCTGAGTGCTTCCTATAGTGAAGGTCTGATGTGGATTCTCTCGGTTAGTGGCTCGCTTGTTCCGCTGCCACTTTCTCTCAGTTCGTTTTGGCTCAGCTTGTGCGGGGGAGTTACTGCGTCTATTTGGGCTGTAATTCTTTTTGTTCCTGCAGACTTTCTCGATATGTCCTCGTTTCTTGCAAGTTCTGCAAGTGGCATCGCGAAACCTGCACTTGGCTCGAGGATGGTTTCCTCCACAGCCAGCGCATTCACGCCAATTTCTTTTTTCACGCTCTTTCTTGTTGGCGTATAGGCGGTGGACCTCGTCGTCTTCCTCCCCTGATTCTGACGTCTCGTCAAATTCTTCGTGGTGAGTGGTGGTGGGAGATTGTTTCTTTCCTCTGGCCAGGCTCGTGTCGTCGCCGCTCGCGTTCATTTGCTTCATTTTGACAGCCATTTTTTTCACGGCTTCAGCGGCTGTGGCTTCTGCGATGGCTTCGGCTACGGTAATGTTGGGTTTATTTAGCAGCTTGCTCTGTGCATTTGAGTCTCTTAAACCCAACACTACTCGGTCCTGCATTGCTTTGTCTAAATTTAGGAACTCGCACTCTCCCCCTATTTGTCGGAGAGCTGCTACAAAGTCAGTGATGGTCTCACCTTCCCTCTGATCTCTTCGGTAAAATTCGTGCCGCTTGATAAGATTTGATACCATCAGAGCGTAGTGAGCCTTAAGCATTCTTTGGAGTTCTGGCCACATCAATTGTTTAACATCTCGGGGCTTCGCTAAAGCCTTGGCCATCTTGAAGATTGTGGGCCCGCAGTGTGTCAAGAATACAGCCCTCTTACGCTGATCTGAGATCTCTTCCATCTCATTGCTTTCCAAATACATCTGGAAACGTTCTACATAGGATTCCCAATCCTCTTCATTGGGATTGAAAGGTGCGGGCGGCACGTTGTTTCCAGCCATTGTTTTTTTCGTCTGGATTTATTTGTCACTGCGTGCTCGGTCTCTCGTTTAGGACGATCCCATCCTCGTCGCCAGTGTTCTGTCTGGAAAAACACGAGGTAGACCGGGTTCCAACAACAAAGTCTTTATTTGTTAACACAGTGAAGAAACGGAACATTGGCTCAAGCCGCGACAGCCCTTTTATATGTTTCTGTCTGCCAGCTTGTAGCCAATGACAAGCATTTGGTTTTGCCGCCCTTGGGCAGCTTCGTGGATTGGTTCCTATTGAACCAATCCCCTTTTAGGTTTTGTTAACCAATCAGAATGAAGTATTTGGAGTCTACTATTATTTATACAGAACAAATACAATGCCAGGGATTTAATAATTTTTCTCTTGCTTTACATGGAGGCTTAAGAAGATCATCACTGAAAATTATTGCCATGGGTATTTTTAAAAAAAACTTAACCACAGTAGTCTGGAGATTGTGACTTGGCAGATCAACCCATCCACCATTTTTGTTCTGTGTCTAAATCCCTCCCAAGAATGCAGAGAGGAGTCAGATCAAATATTGGTTAGTGCTGTGGAGTCTGTCATCAAACATGTCTAAGTTAAATCCTTTCTAATGACAAACTGGAAGTTCAGCAAGGATTCATACACTCAAGGGAATGACATAGCAGGAGGGAATGTTTTCAGACCACTCCCAGAATGTTTAATTCAGATTATGGCCAACATAAGATAGAGCCTCGATGGCGCAGTGGTTAGAGTGCAGTATTGCAAGCTACTCCTACTGCAATTTGACAGATTGAATCCCACCAGGCTAATGGTTGACTCAGCCTTCCATCTTTCCAAGGTGGGTAAAATGAGGATCTAAATTGTTGGGGGCATTATGCTGACTCTGTAAACCACTTTGAAAAGGCTGTAAAGTCCTATAAAGTGGTATATAAGTGTTTATTGCTATAAGAGCCGCAGTGGCGCAGTGGTTAGAGTGCAGTACTGCAGGCTACTTTTGCTGACTGTCGGCTGCTTGCAATTTGGCAGATCGAATCTCACCAGGCTCAAGGTTAACTCAGCCATCTATCTAAGGTCGGTAAAATGAGGACCCAGATTGTTGGGGGCAAAGAGGCTGACTCTAAACCATTTAGAGAGGTCTGTAAAGTACTGGGAAGCAGCATATAAGTTTAAGTGCTATTGCTATCCTTCCTTCCTTTCTTCCTTCTTTCCTCCCTTCCTTCCTTCCTTCCTTCCTGCCTGCCTGCCTGCCTGCCTGCCTGCCTGCCTTCTGTGGTGGCACAGTGGCGAGAATGCCATACTGCAGGCTAGGTCTGAACACAGCCAGGAGTTCGATCCTGATCAATTCAAGGTTGACTCAGCCTTCCATCCTTCCAAGGTGAGTAAAATGAGGACACAGATTGTTGAGGGCAATAAGCTAACTCTGTAAACTGCTTAAAGAGGACTGTAAAAGTCTCTGTGAACTCTGTAAGGACTGTGAAGCAAAGTCTAAGTGCTATTTCTGTGTTAGAACATAAAACATAGAATCATAGGGTTGGAAGGTATCTTGGAGGTCTTCTATCCAAACCCCTGCTCGGCCAGGAGACCCTATTCCATTCTCCATTCCTAAGGGCTGTCAAATCTTCTTAAAAAAAAAAAAAACCTTTCAGTGATGTCTGTGGGATCCTTTGTTTGAAAGTAGGAAAATAAAGAGACCATTATGGGGAAAAGTGAAGGATAGGTTGATCTTCCATCAGTATTCTTCTCTTTGATTATTTTGGTCCTCTGTGACCTCTTCAGTGGGGGCAGGAGAGGAAGGGAGAACCATTACCAAGATGGGGAGACTGTCGAACAGCAAGCTTCAAGCCCCACATGTTTTTGACCCACAACCCAAAGGGGTGAGACTTCTGCCATAAAATTCCAGCTGTCATCTGGCTCATGTTGATCTCCTAGGAAAACAGATCAAATTTCTCTTTCATTGCTTCCCTTAATTTTCTTCCATAATATTCATGTTGTCCACCCAAAATTTGTTCTATTTCCCAAGCTGATTGCTTGCTTCCACTGGGTTCTTCGTCTGCAAAGAAGTTTGTTTCTGTTCTTGTTTTGCAGAAAGAAAGTTTGGAAACTTCCCCAAAACTCACGATATGCACTGCTACCCTGGTTATTTTCCTTCCGATTGAAATATCAGCAAATGGGTCAGTTCCTCGAGGAATTGAGGAACGTTTGAAACACAAGTAGCCCTCCTACACATCTGCATCACGATCTGTTTTCTTACATGACTTTTCCTTTGTTATTTTTTTTCAGAAAAAAAAACCACTTTTATTACAAACAAAGAAAATATGAGGGTTCAGTCAGCATCTTCCTATCCTTAGTGCCTTTTCCTCTTCGCTCGTACTTTCTTCAACCACATCTGGTTTCCAAGAGCTAAAAGCACGTGAAAAAAAATGTCTGTGGAGAACCTCAGTCATCCCAAGTCTTGGTTGTCTCAAAGGTATTTGTTTTTTTCCAAGGGGCAACTGGACTTTCTGTTTTTTGTGTGAAGATGTTTCTCTTCTCATCCAAGGAGCTTCTTCGGCTCTGATTAGATGGGTGGAGAATGGGAAGATTTACATTCCTTGCAGACAACTGGTCATTTGCATTATTTTAGAGAGTCCTTGAGGTCACTGGAAAATTTACCTCTGTCCTCAAGCTCACCTGAGTAATGCAAATGGATGTGGAGCCTTCTTGGAACTGCTGAAAGGACTGTGTTGTAGACAGGAGATCAATGATGTTGTATCTCTCCAACACAGATAAACCTCCAAGTGGCTGTTGTGGTTCGCTGGCAGCCTGTGCAGATTGCAGTGGAATCGGATAGTGGGGAAGAAGGGGGACCAGTCTGGGAGTCTGGAGAGGACTCAGATGAGGGTCCTGCGTTTGATGCAGAGATGGGGGCCAGGGCCATCTGGGAGTGGGTTGCTGACTGCAGAGCCTACAGAATCTGGCAGCAGCAAGGCAGAGGAACAAGGGGAGCCTATTCCCAGTCACATGTGCACAGAGCTGCTAGAAGGCAAGAGCAGCTGAGACAAAAGGGGTGACTTGGGAGTAAGGCTGGGAGATGATTGCCCCTCCCATAAAGGATAAAAGGAGGTGCAAAAATAGAGAAACCTTTGCAGGAAGCAAAGTTGTTCACTCTGTTCAGATTAAACCTTGAAGCTCTGGTTGGATTTTGTACTTTGGTTTTTTGCAGTTCATTTGGCACTTTAGTTGATGGCAACAATTCAAAGGAGAGAAAGGTGGGTGCTTATCTCGAGGGACTGTTTGGGACTCATTATGGGCTGGGAATGAAAATAATTCCCAGTGTTGAAATAAAACAAGAGTTGTTTAGACTAAGCGTGTGCTTAATTACAGTCTCAGGAAGTCAGAACAGTGGCCTTAATGACTCAGGAAAAGAATGCAAAGGACCAGTTGTCTACGAGGAATAAAAATCCTTCCCTTCCCCATGATCATCCAGTCAGAGATGAAGAAGCTTCTTGGAGGAGAAGCAAAACATCCTCACAGAAAAACCTGAAAGTCCAGTTGCCTCTTGAAAAAAAGCACCTTTGGGACATGGGGGAAAAAAAAAGCACCTTAGAGCTTCTTCCTGGATGGCCCACTCAAGCGTTTTATAAATAATTAAAAGAGAAGCAAGTGCCTTGGCCTTCTTCACTCTCTGAATCCCCAAATCCCCACCCAAAACATTTGCTTTGCGTGTTACAGAAAACCGTTGGCCAAAACTTTTGGATGCCATCCAGATCAACGAAGAATCACAGTCTTTGAGGAGAATCATTTGCAATTTACAGAGGTGAGAGGTGTTTTTTTTATTATCTTCCCCCCCCCCTCCAGGCTGAAACACATGCACACCCCTACAAATACAGCAACACACTCGCTCTTCCTGAGGAATCCCAGCACAAGGGAAGTGTCATCCCCCTGTCGGAATCTGACTTGGAGGAGGAAGCCGAACAGCTGACAGAGAATGGGAGTGTGGCTCCATTGGCTGTGGAAGAAACTGGGGAAGGGCAAAGTCTGACTGGGCAGAGCAGGAGAGAGGTAGAACAAGGGAGAGGGAGTTCAGAGGAAGACCCAGGCCCATCCCCTCTTCATCCTAGGTCACACAGGGAGGAACGGAGAAGAGAGCAATGTGGGTTGCATGGCTTACAGGGGAGGAAAGGGTCCTGATTCCCTTCATTAGCTGCAGCTAGGAACACAGTGTATGAAAAAGGCAAGCTGCATGTTGGGAGCAAACATGACTTTATCTTGTATGGTCGTGGCTTATCTGTGTTCCTGGTGTCTTCCCAACTGATGCTGTTACCTAGTTGGGTAATGAAACATCTGCAAGAAAATGACCAAGCTCAGAGAGCACCGTAAACCCTGAGATTATGAGTTTTTGAACATCTAAAGTGGACTGAACACCGTCACTCAGCCATGGCTGTTTTGTCACACAAATCTGTGTCATATCTTAGTCTCCTAGTACAGAAAGATCTGAAGATTCAGCTGCTTTACTTGAGACGGCTCCATTTTATGCATCAGGAAATTAAAAATCCAGCTGTTTCCTATAGTCTGAATGTGACAGTTAGGAATGTTGAAGAATGTCTTCACTATCCAGATGGAGACTTCTACATTCCCTGTCAATGAAGTGGATATTATCAAAGAAAAATAAAACTCAACTCCTTCCTGGCTACCTCTAAATAATTTCTAATATTCGTTCTGCAGAAGTGGTGGTATCCTGGGGTGAAAACTTCTCAACCAAGGCAATTGCCAGGGTGTCTTAACATTTCAATTACAATTAAGAGATTTTCTTTTTTAAACAAAAATATTGATTAGGGAAAATACATTGCTGATAGCAGTGTTCAATAGATTAATTAATCATCAGCTTCTGACAGTTTAACAATGTGCTTAATGTGTCTGCCATTCATTGAGTTATGCATTTCCTTTTCTAAAGCGGTGATCCAGGGATTGGAATTCACAGCAGCTTTGAACACAATGTTGTCTGGCTTTTAAAAGAAATGTAAAAATAAATAAAGGAAGAAAAGGAAATAATGAAAGGAAGGCAACCGTATAGGACGAACTTCATCAAATGGGCAACGCAAACAACAAACAAAGCTTTGAAACAAAGCTTTCAGAGAGGTTGAAAACAACTGAAGTCTTGTTTCACACAGTCTGGGTACACAAGGGGTAGGGTTCCCACATGTTTACAAAAAACAGAGGAAAGACAACATAAACATATATTGAGGGAGATATTCATTCAGGCTACAGCTCCAAGAACTTTTGCCCGCGAAGTTAATGAGAGAGGAAAGCCATATACCTTCTTTTCTTCTTCTCTTCTCCACCTTCTCTTCTCTTCCCTCCCTCTCTCCACCTTCTCCTCTCCTTCCTTTCCTTCCTCTCTCCACTTTACCCTCCTTCCTTCCCTCCCTCTGTTTTCCTTCCTTCCTCCCTCTCTCCACTTTCCCCTCTTCCTCTTTCTCTTTGTTTTCCTTCCTTCCTTCTTTCCTTCCTTCCTTCCTTGCCTTTCCCCCATCTGGGTCAACAAGAAAGAAAAGAGAAGAAACTTGTGAAATGCACAGCTGCACTTAGCGAGCGCAACTGACGGGTGCGTGAGGTGTATAGGATCCTGTGTATAGGATGCCTGGCAGGTGGGCACAACTATACACACACACAACTATACACACGCACATACACAACTCCACAACTATACACAAACGCTTCCACACATTGCTTTTAGGGCTTTCAGGCACGCTCTGAGTCACTGTTTTTAATTAAACAATCAATTAATTAACTGACACAGAGCATCACGGGAAATCAATGCAGTTTTAAATGCTGGGTGCTGGCTACCTCTTTCCCCACTGTCTCATTTAATCAATTTTTGGCAAATGTCCTTGTTTCCTCCCTCTCCCCTTTTTTTGATTTAGAGGAGTGGGTTATGCCCTATGCCACTTGGATGCATTAGCCTTCGAGGCAGCCTAGGGGAAGACAGGTAAATCAAATCTGACTATTCCCAATGGGCAATTTACATGGGAAAGCAAAAAAACAAAAAAAAAGTAAGTTGTGTGTTTGTTTGTTTTAGCAGCTCACATGGGAACACTTTTATGAGACACGATGGGGTGGTTAAAAAAGAAAAAAAATATTAAAACCTGCCCTCCCCATTCATTGCAGTGGAGGTGATGCAGTGTGGGTCCAAATGTAGTTTCTGGACTCCCGAACCAAGTTCCAAAAAGGAATTCCTTATTTTGTATTTGGACCTCCTTTATTAGTATCATTGTTGTGATTATTATGATTCTATTTTGCATGCATACTGAGAGATTCTACACTGGAGACAAATTCCTTGTGTGTCTAATCACACTTGGCCAAAGAAACTTCTACCCTCCATCTTCCACCCTACCCTGCTCTACTCTATTTTATTTTATTTATTTATTTGATTTGATTTGATTTGTCCATCGCTTACAAGATAATAGGTATAAGAATAGACATAGTTATGAATACATGAAATGGGTACATATCAGAAAAATAAAAGAAACAATAGGAGAGGGACGGTAGGCACATTAGTGCACTTATGCACGCCCCATAGACCTCTTAGGAAAGGGGTGAGGTCAATAGTAGACAGTCTAAGGTGAAAGTTTTGGGGTTTGGGGAAGAAACCACAGAGTCAGGTAGAGGATTCCAGACATTGACCCCTCTGTGGCTGAAGTCGTATTTCCTGCCAATCAAGTTTGGTGAGATTAACCTTGAGTTTATATCTGTTGTTCACTCTTGTATTGTTATGGGTGAAGCTGAAGTATTTATTGACAGGTAGGACATTGCAATGTATGATTTTATATACCAGATTTAGATCAGATCGAAGATGGCATAATTCAAGGTTTTCTAGGTCTAGAATTTCAAGTCTGGTGCCATAAGATATTCTACAACGAGTAGAGGAGTGGGGAACTCTTCTTGTGAAATATTTCTGGACTTTCTCAACTGTGTTAATATCAGATACATAATGTGGGTTCCAGACTGATGAGCTGTATTCGAGTATTGGTCCAGCAAATGTTTTGTATGCTCTTGTTAGTAGTGTGATATTACCAGAGAAAAAGCTACATAGGATTAGGTTAACAACTCTTAATGTCTTTTTGGCTATGTAGTTTCAGTGGGCTGTAGATCATTAAAGATGAGTATCTACTCATATTGTACCCTATCATTATTTTTCCTCTATTCCATCCCATCTTCTACCTTCTATTCACTATTTTTCCTCCATTCCATTCTATTCTGGAAGCAAAACCTATTTATCTTCTGAATTTTGCAGCAACTGATGACTACAAGATGGGCCACTGAACGAAGCAATAATGTTGCTTGCTTACTCTCTCTCTCTCTCTCTCTCTCTCTCTCTTTCTCTCTGTGTGTGTGTGTGTGTGATTCATTCTTCCCCGAGTAATGTCTGCAAGAAAATGTCTTTCCTGAAGGTTTCTTCAGTCAGGATCATTGGAAAGGTAAAAATAAAAAAATTCTTTTTCTTTTCTTTCCATATGGGATGGGGATAGGTGTGTGTATGTGTGTGTGTTTGTGAGAGAGAGAGTGTAAAAGATACATAAAATGGGATATACATATGGGGGTGTAACTATCATTCAAACAGTACATTATTCTGCCTTTGGAAGGAGAGGGAAGAGAATATGTAATAAAAGGTGCATTCCAAACTGAACAGTACAGAGAGGATATTTAAATCTTTAATTACTCTTCCTTCCTCTACACCCACTCTTCTATTATTTAAACAATATATGCAATAAAATACCTACATTTGCATTACAGCCTCTTTACTGCATTATCATCAGATGCCAGACTCTGTGATTTCTTGAAAAAAAGTTAGGTAATTATGATAGGTTTTGTTTTATAGACAGAAGTGTTGTAAAGTTAAATACAAGAGTTGGATGCAGAAAAAAGAATTCAACCATGCCCAGCATTAAAGGAAGAAAAAAAACTCGGCTTTTTAAAAAACTACAGTTGAAAAACTAACTTAAAATCATCTCCACCACTCTATCATATCTGTCAGTTTGTAAATCTGTCTCTCTCTCTCCCTCTCTCTCCCCTCCCTCCCCCTTTCCCTCTCTCTCTCTCCTCCTCCCCCCTCATCTCCCTCTGTCTTATCTATCTATCATCTATATAGGATAGGATAAGATTGGATAGGATAGGAGATTGTCCAGTCTCTTCTTACAAACCTCCAGTGATGAAGCACCCACAACTTCTGGAGGCAAGCTGTTCCACTGGTTAATTGTTCTCAATGTTAGGAAGTTTCTCCTTAATTCCAGGTTGCTTCTCTCCTTGATTAGTTTCCATCTGTTGTTTCTTGTCCTGCCTTCTCATTCTTTGGAGAATAAATTGATCCTCTTTTCTTTGTGGCAGGCCCTCAAATATTGAACAACTGCTATCATGTCACCCCTACTTCTTATTTTCTCTAGACTAGACACACTCAAATCCTGCAACCATTCTTAATATGTTTTAGTCTCCAGGCCTCTCATTAGTATATTTGTGGTCCTATTTCTTTCCATTAAAAGCAAGCCCTTTTCAGTAGTGTGGTCCTGCCTGGTAACATTTATAGTGCCCTTTGTGCCTTTTTCATTTTGAAAAGACTTTAGATGGGAGTAATCCCACCATAAGGTGCTCCATTCAAAGTATCTTAATCTATCTTTTCCAAGGATATGTCTAAAAGTGTCCATGTAAATTTGGGAGAAAGGATTAGCAATATCCTATGTGTTACCTCAGTTCAATCTGATCACACCTACTTTCCTCAGCAGCCTTTTTTAAAAAAATTGTCCCATGATGCCTAAGAACCATGCCGAACCTGGGATCTTGTACTGGGGAAAAATGAATAGGTGGTTGGGAATTGGTATTACTGTTATCATCCAGCAATTAAATAAATGAATAAATAAAGCCACCATGGTCTCATCTAAAGATAGCAGAGAATTGATGATGCTCACTAACTTCTGCTGGAATTTGTTATGATGTTCCCTCCTTCCCAAGCAGAGGGAAACCTCTTCCTGTCCGATTGGCTATGTGATGACCCAGGGCATGGCACAAAGGCAACACAGTCAGATAAACAATAAGAGTCCCCTTATTATCTCCAACTTTGCCCCCAATGTCCAGGTTACATTTTGGCTGCAGAAAAACTCTCGCAGAAACAGCCTTTGACTGCACAAAATTAAGTCCAAAATATGGTCAACACAAACTGTAACTTAAAATCCAATCCAGCCAAACTGTAGTAATTAGCTTGGCATGGCAGGAGCAAGAATTTCAGACTTGAAAGCATGGCAAAACTCAACACGGTTGGGAAGATGCCAGGAACACAGATAAGCCACAACAACAAAGATAAACTCACATTTGCTTCCAGCAACCTGCTGCATACATCCTGTCTTTCTTATCAACTGTCTTCCCAGCTGCGGCTAATGAAGGGAATCGGGGCTCTTTCCTTCCCCGTAAGCCATGCAACCCATGTTGGTCTCTTCTCCGTTCCTCCCTGCATATCCTAGGATGAAGAGGGGGTGGTCTTCCTCTGAACTCCCTCTTCCTTGTTCCACCTCTCTCCTGCTCTGCCCAGCCAGACTTTGCCCTTCCCCAGCCTCTTCCACAATAATGGAGCCACACTCCCATTCTCTGTCAGCTGTTCGGCTTCCTCCTTGGATTCAGACTCTGGCAGGGGCATGACAGGGTAACTCTAATTGTTCTCAGTGTAAAATATATCAGCTTGGTTTGATAGATGAACCTCTGTCCCAGAATGGAAGTCAAGGATGCCATCACAGACTTTACAGAAGGTCTCCTTAGAACGTGCCAAATCTAGTTCTCCTCAGATGAAGCTGTAGCATGGTTATTCAACCACGGCAACTTAAAGACTAGTGGGCTTTGACTTCCAGAATTCTCTGGAAATCCTGCCATGTTGAAGTCCACAGGTCTTAAAAGTTGCCAAGGTTGGACACCGTGGCTGGCTGGGGAATTCTGGGAGTTGAAGTCCACAAGACTTCAAGTTGACAAGCTTGGACATCCCTACTGTTGAGTATATTATGGAAGAGCTTGACTCTTGCTGAGTTTAATCAATTCCTCGTCTCCTTTCCAAGCAGCCAACCAGATTACTGCTCTTAGAAAGTTCATAAGCTGAACCGTGGCAGTTTGTTCATCTTACTTTGCACACCATATGCACAGACGAGATGGCTATCATTGCACTAACCTCTACTAAGGCTAGCAAGAACAACAAGGGTGCTGGGAGCTTCCCAAAGGAGAAGGAGGAGTTGAGGCCCACTAATCACAGCCAAGTTAAAGCAGTGATGGGGGCATTTCCATTGATTTGATTTTGGGGGAGGCCAATTAAAACATAAACTATAAGCTCGGCCTCTTTGGACTATGACACATCAGGAGGACTTGCTTGGAGACAAGAAGATAAAAAAAATAAGTAAGAGAAAAGCTATTCTGAAATCTCCAGCTTAGAGGAAGGGAGGGTGAGGAGAGTTTTTGGCATCTGATATAATTTATCCTGCCAAGGAGCAAGAAACAGGAAAAAGGTTGGTGTAGTAATAACATTAGAAGAACTGTAGTCCACACAAGCTACTGTTCTATAACTTGCCAATCAATAGCTCTTTTATTAGAAGGTGCAATCAATGTACAGGAGACAGGCTTAGCCAATTAAGCTTATCGACTTAACTGAAGACTTGCAGGAAACGTTATGTCTTCTGCTTTGTTTTCCTTTCAGGGAGTGAAAAAGGAGCTTCGGGTTTTTGTCTTTTTTTTTTTTTTATCACCGGATTCCCACCAAATCTTCTCCAGGAGTTCCTGTCGAAAGGAAACACTGACAGAAAGCAGAGTGGAGATATCTTGAAGGGCTTAATCTGGAGTCAGAGAAGGGAAGCAAAATACACCAAGGTCTTCCCAGGCACATTTATATAATACACCTTTCATTTCATCATTTTATTATATTATTATTACATTATGTTATCTTGTGTTACATTATATATTGCACTATATTTTATTTTATTACTCCTTATTTTCTTTCCTCCTCTCCTTCCTTACTTGCTCCCTCCCTCCCTCCTCTCCTTCCTTCCCTCCTCCTTTTCCTCCCTCCCTTCCTTCCTTCTTTCCTTCCTCCCTCCCTCCTTCCTTCTTTCCTCCCCTTCCTTCCCCCTTCCTTCCTTCCTCCCTCTTCTTCTGTCCTTTCCTTCCTTCCCTCCCTCCTCCTCCTTTTCTTCCTTCCTTCCTTCCTTCCTCCCTCCCCTCCCTCCCTCCTGTCCGTCTTTCCTCCTTCCCTTCCTTCTTCTTTCCTTTTTCTTCACTTGGCCCCTAAATCCTGTTCAGTAGCAAGGAGGAGACATGGAATTAAGCTCACTTATCAGAGGCTGAAACCCGCAAGCAATCAATCATTTCCTGACACTGTTCAGCTTTTGCCATTTTGAGAAGGAGGGGAAAAAATCCTTGTATATGTGCAGTTCTTGTGTTTCTTTTTTCTTTTTTCTTTTTAAATCAGAAAAGCTTCTCAAAAAGCAGGGTTGAGAGGAGGAAATGTCAAGACAGGGAAGAGCCTAAACCTCCCCACGAACACCTCCTTTTCCTCTCTTTTAACAGCACATCAAAGTATCAAGGCTGTGGGAAGACGAGGGAAAATGTTCATTTGTTTTCTCTGAAACTAAACCCAACTTCTCCTTCCTTTTTTCTTCCTTTTGGCATGGCAAGGTAGAAGTCAGTTTAGATGTCTTTTATTGCAAACACAATCTTTCTGAGAGGGCCCGTGTTATAATTAAGATGGATTTGAACTGGGAAAGAACTGTCCTTTTTTTGAACAGCTTTACTTAAGAGGAGCAATTTTTTAAAAAACCCTGTCGGTTAAATGACTGCATTTCTGTGGAATACTGACATCCAGTGGAAATTTGGGATGGTTCAAGTGGATGATTGTCAAAATGGGCTCCAGAGGGAGGGACAGTGCATTCAAAGAACAGCAAGGAAGTGAGGGGCTTCATCGGTTGAAGGTCCACCTAAGGAGACGCAGAAGATTAGGGGTCATCACTCTAGTAATGAGACAAAGAGCAAGGAGAGATGCTACAAGGACTTCCAGAGGTAACAGAACAGATTAACAGAGTTGGAAGGGACCTTGTAGTTAATCTAATCCAACCCCCTGCCCAAGCAGGAGACCCTACCCCATTTCTGATAGAGGGCAGTCCAATCTCTCCTTAAAAGTCTCAAGTAATGAAGTCCCCACAATTTCCGAAGGCAACTTCTGTTCCCTGGCTTGATTGTTCTCAATGTCAGAAAATTCCTCCTTATTTCCAGGTTAAATCTCTCCTTGTTCAGTTTCCATCCATTATTCCTTGTCTGGCCTTCAAGTGCTTTTGAAAATTGGTTGATGTCTCTCCTCTATGAGGTTTAATGTCCCTTTCTTTTTCTTTTAATTTTAAAACAAACTTTATTGAATACAAAAAATTAAAATATACAACTATACAAACTCAAAAGACAAAGATCCATACCGACAAACATCACAATAATCTCTGTGCTAAAACTAATTAAACTTTCCTTTAAGTTAAATATTTCCTAAATCATATTATGTGGCAGTTATTTCTTGCTTCCTGTAGGTTCTCTGTTGTTTATGTTCTATCAAACATAATGTTCTGTTATTAATGTTTGTTGTTGGATTATACTTATTTATTTTTACTGATGAATTCCTTCTATTGATTGCTTAAAGAACGAGGGAGAGTAACTAAGACTAACATTAACAATTCCTGTTTGTTATTGTATGTATCATAATCTGCTTCATATATTTGTTCCCCCCCCCCCCTTGATTCCCCTTTTCTTTTTTAGTCCATTCTTCAGTTTCTAAATCAGCTCAACCAGGTCTTGGGTAACCTGTCCATATTTCTTGACATTACCAATCACTTCTTCCTGATGCCATTTAGCACGGCTTCCCAAGACCTCTGTCTTCGAGTAGACAGATTTTAGACACATTAACTCTGAATGGTGGCTAAGAAAACCTAACTAGGCTTCTAGCAATACCATCTTAGCATCAACCTGCTTTTCAATGTGTATTTCTCCTCCAAGTTGTATCATCACTGATGGTTTCCAGCTCAACCTTCCCATTCTCCAACTTTGAAGAAATCCTCTCAGCAATGGATGGCACCATACTGCTTACCAAGGAAAATGATTTCCTAACTAATATATAAAATACTCCCACTTCCTTGATTTTCCCTAAATGTAAAGCTATCCTAGTTAGTGGCTAATTTGTAGAAAACAGTAGCTTCAATTAGATGATACATATTGTGCGGCAAAAAGTTTATCTTCCTAGTTGTCTACTGTGAGACCATTTCATTAAGTCAGCTCAGGTTCCAGTGTTATAGAAAATGGAAGTAGGTAATTTGGTTAATGGTTACAAGTTGGGAACTTTTATACACTGAACTCTCAACATAAATTAAAGGTAATAAATCAAAGGAAAGTGATTTTTACAGCATGGAGTTTGTTAAATTAGATAAATCCATAGCTTGAGGAGGAGGAGGAAGGGGAAGAAGAAGAAGAAGAAGAAGAAGAAGAAGAAGAAGAAGAAGAAGAAGAAGAAGAAGAAGAAGAAGAAGAAGAAGAAGAAGAAGAAGAGGAAGAAGAAGATTTATCCATTGAATCTAGTACCTACAGTTATTTTTTAAGGTGACTTTAACATGGATGCAACATGTTTCTTCCTAGTATTAGCTCAGAAATCTATACACCAAAACTGCTTTTGCAACCAAATTGCTGATCGAAGCCAAACAAGAAGGATCTGCCCAGTGTTAATGGAAGTGTGGGATGCAAGACATTTTCTCTTTGAAAATATCACATTTCCAGTGATGTTACATCAAGTGGTTTCCTACTTAAGCCTGGATGTGTTTCTCTTTATAGAGGAGGAAATGTGTGAAATACATACCATTTGTAACTGCTGATTAACAAATATAGCCTCTTTCTTCCCTGATCCTGGCCGACATGTCTCACGTGTTTGGATAGCATCACATTTCACATGATAATCTACAGGACGAGACACTTGACAATTAACATGGCTTTTGTTGGAAATAGCTTGACTTCTGTGGCTCTCTCTCTTTTTTTTCATCCCAAAGCACCAGGGAAAACTATTCCCAAGTGCCCGTTGGTTTCCTTTGAGATAATTTACAAGCATCTGCTGCAACTGAACAAAAATCACACTGCAAAGAAATGTTCATGTTCAGAGTGGGTTTTGTTGTTGTTGTTGCTGCTCTTTGTTGATCTGACCTCAGGATCCCATCTTCACTTGTTTCTGGGTTTGAAATTTCTCTAGAGTTAATATTATGCATGTGATACGAATCTTCTGGTTGTGACGAAGGACAATCTTAGGGACTGGAGAATTCAAGAGATGCTATTATAGGTAGGTAGTCCACAACTTTTAAGACCACAATTGAGCCCAAGATTTCTGTTGCTAAGCTAGATGGTTGTTAAGTGAGTTTTGCCCCATTTTATGGCCTTCTTTGCCACAGTTGAGTGAATCACTGCAATCATCATTGTGAATCACAGTTTTTAAGTTAGTAACATTCTCTTCTCCTCCCCTCCTTTTCCTTCCCTTCCTCTCCCTCTCCTCTCCTCTCCTCTCTTCCCTTCCCTTCCCTTCCTTTCCCCTTCCTTCCCTCTTCTCTCTTCTCTTCTCTTCCCTTCCTGTGTCCCATGACGTATCAGGACTTTTTTCATCCTTTGCTAAACTGGGTGGGGGAGGGGTCAGCATGTGACACATCTGACATGCGAGCCATGAGTTTGATACCCCTGATATACAGTATGTCCTAGGCATTAAGAGCCTTGGTGGCGCAGTGATTAGAGTACAGTACTGCAGGCTGCTTCTGCCAGTTGCCGGCTGACTGCAATTTGACAGATCGAATCTCACCAGGGTCAAAGTTGACTCAGCCTTCCATCCTTCTGAGGTGGGTAAAATGAGGATCCAGATTATTGGGGGCAAGAGGCTGACTCTGTAAACTGCTTAGAGAGGCTGTAAAGTGGTATAAAAGTCTAAGTGCAATTGTTATTGTTATTATCTATCTTAGATTGTCTACTGTTGACCTCACCCCATTCCTAAGAGATCTGTACAGGGCGTGCATAAAGTGCCTAACGACTCTGTGCCCACCAATGTGCCTACCAACCCTGTCCTAATGTCTCCCTTTTATTTGTACCCATTTCATGTTATCATAATCATGTTCTAATTGTATTTATCATAATCGTGTTCTAATTATATCTGTTAACTTGTACATACATGCTTGACAAATATATGTAAATAAATAAATAAATAAAAATATTTTTCCGATTCATGGACCAGATGCTCCTCCAAAGAATTCCATGACAATCTTCTTGCAAGGAGCATGTTGATATTCTTCCTCGCTACAATATTTGGGCTGCAAAAAAAGAAAACAACAACCCTGATTGGACATTACTGGTAGGCCCTATTTTTGACCAGCCCATGAAAGATAAGGTTCAACCTTCTAATAGAAGCGCCAAGGTTTTTGTTTTATAGAGTTTAAAGAAAGAAACAAGATTCAACTCATGATGATGAACTTGTACAGCGTGACAAAGCAAAGAATGTTATGAATTTCTTTGCAAGCAGCTGATTTCAAGGATACAATAACTGGCTAGACTTCCTCTCTTAACTTTCATTTCTTTATTATTGTTATTTTAAAACAAAGCAGTCTGCCTCTTTTGTGTTAACCATGGAGGAAATCTCATATTTTATCAGAAACTTTGATTTATGTTTAATAGATCTGCTACCTACTAAAAAAGACCTTGTCTTAGCAAATGGCTACAGATCCAGTCCATTACCTTAGGACAAGGGGGGGGGGGGGAACTCCAGGGCTTTGTGAATGCCTACAATAAAACATCATTAAACACCAGAAGAGGACAGAGGAGACAGAAGGTTTGAATTGAAATGAAGGAGAAGTGTTTGGAATAAAGCAGAGCACCCCACCAACATGCCCAGATAACATCTGGCTTCTATTTTGAAGGGGTCGTCAGAGGACCTCAAATGCCTGTGATGTAAATGAGGAACAGAGCCCCCAACAATTTAACTGTCATCAGCACGAATGCTTTAACTGGCATTGTAAAACCAAAGCTTGAGTCTCTTTAGGAAAACTCCATATGCTGCTGGTCTGAATTAGACCGGCTCGGCCATATTATCTGAAGATGAAAGAATGGCAGGTCAATTCACTTAAAACCAGAGAATTGCCACTGCTAAGAAATGATGAGTAGCAATTGTAGAGAGAAATTTCTTCTGCTTCTTTATTATTATTATTATTATTATTATTATTATTATTATTATTATTATTA
>BLBF01000045.1:3947773-3968136 GCA_015471245.1 Laticauda colubrina | reverse complement strand
GAAGAGGAAGAGGAAGAGGAAGAGGAAGAGGAAGAGGAAGAGGAAGAAGAAAGAGGAAGAAGAAGAGGAAGAAGAAGAGGAAGGAGGAAGAAGGAAGAAGGAAGAAGGAAGAAGGGAGGAGGAGGAGGACAACTATGGTGTCCTTGATACTATCTGTTTTCTTGCAGATGTTTTACCCAACTAGGTAACATCATCAATGCTAGAAGGTTTGAAGAGGAGGAGGAGGAAGAGTAAGGGGTCCTTGATACTCTTTGAAATTGGTTGTTTTCTTACAGATGTTTCATTACCCAACAACGTAACATCATCAGTGATAGAGTTTGCTCTCTGTTTTATACTTGTGGCTTGCCTTGTCAATGTTGGTGGGAGTGTTCTTAATGGTTCCTTGATTAGGATGTTAGGAAACTAATACATAAACAGAAAGCAAACCCCTTTCTTTTGTAGGACTTGTATTACTTGGGACAGTTTCCAGGGGTGGGATATGACAGGGTTAACTACCGGTTCAGGATTTATGAGCTTCCCTACATGCTGGGAGCCATGAGCCCATAAATTGTCATCAGCACCACTGGATGCAGAGAAGCAGCCTTTGAAACAGCCCTCTTTTCCTGCTTTTTTAACTACAGCTGTGCCTCATTCGGCAGCTGAAGTTGAAAAATCAGGAAATAAAGATCAGGTAAGAGCCTAGGCTGGGGGGTGGGCAAAATCATCAGCAGACATAGAACCGGTTCTATGTCTGCTGCTCTACCAGTTCTACAGACGTGGACAGAACCGTTAGAAACCCACCCCTGACAGCTTCCTTGTTTCTATGGATAATCTGTGAAGCTTTGTGGCTTTGGCCTTGGAAGAAGTCATCTCAGCCCATTTTCTTCTACCTGATAGGTATGGAACAGTGGACTTTAGCAACTCATCCAGACGCAAGAATGCCACCCGAGAAACGACCAGCACTCTCAAGGCGTGGTTATATGAACATCGAAAAAATCCTTACCCAACTAAGGGTGAGAAGATCATGCTGGCCATCATCACTAAAATGACCCTCACCCAGGTCTCCACCTGGTTTGCCAATGCCCGGCGGCGACTCAAGAAGGAGAATAAGATGACCTGGTCTCCTAAAAATAAAACAGGAGATGAGCAGAGGGAGGGAAGTAAAAGGAATGGAGAAGATTGTGGCAGTGATCATGAAGACAATGGTAAGAATGGAAAGGCAGTACCCTGTTTCTCCAACAATACGGCCTCCCCCAATAGGAAGTCCCAACATGTTTTATAGGCATGAAATGAAATTAAGCCCCTCCCCCCAAATTAAGGCCGATATTAAAACATGCGAAATGGGGGGAATGGTGGGGGGGGCCTTGCCATTAGGAAGCACTTTTGTTGCACACCCAGATATGGTGCTGCCTGCATTGACCCCGATACCAAGTGCTCCACCAACGCCGAGGTCAACATCCAAGCCATTGTCACCCGCCCGCCCAAAGATGTAAGGGGGTGGGGGGATTAAGTCACCCCCGAAAAGATGGCCTAGCCATTTTTTCGGGGCTCAAAAAAAAGAAAAAAAAAGAAAAAGAAAGACCTGGCCTTATTATATGAGAAACACGGGTATCATTTTTAGAAATGGGAGATAATTTTTCATGACATAATATAAGAGATGCCTCATCCTAAAGTCCTTTAGGTACAGCCTTTTATACTCTACACTAGCCAAGGAGATGGCTTTGTAAGTTCTAGAGAAGAATGACTGCGGTCAACAATTTTCCAAGAGCTCTGAAGTTGTGGCTTTTACCACATTCAGATGTCCTTATGTTAATTCATAGGTAAGCAATGTGGAATATCCTAAACTGTGTGTCTTTCAACTCCCATCAGGCCTTGCCAGAACAGCCCCTTAAGGATGATGGAGCTTGCTGTCCAACATCTGGAAGGCACATGTTCCCAGTCTTGACTTAAAACTCCCATCCTGGGTTATTTTTAAAGAAAATATCTTATTTCTTTGCTTGCCCTTCACTCTGGTATCACCTTCAACCCTGAATTGCAATCACCTTCATCTGATTATAAGCTTTTGTTTTTAAGTATTGTGACTCAGTTTCCCATCTCTATGGGTAAAAACCTATCCTGTCCTCTTGGTGAGATGATGTACCTGAGCTACATTGGTACTTTGGATAATGTGTCAACTTCATTTAGATTATTTTGAGGTAGTTCCCAGTAAAATAAATTACTGACATCTCTACATAAAACCAACTTGGCTTGCTCTTAAATAACTTTTTAAGATGACTGTTTTCTGTTCTTTATTCCTTTTATTTTGAACCATAGACCCCAAAATCTGCAAAGAAGAGAAGGAGCTGCAGCTGAGTGATCTGGAAGACTTGGATGAGGAGGAACCAGACATGAAGGTTGGAGATGAGCTGAAGCACCTGCATCAGGATGGCCCCCTAATTGGCAGGGCATTGACTGAGTCTGAGAAAAACAGCTGTACTGGGAGCTCATCTAGTCATTTTCATGCTTTTTCATGTGCCAAGCAACATTCACCAATTATAGGGGACTTTCTTGGCCACAAGGAAAATAACATAGCAGGAAGTCTTGCAACTCAAGGCCAACTCTATGAAACGATAGAAAAGCCACGCATCTGGTCCCTAGCTCATACAGCAGGAGCCAACATGGTTGTGGGGTCCACCAGCCATCCTACTCAAAGGACAGAGAGTCCCGATTGTTTGGTGCTCAGGGGAAGGTGCTCAGGGACTGATGGACATTGCAGCGAAGCAAGGCCACTGAGCAAACTTGTGAGAACACAACCCATTCATGACAAGGCCTTGGAAGAGCTGCCACCTCCAGCTAAGATCTTTAAGAATTCAACCTTTAACCTACAGTCCATTGCACTAAATTATGCTTCATACCCTGTGCTAGGGGAGACATGTCAGCATGCAACAGGAACAGAAGGTTTGGCCTTTACATCTTGTTTTATTTTCAGACTGTCTTTAAATACAGATGCTTAAACTCAGGAGCACTTATGTAGCTATTCTCTGAAGTAGTTATGGGTTTAGCATTCTCTTCTCAATTTTGGCAGCATGAAGGAAATAGGCCATCCTGCTTAGTTGGAAAGTGGGGCTCAAGAATTTAAGCTTTGGAGGTCAACTTTGCAATTGCATCGAACAAAGGTCTTCAAACTTGGCAAGTTTAAGACCTGTGGACTTCAACTCCCAGAATTCCTAATCTAATATGATTGGAGGAGGAATTCTGGGAGTTGAAGTCCACAAGTATTAAAGCTGTCAAGTTTGAAGATTCCTGGCATAGAGGAATATCATGGGTGAGAAGAAACCTCTCACTTAGGGTCTAATCCAGAAATGTGTTATCTTTACCCACAATTCCAGTGAAATTGGCTCATGTACATGAGTAATGTGATGGCTTGCACAAAGTTAAATCTGACTAAATCTGTTGACTGATGTGGGAAGAACAAGCTTCAGCTTATAATTAGCAAATCAGTTATGTCACTTCTTAAATCAGGCAAGCAACTGATTTGCCTTTTTTTAAAAAATAACAACTTGCTGTTGTTGTAATATTAACAATAATATTAGTATATCTTGCCCAGAAAAAAAAAACAAAGTAGCAAAAAATGCTTAAATACTTATTCAAAAATCTTTTGTATATTTCTTGAAAAAGACAATGAAACCAAAAACAAATAAGTATTTGTTTTTTTAAAGTCTTTTAAGACTTTAAAAGAAACCTTGGAGTAACAGGGTACAATTTATTGGAATTCAAAATTGTACGGATATCTCTGTTATTTTTATTCCTTCATTGAGTTGTTCCTACCATGACACCATTTTTGAAGTACATTTAAAAAAATGCACTGTTTATTTTTTCACTTTGTTTGGCTGGGAAGTCAATCATACTGGTATACAACGGTGGATCTTCATTGAGAGTCTTGGCCAAAGACTTGGTCTCTGTTTCTAGAGTGATGGAATGATCAAGTCAATATACAGATGCAATCTTCTTGAGGAAATTGTTTAGAGACGCAGTAGGCAGTATATCTATGGTGATGCTCCATCATCCAGGTCATGGTTGTCCTAAAGGTGCTTTTTCAAGAGGCAGCTGGACTTTCTTGTTTTTTTTAAAGACATTTCGCTTCTCATCCAACAAGCTCCTTCAGTGTTCGGAGCTGAAGAAGCTTCTTGGATGAGAAGCTTTAAAGAAAAACCAGAAAGCCCAGCTGCCTCTTGAAAGAGCACCTTTGGACTATCCAAGAGCAAGTTCATAAAAATAATTACTTATGTTTCATTATGGCTGGTTTTAATAGTAGAATGCAACAAGGGAAATATTCACTCAGACAAAACTGAGATGAGTTGGTTCCAAAGATCTCATCAGACCTTCACTGCTAGCAGAAAATTGCCTTATAGAGAAATGGATAGAAACTGACCAATCTTCTTTGCCTTGACTCAAAGCTTCCCTTTGCATGGAATCATCTGCAAGTAAAAAAATAGGGACCCTTTTGGTGGGAAGGTTCCATGTGACTGGTAGGACTAAATGCTAAAGGCTCATGGAACACTGTTCCCTTCCCACCAAAGGGGTCCCTATTTTTCTACTTTCATTTTTTAAATGTGCTTTCAAATTGCTAGGTTGGCAGAAGCTGGGACAAGGAACAGGAATTCACTCTGTGATGCGGCTCTAGAGATTCGAACTGCTGACCTTTCTGAATCGACAAGCTTAGCGTCTTAGCCACTGAGCCATCGCATCTCTAATTAATCTAATTAATACATATTTGTGTGAATTCAAGGTTCTTCTGTTCAACGATGGGCTCTGTAAGCCAAAGCAACTTTGAGCATAGCCTAGGATTTTTTGTGTGAGCCATTTTCATCCAAAGGTGAAATAAGTTTTCATTTCTCTCTTATGACAGGATTTCGGAGAAGCATACGGGCTGCTCAAAGTTCTCTAGACCTGACTGATGTTTGTCTAAGCCAACATAAAGAAAAACTCCGAACAGCTTTCAGGCCAGTGCTGAAGAGGTGAAAAAAGTGAGTCATTATGCTGTTGTCTTGTATGGAGAAATGACTTGTGAAGTACCAGAGGTTAAAGCAATTCCCAACATCCTTGATCACTGGCTGTGTTGGCAGCAACATTTGGAGTCTGAAATAATTCTTCATCCAAGTCTGGAGCATCCAGCATCCCATATGCTGTGGAGCTGTTTTGTTATGAGTTGCTATTTTAATAAAGGGAAATATGTTTGTAATTTGTGCTTTCCCTCTGTCTTTATTTTGGCCAGAAAATGCTATTATCCTAAAATTGAGGGTTTGGGGAAGATTTCATGAAATCATGAAAAAACAGGAAAGAGAAACCAAATCAACTTAACCAAGAAAAGAGTACAGGAATCAAAAAGCAAATGATGGGATTCAATCTATTATTTCTTTCAACAAAGTGTTTTTTCCTTAAAAGAACATTCAAGGGTCTAAAAATGGACATTAGCAAGCGATAGGAACATTTATAACAGTCTAATATGCTGTTTAGCTTCCTTCGGGTATTATCCCACGTCATTGTAGTTCTGTTAAAGTTGTAGCAACGTTTCAGCAGAATCTCATCTGCCATCCTCAGGCTTCTGTATAGAGTTAGTTCCTGGTTTCAAATTTGAGGCTGGTCCATTCTGATTGGCTGGGAGCCTGGATCTGTGTTCATTGGACTTGGAGTTTGATTGATTGGTGTTTCTGGTTTCTTCAAGTCCAATGAACACAGATCCAGGCTCCCAGCCAATCAGAATGGACCAGCCTCAAATTTGAAACCAGGAACTAACTCTATACAGAAGCCTGAGGATGGCAGATGAGATTCTGCTGAAACGTTGCTACAACTTTAAAAGCACAACTACAATGACAGGGGATAATACCCGAAGGAAGCTAAACAGCACACATGTAAGTACCCGTGAAAGCCTAAAAAAACATATATATATATATATATGTTCTTTTAGTCTATTCCTCTGTAGTGGTTTTGTTTAATTCACAAATGAACAGAGAATTTAAGAAGAGACATTTCAGATAATCTAACAGAATGCTCCACATTGTTCCTTGTATTTTAACATGAAAAACAAAATGAAGCCAAATTTCAACCAACTGGCATTGTCTGTAATTGTCATGCAAAAGTTAATGTAGTGGAAGTCATACCAGTAACGACCTGGTATTTGAACATCACATTTGTTCAAAATCCAAATTCAACTCTGTTTGCCTTCCTATCAACACATTTTAGAAGACCATCTGCTGTCTACCAGTAAATTGGTCCTGATAGTTCCTTTGCTAAATGATCAAGATGGGGGATACTTTATCAGAGATACTTTACCAGGCTTTTACTTTGGCTAATGAGATTCTGAAATTCTCTCTTTCAGGTTTTTGACAACCACCAGGTTACTTGAACTTCTCGAGAAGTTATGGAATCATCAGGATTCCAGGGAAGACACCCATTATCTCCAATGTGAATCCTCTCTTTGTTTTTCTCTTTCTCAGTGCTCTTCAGAGCATGAATGAATGTTACAGCTTCTCATGTCAGAGGAAGGGAAGAGATAACCTTATGAAACACAGCTTTTACTATCACAAGGCCAATCAGAAAACATACATTGGGACATTTTTGCTATGTTATATGAGCATCTCTCATGCACTAAGTTTTTAATTGAATTAATTACATTAATTGAACTATGACTCTCTGGTAAACTTCTGCCAATGTATTTTGGATTTTGGAGAGACTTTGGCTTCTATTGTAGATCTGTGTTGTTCTCTGTATAATGGAAACTAACAATGTGGTTATTGAATCAACCTCTTTCTTTCTTTTTTCTTCTTTTTCATATCCCAAATATGTACAGGATGTGTGGGAGTTAACATCCTTCCATCAGGTCTTCAGACTTTTTTTGGGGGGGAATACTTATTTCCCCCCATCTTTAAATTAAGTGTGTTGTGTGTCATGTTTTTTCAAGAAAGTCCTTTTCTAGTTCAACCTGCACATTTGTTTACTATTGCCTTGTACAAAGATATCACAGAAAGTATTTTTAAAACTCTCAAATTAAAAATCCAACCATCGAATGCTGTCAAAGAAAAATATGAAATTTAAGAGACAGGAAGAGAGTGTGTGTGTATGTGTGAGAGAGAAGGTGAGGAGGGAGGAAGGGAGACAAACAGTACTCAACTGAGATTCATTACTGTGTCAATACCGATTGAATTCTCTTAGTTTGTTTCTTATATAATATTTTAAAGTCCAGTTTTGGGAAATTTCCCTGTTGATATGTTTTCCCACTATCTGTCCACATGGCTCTATCATATTTATTGTACACTCATAGTTATTGTGTCAGGTAAATCCAACTAGTATATTGAACTTGCATCAGAAAACAGGCTTTCTTATTGTGGCTGGGTTCACACATTCCACTAAGTTAAGTTCCTCTGGCTGTGCCACTGTCCATCCATCTATCTGTCTGCCTTTCTATCTGTCCATCCATCTGTCCATTCTTTTTTTTTTTTCCTCCCTAGCCATGATAGAGACTTCCAGAATTTATCCAAGGACTGGAGCAACCCATGGTTAGCCACTCATCA
Organism: Laticauda colubrina; assembly: GCA_015471245.1. NCBI lineage: Eukaryota > Metazoa > Chordata > Lepidosauria > Squamata > Elapidae > Laticauda > Laticauda colubrina. Next base: position 3,960,607 of record BLBF01000045.1, on the reverse strand, counting down.
CAAATCTGGATTCCTCTTAATTGATTTCAATAGTTTGGTACTCTTTTTGGAGTTTTACATCCCTCTAAACCTGATAAAGTTGAGGCCTGAGTTTAAAAAGGGCATGAGCCTGGCTTGGATACCATGGACAGCTCCAAAGTCATCAACCTGCTCCAAGAAAGGTCTAGACTCTAGAAAGGGTCTAAAGACAAATGGTGGTGAGCAAAGTTGCTCTCAAGTAGACTGGGAACCGTTGGCATGACAGTCTCACAATCTTACACTTTCTGGACTGGATCTCTTATTCAACCAGTCTCAGTGCATTCTCTATGGATAACTCATCCCAATTGGCATGAAAGTTTGCTCTGTGAATATGTGCTTGGCTTGTTAACAGAGCAGCAACATTTCCTTTAAGGTGAGGAAGGGATAAAGTAGGACATTCTTAGTAGGTCATCATCCCAGTTTAGTTAAAAAGAGCTTTATTGCCTCTGACAAAGTTGAGACAGAAAGGAGTCTATCACTCGGTATTCTTTCTCCTTAATTAAAAGTGTCACCAAGCACTCTTTGGGCAGACAAATAAACAGAGCTTAAATCCAGAGAAGAATGAAGCCTTTGTTCCTGGACTCATTGCAAGCAAGGCCCATAATTTAATCACTGTGCTAATTAAGAGGTCATCTGCAGATCAACCCACAACTAACTTTCCCCCAAGTTCACTGAGGTCAACATTTTGCCCATGTGTCATTTGTGATCAATATTATCCAATGGATCCTGCTTTCATAAATCAGCAGGATGGATCTTAGTTATTGAGTAGAGACTGATACATGGATCAGGAAAGGAGCAGGAGAGGAAAAAGTGGAATAGTGGAAGAAATACCAGGATTGGAGAGGGGTTAAAAGTCTACACCTTCAGGTCAGTGGCATCCAAATATTAAAGGAAGATTCTTAAGTGTGTATGCATTTGATTTCCACATCCAGGATAATTTATAGCCCTGTGAATGAAGCTTTTCCACGAGACACATTTTGTATGGAGAGAGGTTGAAATGGCCGATCAAACATGGCTGCATTATTTGAAATGGGAATTAGCATATCTGGAGTACTAACCTTTGTACCAGAGTCCTCACTATTTATGGAGATTCTAAGTATATCCAAGTTATGGTGCTTTTTAAAGGTGTTTTTTCAAAAGGCAACTGGATTTTCTTTGTTTTTCCTTGAAGGTGTTTCACTTCTCATCAAGAAGCTTCTTCAGATCTGAAGGAAGAACTGGAGAACCTTCTTGGGTGAGAAGTGAAATGTCTTCAAGGAAAAACAAGGAAAGTCCAGTTGCCTTTTGAAAAAGCACTTTTGGGACAGAATCCTTGATCCAATTTGCCAAAAGGGAGCTACATGTAATTCAACAAAAATTAAACCTCCACTCAAGAGTTTCCTTTGTCTTTTATAGTATTCTTTGAATGGTCATTAAATAAATTGTAACTCAAGGACTATCTGTAATTGAAATTGAACCCTGACTCCCCAAATAATGTCTGTTTTATAGATTATTTCAACGGTGGCTGTAATTTTTTTTCCATATAGTTGTCAGCTGCTTTGAAAGTGCATCCTGGAACACACCTAGATACATCTACATTTTAATGCATTTACCAGATGAGTAAAAAAACAAGCAGAAATATTTATGCTATGTGGGTTTGCTGAGTGTCTCTTGGACCTTGGCAAAGAAAAGAGACATGATGGACTATCAATTCTCAGTAGCATGGTTTTGATAATGTCTGAAGTTAGAACACAACCATGGCATTGAAAACTTTCTTGAGTTGACAGTGGTACATTTGGAAGTTTATATAGAGGCGTTTGTGAACTGCCCTTCCATTCTAGAACAGAGTAATATTTAAAGAATGATTGTTCATGCAAACACTTCAAGCTAGGGACTGTTCAATGATATATGTGTACATATATACAAACCTTCATTCTTAATTTCGGTCTATTAGAACGAGACACAATCTATTAGAACTAGACACAATCTATTCATCCTTTCTATTACGCATCTCCTTTCTGACATCCTTCTTTTGGGAGAGGGCAGGAAATCAAAAGAGAAACAACCCAAGCTGAAGACTGACCTGCAGTATGCAGGCACAGAAATTAAGCCATGGAAAGATAAACATTAAGTCAGATTTAAAGGATTAGTGCTTGTATTAGAGTATTAGCCCCATTCAGAGGCTTTTGGAAGTCAGACCTCTTGATTTTTCCTCCCTCCCATTCTTTCTCAAGAGGTACGTACACCAGGTATATCTTGATGTTCAACCACATGGATCCATCATGTCTTTCGTGTCCTGAAATCTAGAAACAAATATCAGTGGATCCAGCTATTTAAAGCCCAAGATTACCATCAGCTAATGTAATACAAAACACATCATCAGTTTTGGTCATTGTTGTCCTGAGGATAAAGAGAATGTACACAGCTAGGCTACCTGTCAGGTTCCAGTTAACACACCTAACACCCCTGTCCATGCAATCCATCACATGGTCCAATCAGACCAGTTCATCTCAGATCCCACCTCCTTGCATCTGGTGGAAATGTCCTTGGTTCTCAGAGGAAATAATTTTATTGTCAGTGTTCCAATGAAACTCCCTATATTCATTCAGCACTTAGAAACAAACTTCCTCCAAGTATGAATTTATTAGAGTTGTCATACTGGCACATATGGGGGAACCCGAATCTGAAAGTTCCAGGTTTTCCCTTCCCAAAGAGAAATTCAAAGACCCATCCCCTGTCCCCATCAGTCCATCACATGGCCCAATCAAATGTCCCACTGGAGCCATTCCTCCAGACCCTCCTCTCCAGGTAAAGGGTAACTTGTCCTTGACTTTCTGAGAAAGAATGTTGTTGAGTCTAATCTTCTACTCACCAAGAAATCCCCCCTCCAAAATTCCCAGGCACTAAATGTGGCAGCCTCAAAGCTTCCAAGTAAAATATGGCTTCCAAGGCTGACATTTATTTTGGCTACAGTCCCCCAGCTAATCTCTACCTCCCACCTCCTGTTCCCACAACTGGACTCATCTCTGTTGTGGCAGCCCAGAAAGCGCCAGGGGAAAAATGGCTTCAGGGCTGACACTATCTTGAAGAAAAGTGGACCATGGATCAATGGCTTTGATCTTTTAAGGTTTGATGTCTAGAAGAGGAAACTGAACCTCATTTATGGAAGCAACTAGAAATGGCACCTCCTACTTACATGTAAACATGGGAAGCCTAAAGGTAAAGGTTCCTATAGCACACATGTGCTAGGTGCTCATCTCCATTACAAAGCCAAAGAGCCAGCGCTGTCCAAAAATGTCTCCATGGTCATGTGACCAGCATGACTAAATGCTGAAGGTGCACAGAACACTGTTACCTTCCCACCAAAGTGGTCCCTATTTTTCTACTTGCATTTTTTACATGCTTTCGAACTGCTAGGTGGCAGAAGCCAGGACAAGCAATGGGAGTTCACTCCATTACGTGGTGCTAGGGATTCGAACTGCCAAACTGTCAACTTTTCTGATCGACAAGTTCAGCATCTTACCCACTGAGCCACCGTGTCCCTTCTCCTTCCACAAGAACATGGGAAGCCTACATACACTTAACTCCCAGCCCACCCAAATCTTTAGCCAACATGCCAACCATTTCCAGTCATTGTTCTTGGTAGAATTCCCAACACTTCTGATGTTCCTTACAAAATTCAAGAAGTATTGATTAAAGGTCACCCTTCACATTACAACCAGTGAGGTCTGGTGAATCAACAACTGAATTAAGATGACCAATCAGGGGTCTTTTATGATGTGCTTTTGTTCCCTTCCCTCCTCTTCTCTTATTATTAAAGGTCAAACAGGCCTTGCTACAGATTATCCGGCTATCTCCAATTTCCCTGCAATCTGTCATCCCAGCAAGATATGTATCACAAATCTCTCAAAATATAATCTTTTGGAATCATATTCTGAATACTGTTTTGATTAAACAGAAAAAGAAAATCAGAGCTAGGACTGATGTGGAACTAATATGAAAAAGACTAGAGGCGCAGTGAGCAGACGCCTTCCGTATTTAATAATCAAAATAAACTAATAGGTTCAGCCAGCTTGCTCTTGTTAAAAAAAAAAAATAGAAAGCAACCCTCCATGCATTCATTAAACCCAATGATTAAAATCTGTTGGAAGGTCTTTATTACAGAGCAGATTTTGAGATGGAAACAGGGAAGAGAACTGGATAGATTTTTCTAACTTTCTCAAGCTTGTTTTGTCCTTACGGGGATTGCTTGCTCCAAAATTATGTTTGAGACATGGGCTTTGGTTCTCAGAACAAAATTTATGTTGTATGGTAGGAAAGGGACTTTTATAGAGCTCTACATAATGCTTGGAATAGCCTACCTTCTTAGACGTCCCCTTAATCATACTGAGGTCTTTGATTGGGACTTCAATATATGTGGTCCTCGGCTTAAAAACAGTGACCATTCAAAGTTACAATGGCACTGAAAAAGTGATGTACGTCTTCTTAAAAACCTCCACTGATGGAGCACCCACGATTTCTAAAAGTAGTTGTGCTCACTGTTAGGAAGCTTCTCCTTACTTCCAAGTTGCTTCTCTCTTTGATTAGTCTCCATCCATTAGTTTCTTGTCTTGCCTTCTGGTGCTTTGGAGAATAATTTGACCGGTTCATATTTATGACGGTTGTAATATCTGGCAATCATGTGATCCCCTTCTGCAACCTTCTAACAAGCAAAGTTAATCATCATTTTATTTTAACGACCCCATAATCCCTTGTGGAGTAGAGTCTGGGCAAGTGAATGGAGCTAGCAGAGTGTTTACTGGCCAGATGCCCTTCCTGTTGCCAATGCAGAGTTTTATTCAGCAGATATATTCTCATTGTGCCCAGAAAGAGAAATATCTGCCTCTACTTTGAATCAAACTCACAGACTCCTGATTGTGAGGTGAGAGCTCCACCTCTAGGCCATTGAACCACTCTTCACAAGCAAAGTCAATGGGAAAGCCACATTCACTTAACTACCACGTTGCTAACTTAACAACTGTGGTGATTCAATTCACAAACTTGGCAGGAAAGGCTGTAAAATGGTGGAAAATTCATTTAACCAATGTGTTGCTTGGCAACCAAAATGTTGGGGTTCAATTGTGATCCTAAGCTGAAGGCTATCTGTATTATGTTTCCACCAGACTTAGAGTGTGAATCTAACTATAGCTACCACACATAAGCTATGCAGAAAAATAAGAATAATAACCAATATTTTGGCAAGTATCATTGGTTTCCAAAAATATAGGCAACCAGAAAGCTAGCAATAACTAACATGAGATGATCAGCCATTGAGGCATTGTTAGAAATGTCTACTCCAATCTGGTTTTCTGGGTTGTGAGCTGCTGTTGCCTGGGGTTGTTAATGAAACAATCAAGGCATTTCCATGAAATTAACTTTAGAACTACACTTGACACTAATTTCCCCCCCTCTCAATAGTAGAAAGGAAGCCCAATGCCATTTAAAAAAAAAAAAAAACCTCTTAACTATATCAACATAGAAGAAGAAAAATAGCCCGGAAAACTAAATTAGTTGGGTTTGAGTTCTACCATCCTCCATTTTAAAGATTTAAGGCTATAAGAGCAGTTCATTAGAGAAGACATAAATTCCATCTTACATGTTCTGAAATAACTGACTTTTCATCTACAGCTAATCAAGACTTCCTTCCCTCTTAAGGAACTTGCACACTTAAATATTAGGCTTGAGAGCAATTAGAGCTTTAGTTTGAAGCTTTGTTCTTTGACGTTTTCACTATTCGCACTGGGAACTTTGCAAAAGGAGCAATGGATTGATGGTGGTCACTGTAGCTGAGCAATGGTTTAGAGCTAAGGGTATTATATCATGCTATCGTAAGCAGAATTTCTCTATTCTGAAAAAAAAAAAAAACCCAGCAGACTTCATCTTTCTTTGATTTTGTTCCTCCCAGACGAAACTCATCTTATTTCAGCTCTGGCTAATTCTGAAATCAAAGTCAGACTGAATGAACATGTTGCAGAAGATCATAGACTTTGGTGCATCTCCAAGAGAAAATATTCCAAAGTAGATTTTGATAGACCTGTCTCATTTATTTTCTATAGTCTGACCTTAGCAGTTTGATCTTGTGACACCAGGCTAGAAAGTGGGAGATTGTGAGTCCCCGCCTTAGGCATGAAAGCCAACTGTGTGATTTTGGGCCAACCACCAGGAGACTGTGAATTGTAGTCCCACCTTCGGCATGAAGGCCAGCTGGGTGACTTTGGGCCAATCACCAGGAGATTGTGAATTCTAGTCCTGCCTTAGACATGAAGGCCAGTTGGGTGATTTTGGGCCAATCACCAGAAGACTGGGAGTTCTAGTCCCACTTTAGGCATGAAAGCCACTGGGTAACCTTCAGCCAATCCCTCTCTCTCAGCCCAACCCATGTTCCAGGGTTGTTGTGGAGAAAATGAAAGGATGAAGGTATGTTGGATATGTTTACTGCCTTGAGTTATTTGTAAAAACAATAACGATGGGATATACATTATTCATCAATCAATTAAACAATCTGTCTGAGAAAGGAAGTATTACCAGCAGACATTAAAACAATTATTCCTCTTTCAGAGTCTAGAACCAAATCTTTAATTGAACTTAAAAAATAACAGAGTCTCTTCAAAACCACAGGCTTACTGGAATTAATTCCCTCAGCAAATAGCCCACAGTCCCTCTTAATCACTATCAAGGATCACTTGGCCAAACCTTGAATGAAATAGCCTACTCTCAAAATTAGGCTTATACCGAATATGGTGGTTGGGTTTTCATCCCATTCTAAAAAGTCAGACATGTCTCATCCAACGCGTGGAGCCAAATCAGTCCTGGAGACTTAAAGACGTCACTATATTGTTCCATTTTGTTATTTTTTTAAGATAGGAAAACAGAAGTTTTTTCTCTTTGCTGGGAACATTATCTTCCGGGAAGGGACCTTATCAATCTAGCTCCCCACATCCGGATGTAGATCTTCTGTCTTTGGGGGAAGCAGGGAGCAAGAAGAACTTCATGATTAGATGGAAATTTAGAGATTTATGGGGTTATCGGAGTACATTGTTTCTCCATGAGCAAACATGTGGCTGCTTCCTTCCAAATTGTTTCCACCTGTTGCTTCCTCCACCCATCATCCTTTTTTTCTGAAACTCATGAGATGAGAAGAAATGAGAAACTCAGATGGATGCCAACTGGGTTAAACACACACACACACACACACACACACACACACACACACACGTTATGCAAATAGAATTCAGATGTAGAGTATCTCATTTGCACACTTCATTACACATAGAGAATGCAAAGAGGAATAAAATTGTCTCCATGGCCTTGCGGGGAACATGTCTCATCTGGGTGGAATTTCTGGGACAGCTGACTTGAGCGTCTTCTTATCCAAGAAGAGCTGCTCATGAACATTGGTTCATCCAGGAGAGAGCCTAGTGCTCAAGTAATCCATGAAAAGTTGGCTTTGTCCAGAGATGGACAAGATTTCCCCATTCAGTCCCATTTATCGTAGATGTTACTCTGCCCTGATTGAGACTTTTGCCAGGGATGATCCTGGATGTGGTTATTATTTATTTGTAAATTTGATCAGAACCCTTTGAACCAAACAGACTTTGAACCGAACGGACAAAAGCATTTATGTATAAAAACAAGATGCAAATCAGGGAAAAAAAAAAAAAAGGAAGCTAGAATATAAGCTAAACATTATAAAATGAAAAAAAAAAAGTTGTATCATGGTCTGCTTACCAGCACAACTGGTCAGAAATAAATTCAGACCCAAGCTGCTTTTCCAATCTCAAAGGGGAGAGAAGACAGTTAGCTGTTTATCACTGTGTCGTTGTTTACCTTTTTTCAAAATTTGCTTTGTTTTTGAGGAAATCTGTTTTTGCAATGGCCACTCTGGTCAGCGTTCCAACGAACAAATTCCACGTCTGAGACAAGCATCTTCTCAAAGTTCCATTTTATTCGAGTTGTCATATTGGCACATCTGGGAAAACCCGAATCTGAGAGTTCCGGGATTTCCCTTCCCAAAAGAAATTCAAAGATTTATCCCCTGAACCCACCAGTCCATCACATGGTCCAATCAAACTTCATCCCAACTGGAGGCATTCTCAGACCCTCCTCTCCAGGTCCAGGGCAATATGTCCTTGACTTTCTGAGAAAGTATGTTATTGAGTCTAATCTTCCACCTCTCTATGAAATTCTCCCCTCCCAAATTCCCAGGCACTAAATGTGGCAACCTCAAAGCTTCGAAGTGAAACAGGGCTTCCAAGGCTGGCCAATCTATTTCTAGGTGACAAGGAACTCCAGAAGAACAGGCAAGGTGACTGGTAACCTAACAGAAATGGAAGATAGAATATTCCAAACACTTAACTAAAAGCAGACAATATTTTAACCCATTCTCAAAAAAAAAAAAAAGCAATGAGATATAGTTCAAGGCAATTAACTACAATGGGTGACAATTTATCCCTTCGTTTATTGTGGTAGCTTTCTTAAGATCTGAGCACAATTCTGAAATGTCCCGAAGGTAGAAAGAATTCCCTATTTTTTTGGGGGGGGAAAAAAAAAGTTATACATGGAACAGAGGATTTAGCTCATCTTCGAAAGCTGGATCATCATTCGTGTGTGTGTGTGTGTGTGTGTGTGTGTGTGTGTACCTTCATATATACATACACACACATACATACATATTCTGATCTGATTGCTAAAGATGAGCTTAGCATCAATCTAATTTGATCCTGAACTGGGGAAAAAATAAAATGGAGTCATTTCAGGACTCCAACATCTGTTTACAGATTCTTTCTTATATTGATGTTACCTGCTGTTCATCAGAAAACAAATTGCAATCTGGAACAAGGTGGATAACATCCTGAGAAAAAAAATCTAATGGTTTATTTAATCTGGATTTCCCCCCTCCTCTGCTCCTCACCCAATCTACTAAGAAGGATCATTTGGGAGGAGGGGTAGAAATACACCAAAATGAAAAGCTGGGGTTTGGTGGAAACCTTGTTTTTCCTTATTTTATTGTCTTGGAGGGCTCTCATGTCTTATTTCCCAATAATTTTTGGAAGGTATAGAGATATTCATAGCCAAAAAGCTACCTTATAGATGTAGAAAGAACTTTTGTTTATCAGCACATTGTTGTCAGGTTGATTGCTGTGTCCATTGCTCAAAAGAAGAAAGGAAGGAGGGAGGGAAGGGAGGGAGGGAGGGAGGTAAGAAGGGAAGAAAGGAAGAATAAAAAGGAGATATTCACTGGTAGAATATCTGTGCTATGGCTTTAAGTTCACCCAAGTGTTAGCCATCATTATGCTATTGTTAGGTGATCATTTATGCATCGTTTCCAATGCTCAGAAGAATAGAAGGAAGGAAGGAAGGAAGGAAGGAAGGAAGGAAGGAAGGAAGGAAGGAAGGGAGGGAGGGAGGGAGGGAGGGAGGGAGGGAGGGAGGAAGGAAGGAAGGAAGGAAGGAAGGACAGCAAAATAGGTGAAATAAGCTTATAAACAACTGTGCACACTAATGCATGTTCAACAATTCAATTGGGATCACTTTTATACATTTTATCATCAGAAATATTCATAAAAAAATAAAGCAAACTTGGAGCGAAATATCTAAAAACAGCAGTCTAGAGGCAATGCCTTTATCCTAACAATACTGGTAAGAAAGTTGTTACTGTTCCGCTCATTGATCAAAAGCTGCCAAAAGCTGTGCATTGCTTCATACAGTAAATGGGGAATGGAAAGCACATAAGATTAGTTTTATGTTTAGATTCCTCAATTCACAAAAGAATGCCAATTTTACAAGTCTTTTTATCTTTTTGGTCGAGATTTTTGACTGCTGGTATTCTACAAAGTTAAGATTGAAACCCAATCTATTCACTAATCCTTGTGTGGCTAAATGAGGATCAATTTATTTTCCTGACAGCCTCTCAACATTGTTTTCTTTCTAATCTCATAATCTCTAGATTCTTATACATCTTTTCTATTGATACAATAAAGCAACATTGTGGTTTAAACTCTTGATTTACAACTTGGCTACATTGAGCTCTTTGTTAGCCAATAGAAGACATCAGGATATTGGCTTCTGGCTGTTTATTACCCATTTGTGTCTTTATCCGATTGCTGTGATCTTAAAACTTTTGATTTTATTACACATTGCATATATTAATGCTAACATAATTATAGGAACTTGGGTCTTCCCTTCCTGGAACTTGCTTAGAGATGCCTTCGAAATGTAAATAACTAAAACTAGAAATATTTTTATAAAGTTGCTTACTCTTAGGATGCTCTACAATTGTAACACAGAATCTTATTGCCAGATGCACAAATATCTCATGGTTCCTATGTTCTCCTTTGCTTTTTACACCAAGATTATTTTTTTCTCAGTTGATGGAGCTTCATATGATAACTGCTTGCTCACGGGGAAGAGGTGAATTAGAATTAAGTTGAAAATAGCCCTAAACCTCAGCATACTCTGAACCCCAATGCTCATTTCATTAAATTATAACTTGAACGGTGCAGAATTTGGAGCAGGTGCATGAAATCTAGAGGAGTTTGAATAAAATATCCAAAGCCACAAATTCATGCTACTCAAAAATATTAAGCAGTGCAAGAATTTTACATTCTCTAGCATTTCAAACCAGTGTTTATTCTATCTCCATTTGCTTTGCTGATAATGGAAAAATCCATAAATCTGTGGGTTTCCTACCAAGATCCTTTCTCGCCTTAGAAAAATGTACTACAAGCCATTTGCCAACACCGTATGTTCACAAAACTAGAAGGAAGAGAAAAAGAATAGAATCAAGTGATGACTATAAGGACATCCCTATGGGAAAGAAGGAGCAGATGCATACAAGTTGGCTAGCCAGGAAATAAAATAAAATAAAATAAAAAGCCACTTCAGATTTATTTATTTCAGCTTTCCATTGCTTTCCACAGCCTCTCTGAAGATCCATAGAAAATTTCTTTGGGGAACTCTGTTCATCTTCAACTTTTGCTTCTGTTTGGATTCTTGGCCAATTTATCTGCCTGTTTCTGGGATGTTAGTAAGGGAGTTGGGGCTGTGAGACTTTCAAGCTTTAAAATATGCAAGAGGATGTGAAGGGAAAATATTTTTTTTTTTTTGGCTATGTGCCCTTGTTAAAACAAATAATTAGAGCTTGACAAAAGGAAAGGGCTCTTCAACTGTTTCCTCGTTTCTCTCTCTGCTTGGTGCCTGCATTTCTTAGCACCAGGCTGGCTTCAGTATCCAAGTTCAGACATTCAGTCACTCAGAAACTTCTGGTTCTTACAAATGAGCTTGTGTAAGAGATGAGCTTCAACCACACAATTTCTTACCCACCCATAGAATTTCCAAGCTGAGTCTTCTTCGGGAAATCAAACCTCCCTTTATTATTTTTTAAAGTCTGTTCCTGAATTATAAAGACATACGCAGAGATTGTAATTAAGGAAATTGCATCTAAGATAGCATGCAGCAAAACTTCATCCAGAAAGGGATTAAAGATGAGCAGAAAAAATCAACCAGGATCCTGGGGGACACAAAGCTGACTTTGTGATGGATGTCATACCTGCCATCAAAAAGTCAAATATAGTATGGCATAAAATCCAGACATGGCAGGAAGAAATGTTGGGTATAAAAATTAACTTTATACTAGAGACGTTCCTATTAGGAATAATAAAAGAATTTTAGTAAAGCAGATATTTACCTAATTATTCATGTTACTACAGCAGCAAAACTTTTGCTTGCCCAAACTTGGAAGTCCCAAATGACGAGGCAATAATAGACAAGATTTTTCAATGCACTGAACTAGACAATCTGACATTAGAATTGAAAGAACGAGACATATCAGAATATTATAAAGTATGGAATAATTTCTATGTATGGAGGGATACAAAAGGAAGTCTATAAAATGTAAGTTAGAATCTAAGATGTAGTTGAAATGCAACGCAATGATTAAGATATAAAATGACACAAAGATCAAATGTGTATGTGTGTATGTGTGTGTGTGTGTGTGTGTGTGTGTGTGTGTGTCTGTTTTTAGGCTTTCGCGGGTACTTACATGTGTGCTGTTCAGCTTCCTTCGGGTATTATCCCACATCATTGTAGTGCTTTCAAAGTTGTAGCAACGTTTCAGCAGAATCTCATCTGCCATCCTCAGGCTTCTGTATGGATATGGGTCTTACAGTTTCTGGTTTCAAATTTGAGGCTGGCCTATCCTGATTGGTTGGGAGTCTTGGTCTGTGTTTATTGGACTTGGAGTTTGATTGATTGGTGTTTCTAGTTTCTTCTGTCTGTTTTGTGGCTTTGATTGGCTGGCAACACCCTGTTCCTGTGTTGGAGGCTTTTAGTGCAGCTTGGCTTCATGTGAAAGGATGGCTGCTATCCATTAGGAAGCCAGGTTTCACCTGGGTGCCTGGTGGGGGGGTGTTCGAGTTGGAGGCATCAGAGGGAGTCTGTTTGTGCTCAGGTGTTTGCCTGGTTTGTGGCATGGAGATCTTTCTGTTTGAGAGTGCAGGCTTCCAAATGATTGACAGTCTGCTGGAATCATCTCTTCTATTCATGCTGTCAGGTCTTTTTTCAATCTCTATGGCTTCTCTGATGATTCTGTGGTTGGGGTTTTCTATAGTGGCCAGGGTTTTAGTGCCATTGAAGTTGATGTTGTGACCTGTGGTTTTCATGTGTTGGACTAGTGAGGAGGTGTGTTCCAGCTTTTTTACTGCATTTTTGTGTTCATCTAGGCGGGTACTTATTCTTCTATTGGTCTGTCCAATGTATGTGGCCGGGCATGATGTACAGGGAATTTCGTATATGCCTTGG
>BLBF01000045.1:3930824-3943100 GCA_015471245.1 Laticauda colubrina | reverse complement strand
ATAGATAGATAGATAGATAGATAGATAGATAGATAGATAGATAGATACTGTAGATAGACAGATGATAGATAGAAACAGAGAGAGATGGATAACATACATTGATGACAGATAGAGGGGGAAAGAAGAATAGGAGGATGGTTAGATGGATAGAGAGATAAAGAGATTTATAGACAGACAGACAGACAGACAGACAGACAGACAGACAGACAATAGATATAAGGGATGGAGGGTTCCTTCCCAACTATTTAATCCCTCACTTGCAAACTGGAGTACTTAGGGACCTCTCAATTAAGTCTCCTGAATTTCAAACATTAGGAAATTGACTAATGAGTCATTGGATGCCCTGGTTGCACCCCTCCACACACCAAATGTGAACCCATGATTAACCAAACGTAATGTATAGAATTAAAACCTTTTCTTGGGTTTGTGCAGAATGCTGAGGATGGGTACAGAGTAGCTCCCCACGTCTTGGCCTCGCATAGAAAGCCATGTGAAAATAAGAGCCAGTGGCGAAGTTGTAGTTACAAACAGGAAGTCCTCTTACCTCATATAATGCTAATTGAATCAGCAATCAATTACTTTCTGGCAGAGCTGTGATCTATAACTTTGTCTGACTAAGAGGAAGGCGGAGAAGCTCTTCTTTCGAGGAAAGTAGCAAGAGGATTGCAATGAACTGCAGAGGAGCCAAGCTGCAAAAATGGGGCGGTTGAAGAATATTTTTGCGGTAGCCCTTTGACCTTTTCCCTTATGAGTCCTGTAAAGCTTAGAGTGTTTACAAAGGAATGAGATTTTAAAAAATGAAAGCTTTATTGTTGCAACATGCTGCAAAGACTGCCGGTCCGCGCCAGGTCTGAAATGCTTGTGTCAGTCTGCTCCCTAGCGTTAGGATTGGGATGCAGCAGCTCAGTTGGGTTAAAATAAACTTTGTATACAGCCAAGGATAGAAAAAGTCAGAGAAGGTTGGGCAACATCATTTCTCATCTCACCCAAGGTATTTTTGTACAATTCATGAATCCAGAACCATCTTTTACTGAATTAACCCAGCCACATTTCAGCCAGTGAAATCAATTCGCAGCAAATAATACTCAATGCCTATGGAGATTCTCAATCCTCCAGATCATGGTTTTCCCAAAGGTGCTTTTTTTTCAAGAGGCAACTGGACTTTCTTGGTTTTTCTTTGAAGACATTTCGCTTCTCATCCAAGAAGCTTCTTCAGTTCTGGTGGGAAAATTTTGGATGAGAAGCAAAATGTCTTCAAAGGAAAAACAAAAAGGAAGTCCAGTTGCCTCTTGAAAAAAGCACCTTTGGGAGCACTGAATATTGTTCCAATAGTTGAGGGGCTCAGACAAAGATGAAAGGGGGGGGGTGTTTCAAGCTATTTTCCAAAGCACCAAAAGGCAAGATGAGAAACAATGGATGGACTAAACTAAGCTAGGGGAGAAGCAACCTAGCATGAAGGAGAAATTTCTTAATGGTGAGAGCAATCAACTTCAGTTCTGGAACCAAGCAGATGTCCGGTTCCCCCACCATAAAGTCTCCTTCTAGCACGGTGTCCTTTTTCCTTTTACCAACTGGTGACAGGGAGCCACAGAAGAGGGATGAAAGAGCTGCATGCAGCTCTAGAGCCACGAGTTGCCAACCCCTAGCCAAGGGAAGAGGCCCATTCTGAATCTGATGTACCAGTAAAAGAAAAAAAAAAGATGTTCACGGAAAAATTATGCAGAATGTTATCATCTCTATCCTCCTATGCAAGTTCAGGTTTGGAATAGTTAGTTTTTAGTGATATTTAGTTATATTCATCAGTCATATTCATTTTCTGAATTTGAATCCAGGCTTTCTTTAAAAAAAAAAAACCAAAAAAACATGTAGGACTTCCCATTAATTTTCTCTGCATGTGTACAATGCAGAGATGCGATTACAATGTGATTATTAAGAGGCTACTAATTATTACAAACATAACTTCACCAAAAGTTAGCCGAATTGCAGATGAATTTTCCATTCCATTAAATGTTGGCATAGCAATCACAGGAACAGGAAATAAACAGCCTGGTGATTTTATGGCTCTGATTTACAATTCCAAATCGCTGTTGTATTTTTTTTTTTTTTTTAGCAAATCTGAACTTTGGATTAGTGCCACGGTAAAAAGCAGAAGTAATCTATTAGTACAATATTAAAATTACATTTTAATATCAAGTACCTGAGACCAAAAAAAAAAACCTATTAACCCTCAAGCCAATGACTATTCATTAGCTAAGTCAATTTTGAATCCCATCAGGGTTCACATTGTACAAATTCGCACTGAAATTGATTTACTAAACCAGGGGCTTTGATGGTTCTGAAATTAAAAGGAGTAAAGAAAGGATGCTACTAATTGAAGAACATAATTTGATTGCCTGTACAGGGTGTGGAACCTAATGACGATGGGATGGCAGTTTTAATTAAAGATAGTGGGCAGATTCACAAGGGTGTAACACTCAAGATTGAAAATGCATTTGTATGATGGCCACTTCTCCGGAATCCATTTCTTCCAAAGCTGAAATACACTGCTGATAAGATGAAAACAGTGTGGGTCAGTGGTCCCCAAATCCAGGAATTAGGATTACAGGTTGCACTGGGTGGGATTAGAGTCCTGAAAGATCAGGTTCACGGTATATGTGAAAGAATGTACTAAGGAGGTAGATTCTCAGAAGAGAGAAGGTACATTCCAGAGAGGTAAGGAGCAACTCAGTCTGGATGTTACATGTGAGAGAAAGAGGCTGAAGATATTTTAATATTTTACAGAATAGGTTGTAAATGCAGATTGCAGAGTCCTTAGTCTGGCAGGATTCCATCTGTAGATGTGAAAACAATAAAGAACTCTGCTTGGAAGAATTACAAAATTTCAGTATTTAGTTTTGGGCCTGACAGTCGATGCTCTTAAATTCATGATTGTCTTTGGACACAC
Source organism: Laticauda colubrina (assembly GCA_015471245.1). Classification (NCBI taxonomy): domain Eukaryota; kingdom Metazoa; phylum Chordata; class Lepidosauria; order Squamata; family Elapidae; genus Laticauda; species Laticauda colubrina. The sequence goes on along the minus strand of BLBF01000045.1, from coordinate 3,940,156 downwards.
CAAGAAAGCTTCTCAGAAGAAGCTCAATTGAATGTAACAACTCTCTTTTGTTCTTTTTTCCTGATCAACGTGAATCCTAGTTCCCATGTGAACTATTATTCCCTTCTACATCAGAATATTTCCCAATCCTTTCTTATTGAGGAGAACAATGGTCAGTCAGCTACTCCACAACCCACAATCACAAATGATCAGCTGGATCCTATTTTTGCTTGAGGTATATCAAGCAAAGGTATATCACTATACCTGGTGATAGCCAAGGAGGCAATTTGATGGATCAGAATGATTTCTGGGTCACAGTTCTCTCGAGAAACCCACCTAACGAGGTTGAGAAATATTTTGCAAGAGAGATGTAGAGCAGTCTAAGAATGAATACGAAGGAGAAACTGCATTCTTGAACTTGATCGATGGCTGACCTCTGCATTTTATTCCTGAAAACAAAACAAAAAGCAAAAGCTTTCATATATTTAGTCTCATACAGTCTCATTTGGTACAACTTCAATGTACCAAATTGGGGTTATTTTTTCCCCACCTCCCCTCTTTGTCAGTGATTTGGAGGTGCTTAGTATTCAGAAAGATTTGTGATGTAAATGATCTCATTGTATGCCTCCATATTTTAACATCAAATGGTATGATTGACTACAGAATTCAAACTGTCTACAGGTTGGGGTGGATCAATTATCATCTGAATTATCACACTGCCACACAAGAATAGCATAGCTGTGGAGTGTGTCATACTTTTATCTCTATGCATTTCAATGAAGTCAGGCTGGTACATAAAAAGGTTATCACCTAGGAAACATATTTTCCTAAGCAGAAGTTAAACATGCAAGCGAGATCCGCATAGATATTCAATTTAGCCAGTCAACCCGAACCTATTAATATTTTAACAAAATCCAGTGAAGATAATTTTTTTCTTCTTTGATCCCATTTCATTCAGCCGGCCTGGGAAAAGGGAAGAAAAATTAAAAAAACAAAATAGTCAAGCATACAGAATGAGGTTATGTATTAAGTGGGCTATTTAATGTTTCTGGCATTTCACAGCCCTAAGGGAAGTGTGGATGGATTTAACAATCAAGATCGGTGTTTCTCTGGGACCCAGAAAGTTCGAGGAACATAAAATAATCTATACTTCCAGCTTGACAAATTGTAGCTGACATTCTGCTTCATCTCGCCGGGACTCTTTAGATCAACGTTAATCATCTGTTACAGGGCGTAAGAAGAAAAGTAAATCACACTTAGTTGTTAAAGTGAGATGGGAGGTATTCGGCAGAGGTTTTAATCAATAACGCCCAGGATAATAACCAGCAGCTATTGTTCAAATCCTCAGATATTAAAAAAGGAAAGAGGCCAGATACAAAACAATCAGATGAAGTTGAATGGAAATTTCAGGGAGTGGAAAAGACCAAAGCTGGAATACTGCATTCAGTTTTGGTCACCACATTACAAAAAATACTCTGAGACTCTGAAAAGTGTGCAGTGTGTAACTGCAATCCAAAATAAGTTGTGAATTCTTGGTTTACAGCCTTAGATGAAACATACCACAGGTAGAGAAAGGGATAACAGAAAGGGATAACAGAGATAGAATCAAGATTATGTGACATTCTTGCACTGTTTTACAAATCCTTAGTAAGATTACACCTGCATCTAGTTCTGGCCACCACAATACAAAAAATATGTTAAGACTCTGAAAAGAGTGCAACTAAGATGATTAAAGGCCTGGAGAATAAAACATATAAAGAATGGTTTCAGGAATTGGATTTGACCAGTCTAGAGAAAAGAAGGTATAGGGGGGACATGGTAACAGTCTTCCAATATTTGAGCGGCTGTCACAAAGAAGATGGGGTCAACTTATTTTCCAAAGCACCAGACGGCGAGACAAGAAACAATTGTTGTTAGTTGTGAAGCCATGTCTGATCCATTGTGACCCCATGGACAATGGATCGAAACAATGGATGGAAACTAATCAAGGAGAGAAGCAACCTGGAATTAAGGAGAAACTTCCTAACAGTAGGACAATTAATCAGTGGAACAGCTTTGCCTTCAGAAGTTGTGGGTGCTCCATAACCAGGGCCATTTTAATGGCATTATGGCCCCTGGGCAAAGCAGTGTATTGCAACTACTCCAACGAATAAAAAGGAATGGTATGAATGGCTGACATTGCACCAGTGTTGAACCAAACAGGCAAGCTCAGAGATGGCCAAGGACATCATAGTTCAACCCTAAGATACTATCATGCTCCTGTTAGAATCTGACTCTGAGGGAGAGGAGGAACAGCTGACAGGGAATATGAGTGGGGCTCCAGAGGTTGTGGAGGAATTGGGAAGGGCACAGGCCAGCTGGGCATTCAGAGGAAGACCCAGGCCCATCCCCTCTTCATCCTAGGGCACACAGGGAGGAGCAGATAAGGGAGAAATGTAAATGGCATGGTCTATGGGGAGGAAAGGGCCTTGATCCCCTTCATGAGCTGCAGCTGTGAGGACTGTTTAAAAGGACAAACTGTGCATGGCCCAGTGCTGGAAGCAAAGTGTGAAATAATTCGAGTCTTTCAGTTCTTATTTGAGTTCTGGCATCCTTCCCAGTGTGTGTATTTCAATATCTGTAGACGTCTTCAAGCCCTTATCCTGCCTTGTCTTATTAATTGTTTCAGTGTGGTTTGTGTTGGTTTTTTTTCAATTTATAATTTATATGTATTTTGAGTTTGAACAAATGTTCTTCCTTTTAACAACTATTTGTGGGGGAGTTTTTTCTCTAGTCAGAGATAATTGGACCTTTGAAGCCAAGTTGAAGGAATTAAAGGGACTTCACCTGTTTTTGTGACATTGTTGCTCTTGTATCCCACCTGGGTCATCACAGATACATATATTCTTTTCTGTTGGAATATTATACATTATCTGTCTTGCTTCACCCAGACAGCTAAGCCAAAATGAAATAGACCATATGATTTGCTTTCTTTATATGCCAAACCCAACTATGTCTGCTTAATTACAGTTCTTAATTAATCACAATTCCAGGTTGCAGACTAAGATATAAACCTTGGTTTACAAACTACAGTGGTTGGATAGGATACCCTAAACCTAGCAGAACGAATATAACGGTTTATTAGATTGTATGAATTGGGTCATTACAAAAGACTTTTTTTTTTTTAATAGTCTATTCACATGTTGAGCATTTCAACACATTCAACAATATTCAACAAGTTTTAATAATGCATTCTGTAGAGCTGAAACAGTCTACCCATAAATAAGACTTGATCTTTAAGAAAAGGGTGGTAATATGTTTATGGAAAAAGACAGAAAGAAAGTAGAATTTTGCACTGTTGCTGACCTTGTCACAAGTGATACTTTGGGTTCCATGGGAAAACATCAAAACCATGAAACATCATACACGAAACAGATTTGGGTCCAACCTGAAAGAATTCTAAATATAAAAATACAGAAGAGAAAATATGCCAAGCTAGATTGTTCCTCAGAATGCTTGAAGAGATGAATAAATATTCTTAAATTAAGTATTGACCAGAAGAAGATGAAAGGAATCTAAGCATGTAATCTTATCTTGGCTTATTGGGAGTAATCACAATGCAAATCAGGGATGCTTTGAGTACAAGCTTTGGTTTAAGTTTCAGTTCCCTGAAAATCTACTTTTCTCTCCATGTTTATTTCACTGAGGACCTATCAAGTCGAGGAACTAAGCGTTCACCCAACTTTTTCAGTCTTAGTGATTATATTTTAGGCTTTATATATCATTTTTTTTATAATTATAAAAAAATATAATGATTATAACTGATAATCATCCGTTTTTATAATTGTTGGACGTGAGGGGGGGAGAGAAAGAGGGAGATGGAAGGGAAAATGGGGAGAGAAGGGGGAGACAGAGAGATGGAAGGAGATGGAGATGGAAAGAGAGGGAAGAGGAGAGAAAGGAGAGAGGGAAAGACAGTGGGAAGAGGAAAGGGAGAGGGAGAGAGAAAGAGGGAGGAGAGAGAAGAAGAGAGAGAGTCAGAGAGAGGGAGGGGAGAGAGAAAGAGTGGGAGGAGAAAGAGTGAAGGATATGAAGGGGAGAGAAAGAGGGAGAGAGAAATAGGAGAGATAGAGGGAGGCAGGGAGAGAGGGAGAGAGAGATGGGGAAGATGAAGAGAGGGAAGGAGAGGAAGGAGGACAGAAAGGGAAAGAGGGAGAGACAGAGGGAGAGGGAAAGAGATGGGGGAGAGAGAGAGGGAAGGAGGGATAAAAAGAGAGAGGGAGAAAGAAAGAGGAATGGGAAGAGGGAGAGAGAGGGAGGAGAAAGAGGGAGGGAAGGAGGGGGAGAGAAAGGGGGAGAGAGAGGGGGAGAGGGAGGCAGAGAGAGGCTACCTTAATATACCTATCATATCCTATCTTAACCTACCCTACCCTATCCTACCCTACCTTATACTATCCTATCCAACATGAAATGAAACCAAGGATTGAACGTACTGATTCATAAAGTAAAGGTAAAAATTCCCCTCACACATATATGCTAGTCATTTCTGGCTCTAGGGGGCAGTGCTCATCTCCATGACAAAGCCAAAGAGCCAGCGCTGTCCGAAGACATCTCCGTGGTCATCTGGATGGCAGGACTAAATGCTGAAGGTGCACAGACGCTGTCCCCTTCCCACCAAAGAGGTCCCTATTTTCCTACTTGCATTTTTACATGTTTTCGAACTGCTAGGTTGGCAGAAGCTCGGACAAGTAACAGGAGCGCATTCCATCACACAGCGCTAGGGATTAGACCCGCCAAACCGCCGACCTTTCTGATCGACAAGCTCAGCGTCTTAGCCACTGAGCCACCTGTTGTGGTTAGCCAGCAGCAGGTGCAGGTGGCTGAGGAGAGTAAGGACTCCGATGAGGGGCCAGGACCATCACGGAGTGGACAGCTGCCTTCAGGGATTGTGGGGGCTGGCATCAGTGATGAGGAGGTTCCCGAGGAGCCTGTGCCAAGTGCATGTGCACGAAGGATTACTCGGAGAAAAAAACAATTACAGCAGCACAGGCGACTCGGGAGTAAGGCTGCAAGGTAATGGCCCCTCCCTCAAGAGGATAAAAGCCAGTGAGGCGTCGCTCTCCCGGAGGGCTCCCCACGAACTGCCGAATGGGTTTGAGGAAAGACACGACACACGTTTTCTCCTCGGGGTGAGCGAGCCCCGAACTAGCTCGAGACAAGCTCTTTTATTGAGGTTCGGGTGGGTTACAAAATATCAGAAAGCAAGCATGTGATCCTGATTGACCATACTAAAACTGACACATTGGGTTGAATACACATATATGGCAACGATGTTTTGCAAACATAGTTGGGTGGGATGGATATCCATATTTGGGTGTCAGTAGATGTTCTCTATGTGTAAAAAACAGTTTCTACATCATGTCCAGTATTTTTCGGACAGGCCCCTGTGGTTAGCGTTTCTAAGCAGTTTGCAACAGCAGATGTGGTCATATTTCTACAGAGCTTTTCTGTTGCAGAATGTCATATGCAGCGAGGTAGTTCGTGGTTGGAACAGGATATGGACAAACAATATAGCTATAGCTTATCCAAAAGATTATATGGCTAATGCAAGGCAAAACTACCTGATTATTGCAGTAATATTTCTCCACAAGCCAGGTTTGGAAAAGCATTCTTTGCAGATAGCAAAGAAGCTGTGAAACTCAACTGGTGGATATCTTAGTTCATGTTTGGAGAATTTTGTTCTTATCTCTGGGTTTTTGGCAGCCTTGACGAACAACTTGGCAAGGCTCTTTCTTGTCAGAGCTAATTAGTGGAAAGCAGCCTTCAGAACAGAATTTGTTTTTAAACTTTAAAAGGTGGGGGCTGCTGGCTTTAACTGTGTTTGTTCTTTGGGAACCCAGTTGGGTCAGAACACCACTCTTCAGAACACCACTCTTTACTGATTCAGAGTTATTTGACCTTTCGCTATTCTTAACTATATTGGGCTCTTACTGGGTCTGCAAAAAAAGCCTGACTAATCAACTAACTTGTGGGAGAGGGACCTTCAGAAGATGTTCAAGATGTTGAACGAAATTACTTCACTCTTGACAGAATAAACCCGAATAAGAATTCAAAACCATCTCTTCTCTGAACCATCATGTTTTGAATGATAAGCTAAAAACAAAGAAACCCATCTCAGGTTGAGCACCAGTAAGTATATTGCTGGATGGTATACAACTACCTCTACCTCACCTCTTCTTCCTCCTGGTTGTCTCTACATAACCCCTCAGAGGATAACCAGGAAAAAGACAATGGAAAGAAAAATGAAAGTTTTCAAAGGAATCAGGTTCTGTGATTAGTAGTAGACTTTCGACTTAGCCAATTTATTTGGATTCGAAACATATTGGATTAGGAAGCCTATATAACATACAACCCTTTCTCAATTACATAAAAAGCTTGCTTGGCTTTTAGAAAACATGGCCTTTCACATGAATCCTGAGGCTTAAACACCTCTTACAACTGGATGGGGAATTGTGTCTTGCTTTTTTATTATTATTATTATTATTATTATTATTATTATTATTATTATTACAGCTGCAGCAGCTGTTATGGAAAGTGCCTTGTCTCTTTTCCTGAGAAAGAATAATTCATTTCATAGATATTCTCCTCAGCTATTAATCTTTCAGGGTGTAGTTAGTGTTCTGATATTTTTCAGATATTGTTTTATAGAGGGATTTAAAAGTAGATCTCTCCTGGCAAGCTGAAAGATTATTCAGTGATTATAAGTAACTCAATACTGTATGACAGCATTTTCATGCAAGGGACTTACAATCATGTTTCATTAATTCAGCTTGAGCGAAACCTCATTTTGGGCCTTCAGGAGCTTAAGATTTATGTGAAATTAATAACATAACAGATGTCTTCACAATTTGGTTCCTCTGGAAAACACACACACACACACACACACACACACCCCAAAAGACCCTGATTACTTTGAAAACTTCATTGCTTTACAACGTGACCAAGGGAGTTATCCTTCTCAAGTAAAAGCACTCTCTGTTTTTCTCATCCATCTTTCTGAAGTCAGTAGAATTTAAAAATCAGCTTTAAATTAAAGCATCCAAATTGTCAGTGCTGGGTATAATAAACCAAAAGCCCTCCCTTCTCAAAAGTGTGCTCTTATTTCTGTTAATAAGAAACATGGGACAGTTAATGTAAAAAAATAAAGATTTTTTTTAAAGAACCCCAAACTGTTCAACAGGAAGAAAGCTTACAATATTCAAGAAATAGGTTGGTGTGGATTGCTCTTCTTCCTTCCTTCCTCCCTCCCTCCTTCCCTCTCTCCCTCTCTTCCTTCCTTCCTTGCTTCCTCCTTCCCTCCCCTCTCACTTTCTCTCCATTTCATTTCCTTCCTACCTTCTTTCCCTCTCTTTTCCTTTACTCATCTCCTTCTTTCCTCCCCACTCCCTCCCCCCTTCATAGTTTAGTCATCTTTTCCTCTCCAAAAAATAAAACTGGACTGGACTGGCATAAAAACTTCCCTCCTCTAAAGAGCTGAAATTGTCTCTTGCAGAAGTCTCTGTCTAAAGCCAAAAGCCTTATTTGTTTTATATTATTTTTATAGGACTCTTTAAACAAGGGATGTGGTTTGGCCTTAGACTGCAAGGCAATAAAACAAAGCAGTGGGTTTCTGCCATCCTTCCCACAAGTGAATTATGTTATCTGGGATTCAGGAAAGCAGAACATCCTGTAAAGTTGGGTTTTAATATGTCTACAGTATATGCTTGCAGTGATTTTAGAAGAAACGTTCCATGAGTTTAGCCCCCTGAGTTTAAATTGTAACAAGAATTGAAATGGGAAGATAGGTGACCAATTTGCTTTCATGGGAGGAAGAGAGGAAGATCTTGGAAGAGATGGATGGATGGATAGAAGGAGAACTGGAGAGATAAATGGATGGACATATGAATAGATGAGAGGAAAGGTGGAAGAGAGGAAGGAATGAAGTAAAAAAGGAAAGAGAAGAAGGGGAGGAGAGAAGAAGGAAGGAAGTCCACAAGATGTGTTCAAAAAAGTCAAAGGAAGGAAAGGAAGGAAGGAAGGAAGGAAGGAAGGAAGGAAGGAAGGAAGGAAGGAAGGCAGGCAGGCAGGCCCAATGCATTTTGGGTTAGACAATTTAGAAAGACCATAGTTACCAGCATTAATTTGGAAGTTACCACCTTTGAAAGTTGCTAGTGGCACATGATAGAGGCCTCCTCATTTTGGGGGTGAAAGAAAACTTTAAAAGGGTCATCTTCTCCATGTCTGGAAGGCTGCCCAACTGTATTTCATTAGCCAAATAACAGCTCCAACCTCATCTTGATACAGTAAAATGCATTGAATGTCATGGAAAGGAAATGAAACCTTTGTCTGTGTCTACATCGGAGTTACAGTAGTGAGTTTATATGCCCTAGGTCAGAAAGCCAACTTCAGAGTCCCATTTGGTCTCCTCTTTTGCTCGAGGCCTTCAGGGCGAGTGAGAAAACTTGAGTCGGCCTATTCCAAAGTGCAAAATCAATATGGAGTAGATGCCTTATATAATCTCCTTATGCAGAAATCCACTGAGCAAAATTATAATTTGATATGGCTCAGCTTGGCCAATAGAAACTCATAAAATGTCTTAACATCATAATACATTGTACAAAAGAATCACTAAGTACCATAAACCATATGGGAATATGGGTCGGTGTGGCTCTATTACGTTCTGCCAGTGCCGCATATTAAAATGATTTCTATTTAAGTGCAACGTTCCCTGTGGAATATTCCGGTCTTAATTAAAATGTCAGTAATAGAAACGGGGGAGGGGGAAGGCAGAGGTCCACCAGAGACTCCTTCATTTTTTAAAAAAGGAGAAGAACTCTTTCAGACAGCTCTTTCTTAACTCATTCATTCCACTTCCAGTTTTGGGGACATTTATAGAAAAGAATAATCCATGTAATTATCCTCTTTGTTTTGGCATCAGATGGGGATATAACAGCGAAAGTAAATAAGAGATGATAACTGTGTAAGATTGAGATAACTGACATCTCCACTAATATGATGAGATACAATACAGTCTCTCAAACTTATATCACCATCCTTGTAAGGTATGTTTTTTGTGGAAGAGTAGGAAACAAACATAATTTGAGAGTTATGTCCTGAAGATGCGGGTCAGGGAGTGAGAAAGAGAAAGAAAGAAACGTATTTCTGTGTTTTCCTTTAAATTTTCAAGGAATTTAATAATTGCGCTCACCTCTTTTTAGAAGGAAGTGTGATTAAATGAGTCCTTTATGCATAGAGTTTCATTTCAAGGCTGCTATCTATCTATCTATCATCTATCTATCTATCTATCTATCTATCTATCTATCTATCTATCTATC
>BLBF01000045.1:3904583-3916487 GCA_015471245.1 Laticauda colubrina | reverse complement strand
TCTCTCTCTCTCTCTCTCTCTCTCTCTCTCTCTCTCTCTCTCTCTCTGGAGACGGTATCCTGCAATCCCAAATAAAGAATCGGTAGGAAAATGGGGTAGGGAATTTTCCTGCAGACTTTTTGGGGGATTTTCCCAGGGTCTCTGGTCCATGGGATTTAAAATGATGAGTTTGGTGGTCCCTGAGGTTCAAAAGGTTGGTGACCCCTGGACTAGAAGACCTCCAAGGTCCTTCCCAACCTTATTATTCTATGTTCTATAATCTAATAAACTCTTTTTATTCTGTTGTTTATTCTGTTATATTCTATATTTTGTTTTATGCTTTTTATTATGCTCCAGATACATAAGCCTAAAACTGAAGCACAAGAAGGACTTAAAGGAAACTGCCTAGACAGACCATGAACTCAGCTTGTCTTCTGTTTGGGTGAGGTAAGATTGTGGGAATAATAACAGAGATTTCATGTCAACTGATGCCGACACACAACAGGAAGACTCCTAGGCAACTGGTGGAATAGCAGTGTGACGCTTCTGGGTACAAAATGCTAGAAATTCTTATAATACATGTTGATGTTTATCATGCATCATTGACCATGCTCATTACAATGCAAGGGTAGCTTGGAGAGAGAAAAAAGGGGGATTTCTTTTTTGAACTTGCATTGGAACAAAAAAGGCAAAAAAATCCCCCAACTTGCAATAGGAAGATTTAAAGAACCCAATTCAATGGATTGCTCTAAAAGTAGTAACACTTTGCCATATGACCATTGCCCATAAATGGTTGCTAATGGATCTTGCTGTTGTGAGATATGTTGTGTGTTATTCATTTTACTGATTGTGTTTGTATTGGTCAATGGGTAAAATAAAGCTCTCCCTGGCTTACAATTAATTTAAAAAAATTAAAGGGTTTATCGGGAACATTAGTTTGGTGAACATGGCTTGAATAAGTGAACTTATTCTTAGTTCTGGTTTGGGGAAGAAGGCAGATTGATGGAGTTCTAGTTGGTAGTCATGATTGGTTTCTTGTCTGACTTTTGCACTTGCATTGATGTTTTTAGTGGCAATACACAGAGCATGGTATTCCTTCCTTCATTCATGGGTCCATTATTACAACTCATAGTTGGTAACAGGAGATGAATAGAGTCTTAATAAGACAAGCTGTCCCATTTCCTTCTCTCTCTCTCCCTCTCCCCCCCCCCCCCTCTCTCTCTCTCTTTCTCCCCCTACGGAAATAACCCACCACAGGACTCCATGCTCATTGGCAACCTGGAGGCCAACAGAGTGCAAATTTTATGCAAAAGGCAAAACATCTGGCATTCTCATTTACTCAGAACATGTACTGGGAGTTCAAATCTATCTCCATATGTGGAAAAAGCAAAATGTCCCAACATCCTGTTCTTCTTTGTACATTGCAACACAGGACAAAGAGGCATATTTATATAGGTACTCAAGTTCCTTTCATTCATCAGTTCCCGCAGAGAACTGTGGGGTGACGGATACCCATTCACTTTCTTTTAGACTCTGAATATAATAAGACTAAGGAAAATTACTCAGTTGAAAAGGGAAATTATTACCTTAACTCCCTTCTCTATCCAACTCACTGGGTTGAATTTTTTTGAAGACTACATCAGTTATATGCACCCTTGTACTTTTCATTAGTTGCATGGAAACTTTGAACCCAATGTAATGGCTTCTTGAATTCCGATATAGGGCCCTAGTGAATTCTGGGGTTTCAGTCTCAGCATCTTTGGAAATCATCAGACTAAAGAACATTGGGTGTTCCACTTGGCAAGAATGTGTGAACAAACTATGTAGAGATGAAGTCTACAGAACCATAGCTGGGGAGAGTCACTGAATCCAACTTTATGGCTAGCATAGTTCATACGTGAGGGATGATGGACAATTTAACCAAGGAGACCTCTCAAAATGGTGTAGCTTTCATGGGTAATTTGTGGTTGGAATTGGGTCACGTTACCAAATTCAAAGATGGCTTCTAAAGATTCAAGTATTTATTGGCAAGCGTGCTAGTGTGGATAAGTTCTATTAGATCCTTGGAAAAACAATTGCTGTATTCTTGTTACTGGAGGGATGAATCTGGGTCAATAGATGCATTTCGGATATGTACCAATTCTTCAATGATTTAGGCCTTTGTGCTGAAAATAAAAAAAATAAATGGAAGAGTGAAAGAGGAAAATAAATCTCAGGGACAAGAATGCCCTTCATTCAGCGTCTCCTTTCTTCTGGCTGCTTACAGCCTCCATCTTTGCCATTGTTATATATTACAAAACACGTCTCCTGTAAACTAAAAAGAGATTCTGTTAAATTGTTATAATGTACTGCTCTGGATTATAACTTGATACAAAATTCAAGTTATTTATATGTATTTTCATCTGAAAACATCCTGTCTGGATTTCCAATATGATAAGATTAAATCTTGCTAAGACATAATAGTACAGATGGTCAGGCCGGAAAAATTAGGCAAATATGAAAGAAAAGAATATTATATTCTTCTTGTGTGATGAAAAAAATATGATTTATCTTCCAAGGAGATTATAACCAGAGTTATTAGAACCAAGAAAATCTGATCTTGCAGGAGCAATCATTATTTTAACTCAAATTTTTGTTTAGCCTTCAGAGCATCTGCCTCACTCAGCTAAAGGTTGAACCAGAAGCCTAAACCCAGGGAAAGAAGTGTGACCCTCACCTCCACTAAAGTTCAAAGTTTTATTCATTGATTCAGTTGTGGGAGCAAACACATTGTTATCTCTGTAACCTCCTGCAAGATTAATATAATACTCAGTGGACTGAGATCCCTAAGAGCAAAAGATTTGTTTTGAATGAATTAACCAACAATCCAAATGGATCAACATGGCCTTCTATTAAGATATGTTCAGTATCTTTAGAGGTCATAAGCAATATATGGTAGTAACAGACCTTTGCTAACATTTGACAATACATTCAATATAAAGGTTTGGGATTCTGATAACCTGTTTAAAAGGATTTGTTGGATTGGTTTTTAAGCCAACTGTGTCCATGATATATATGTCTTGTATTCTGAAGCATGAAGCAACAGTGCTGCTATGTTTTGAAACTTCAAAATATTTCCTTCTGAGGTTTATTACCAGTTATTATTCTATATTCTGTATTTCACCCTAAGTCATCAGTGGGCACATCTGCTGGTCCATGTTCTACTTACAATATAGTATGTTGCCCATAAAAAGATGTGTATTTTATTGTTAATTCCAAAATCTTAGTAAAAGTCAATATTCTAAGTTTATCTGGATTCTGAACTCAAAATCCATATAAGTTTTTAAATCAAAAACTTATTTAGCTTTTTTCTATTTTACTTCAAATTATTTCAAGTTCTTAAGCTTATAATTAATTGTTTTTTTTTTTGTTCAGAGTGAAAGATAAAACTCACCCAATGAGTTTTCAAAGTTATCATTCCAAAAGTCTCTCATAACTTTAGGGTGCTTAATAGGAATTTTCCAAAAGTGATCAGAAAGTGAGGTTTTTGGATTTTGGGTCCTTTAACAATCTCTGCTGCAGTTGTGACCAACATGGTTGATCTCAATGTTCCTTGGTGCTCAAACACATGGAAAACCACTGTCCTGCAATCTCCTTGTGAGGACCATCCATTTGGACCATATGTGGGCAATCTCTTATCCTTTTTTTTATCCAGAGACATTCCAAGAAAGTGGTCTATTAATAGGTTTCTTGGTCTTTGCTGCAGTTATCAGCTCTACTTGATTTTTGACCTTCTGCATGTAGGTCTCTGATAGTAGATACAAGAATCAGAATTGTGTAATATGGAAGCCAACAATGATTACACCTGGAGACATGACAAATAGGAGAGATGTCTTCAGAACAGGATAAATGAAAATCATTCAGGATTTCCTCTAGTGGGAACAATGAAGAATAATGTGGCTCAAAGGAGCCATCTCCAACTGGACATGTCTTAATGAAAGGCAACATTTTTGTATGTCCACAATAGGATAACAAAGAGAAATGCATCCATCATGGCATTTTTCAGGGCTGTGATAAATGAGAGATAGGTGGCTCCATACATATTGGAAAGTTGCCACTGCTGCAATCATCAAGTCCCCAAATATTGATGGGTCCAAAACCAAGAATTTTGTACTTCAATGCAAATTTGCATTCAGTTACACTATTTCGGAAGAAGTTGGAATGGTTTGCCTTCAGAAGTTGTGCGTGTTCCATCACTGGAAATTTTTAAGAAGAGATTGGACAGCAATTTGTCCAAAGTGATATAGGGTATCCTGTTTGGGCAGAAGACCTCCAAGGTTCCTTCCAATCTGATATTCTGTATCTGACCAAACAAACATTTGAATTCATGACATTATCATCATGAACTAAGAAGAAATAAAGGCACTGAATAAAATTAAGCTCTGGATGCTTAGTAGATGTTATCTTTCACTTTGCGGGATGGGGGAGGATTGCCATTTGTTGACAACTCTTTGCAAGTGCTTTGGGGACCAGCATCCCAGCTGTAGAAGCCAACCTTGATTTTTTAAACTCTTCAGGGAAAGGATAGCATGAGATAGTGGTAGAAATGTAGTGAGTCTAATTAACTGAAACCAACCAGCAACCCAATTTCCCAAGAGGCTAAACGACATTCAAAAACCACATTCATTTTCCAGAAAGATTAACCCCACCAGAGTCTGTTAGAATGGTATTTATCAACCGTGCACTTTGATTTCAAAAGAGAATTGTGTTTGTGTGTGTTTGTTGAAAAGTGTGGGGAAGGGAGGAGGGAAAGATTCACTCCCTTTTGGGTTGGGGAACACCCCCCCACATCTTTTGAGTTTGTCCTCCAAGGCTTTCTGCAATGTCACATTTATATAACAAGGATGAATCCCAATTTAATTAAACTGCCCAGGGACTAAGTATCTGTGTTCAATATAATATTTGAAGAAGAGTGGAAAGGAGGGGCTCCATTTACATGGAAGGGGGGGTCTGTCATTCTGCCAAGCATCTGCCTCCATCGTCTCATCTGATTCGTAGGAACGAGCTACAATTTTTGCATTTTTGGAATTCGACAAAGATCACCCAGCTGCCAGTGTACTTTTCAGAGCTTAAAGACCAAATCAGGGTTTGAATTGCCTCCAACTTCCTTTTTGTCGCCCTTATTGTTACTGACAATGGAGTCAGAGTCACAAAGGCAGCCGGATTGCAAATGTAACCATGTGCCAGGCCTTTGAACATCCTCAGCAGCTGTTGTAACAGGAGTTCTTCAAACAAACAAGCAAACAAACAAACAAAAAAAAAAAAAAAACGAGAACAGTCACAAATAGAGAGTATCGTTCCAAGCAATGCATGCAAAATCTGACCCATTTCAGATCCGGTGAATGCAATTTTTTTTATTTTTTTTTGGGGGGGGGGTATTTCTTCATGGCTAATGTGAAATTTGTATCCTGATGGGCTCTCAGAATCTAGGAAAAGAATTTGAATTTTTAGGCATAAAATGCTTCTGTACTTTATCTCTTGGGAGAAGAAGGAGCACAAGTAAAGGGGTAATGTGCTGCAGGATTATTTTCCATAGTTTTGGAAACAGAGATGGCTATGCATTTATTCTGAAACCCCTGGGGCACTAAATGAAGTCGTTGGTTATCATACTGTCTAACCAGCACATTGGTGCTCTCTGAACTTGCAGAATTTCACTAGATATCATAGTGCAAATGTGTGTGAGGTAATCTCCTCGATAATTCCTCCATTCAGGTATTATTTTCTGCTTGATGGTTTGTCTGGTGTTAATCCTTGCTTATCTCGGAGCTGAAAAAGATATGCTCTGATCTTGTTGATTCCTTCGCTGCTTTTTTAATTGTCTCTTTTGAACAGGAGGTTAGTATGGTTTATCTCTACATATCTATCCACGATGATTTTATTGGTACACAGAACTCAAATAACATTTTTCTAAATTATAATTTTTAACACAATAAGATCTTTTAAATACTCTGAATTTCACAAAGGATGGTTTGGAATCTGCAACTCTTTAAAGCAGCTTCAGCTTCTGCAGGGGAATTGCACAGACCTATTAAAAGAGGTCACTCAAAGGGAAAGCATACTGATAACATTTCATTCAAATTAAAGAAAGGAAAAGAAATTCAGTTCATTCTTGTACACTGGCCAGAGTCACTTTCGACAGATGGGCAGTTATACAAACTTGATCGATCAATCAATTTATCTATTTAAATCTACTTACATGGCACTTTTATCTCACACATTGACCTTAGGAGGCTGATAGCAACCAGATCAGTTCTGTATTTGATTATTTTTTTATATAATTTTTCCCCATTCAGTATTTTGGGTAACCACAAGCATCCTCATCAAAGGATAAATTATGTCCTTTATAACTAAACCTTTTTAAAAAAAATAAATAAATAAAATCAGAATCCCAATAACCAGTAAATAATAAGTATCTACAATGGAGTATTCATTCACAAATAAAATACATTTATCATCACTAACTGTGTGACATTCTGTCCTTGGAGCAAGGGACTAAATTATGTTTACACACACACATACACACACACACACACACACACACACACACACTATTATAACCAGCAGCCTCCTGCCAACTATCAAAATCAATCTCACTTTAGGTTCACCCTCTAGGGAAAACATCACCATCATTTCTTGCCCTTTGGGCGAAGATCAAGTGTGGCGTAAACATTATTTTTCCTGGTATGTTAAACAAATAAATACTTACATAGAAGCTCATGTACCTTATGGCCTGTCATTGCTTTCCATCTGTAGAACTATGTCATCTAGGAGAGGTCATCCTAGTTTTGAAAAGAAAATCTATTTTGTCTTTGAAGCTATTCTCTCCAAATAAACTTGGGTTCTATACTTCAAGGCTATGACTTTGGTGGATTTTCTATTTACCTACCAGATTTTTCTTTCCCCTTCTTAAATAGGTTCTTTCTTCTTCAGTTTAGGGGCAATTTGCATCATTTTTCAATCAGAGGTGAGAATTTAGTCCTGTATCTCAAAACAAGATGAGGACAAACACAATTTCCAGGATCAGTCAAGGTTTTTTAGGTTTTTTATTTAACAATTAGATATATTACGTATATCAGTAGGAAATCAAGAGTAGAGAATTAGTCTTAATATAATGAATGAGGCCATAAATTGTAATAGTTATCGCACAAGATATTTATATACCCAGACAACACACCGTTTAATGGAAGATGGATTGTTTGTATTAAAAATAAAATAAAAAATTAAATTAAAAAGGGTTTTTTATGTAAGAATTGTAAGGAAAAGTACAAAATGTACTTCAGGGTACCTAATTAGCCCACCTTAAATATAGATACACTATATGGAGCCAGAGGAAAGCATTTAAAATAAAATAACAAGGATACAACGTAAAAATGTATGGCATAGAAATAACTTTTTGTTTGCTTCCTTGTTTCTGAAAGGAACCCAGCACATTTGCCTATTTAACTGGGAATATATCTAAATCCAGAAGAAGTTTTCAAACATTAGTTTTCAAACATTGGCCCTAGACATCAGAGAACACCACGTTATGGATTGACATGCGTAGTCTCCATTTCTGGCTGAGATGTTCTTCTGTACTGTCAGAGAGCCACAGACCTGAGCCAGGTTGCGTCTAAAGAATGATGGTTGGTTTGACTTTAAGAAGATCCCTTCCATGGCAGCCAATTCAGAGCAGGCTGATACCTCCAAGGCCTTTTCCATAGAGTGCTTATCCCCTTCAAACAGATGGTGCCTTAGCTCTATCAGCTTCCCCACATCTTGCCTCCCAACAGGCATCCTGCCTTAATAATTTCCATGCCAGAGCACTGAACATCTTGTACTATTACAAAGGACACCGCCAAAGTGAGAGCTCAGCCCTTCCAGAGATGACACCAATCCAGTTCCTCCATTGTTTGCACGATTTGGAAGGGCCCTCCTGCAAGGCTAATCCAATGGCATCTCTCCCTCGTGTTCTTCTTGCCATCAGGGAAGAAAGATAGATGCTTGACTAGAGGCTTCTACCACCCCAGTGGTGGAGACAAACATTCCTAAGTCAGAAGTCACTCTGGGCCCAGTTTGGGTTTGAGAAGCCAAGGAAAGGAAGCTGTGCAAAAGAGCTTCCGTAAAATACTTCTGAAAGGGAACCCAAAGAAAATGAGATCAAAGCTTGGAAAACGAGAATGCATTTCAAAACAAGAAGAAGAATCTGGACTTTGAACATGGCAGCAGCTACCGTCGTTCAAAAGATCTCAGATCTTCCAAGATTTTTCTGGTCTAATTACAAACTCAAAGTAAACCTAGTTTGTCTAACTGCAAACTCAAAGTAAACCACTCCAAACTCGATCACAGAAAGTACAACTTCAACAACAGAGTGGTCAATGCCTGGAACTCACTTCCTGACTCTATTGTTACATCCTCAAACCCCCAAAACTTCTAAGCTTAAACTGTCTACCGTGGACCTCACTCCATTCCTAAGAGGTCTGTAAGTGCACCAGCATGCCTACCATTCTACTGTTCCCATTTATTTGTACTCATTTATTATGTATATACTTATACCTGTTTATACTTATATGTTTCTATGTTATGTTCGTACATATACTTGTCTTCTCATACATGCTTGACAAACAAATAAAATAAATACAAATAAACAAATAAACTAACTAAAGTTTTGACATTGTCTTCTTCCCCTCAAAACCAGAAGTGCTGGTTTAGAAAAGAAGATAGAATAGATAGAATTCTTTATTGGCCAATAAAGTTGGCCAATAAAGTGCAAATGCTCTCAGTATACATAAAAGAAAAGATACATTCATCAAAAGTCAAGAATCATAAGGTACAACACTTAATAATAGTCATGGGGTACAATAAGCAATCAAATCATACTAGGAAACAGTCAATATAGATCATAAGGATACAAGTGACAAAGTTACAGTCACAGTGGGAAGGGATGGGTGATAAGGAGTGATGAGAAGATTAATAGTAATAATAGTGCAGACTTTGTAAATAGTTTGACAGTGTTAAGGAATTATTTATTTAGCAGAGTGATGGTGTTCAGGAAAACCTGTCCTTGTGTCTAGTTGTTCCATGGCATCGTTTTGAGGGAAGGAGTTGAAACAGTTCATGTCCAGGATGTGAGATATTTTCCCAGCCGTCCTTTTGACTTGTGCACTATGCACAAGTCCTCAATGGAAGGCAGGTTGGTAGTAATTGTTTTTTTTGCAGTCCTAATTACTCTCTGAAGTCTCTAGGATCTGCAGAACTATTGCTTAGAATAGAGCCTTCTCTGCTTTTTTAATTCAGTGCTCACTTAAAAAGGAATTCTGAAATCCCGACAGGGAAAATCAGTTGGATGGGATCAAATGAAACAAGAGCTGAAAGAGTAAACTTGGATTACAATGTCTGTCCACCAGATGGAGATATAGAATCATCTACTACTTCTTGTAAAATGAACTCTTAAACACTTGCTGGCACAAGCACACCTAACTCAAATGGCCTTGGAAATTTGGAGCATTCCTCAAAGACAAAGGCTTGTATATGGCCTAATTGAGCTGTTTCCTTTTTAAGCCTTACAAAAACCACTTTTGTTGCAACATGCAAGAGTTGCAAAAGTGATCGGAGTTTAGGAATACCAGAGAGAACATCTAACTCAGCTAATGTGGAGATGATAATGAAATAATTAAGCCAGTCACCCTAAACCCCCCAAAAAATCTCAATTATTCTTGTGATCGGCCAGTTCATTTTGGCTGCAACGAAAATAGTGGATTTTCCACCATCCCCTCTTGCAATAAGAACTGTGAACTTATTGGATGACATACCGAAATATATTTTGCAATATTTTTTGAACTACAAAATCTATCAGGGTTATAGGCTATCCAGAATTTTAACTTCAGTTTGGAAAGAAGAGATTCATGCAGTTTTTTGGGCATTCATTTTAGATGTGCTTCTGTGTAAGTTCCCACTTGTTTTCACAATCTCCGTCACTAAGCTATCATTGTCCGAAATGCACAGTGTAATCACACCCAACACACAAAAACAGTGATGTTTCAAATGTGAAAGAAAGTAAGGCCACTTTTCCTTGTGTTTTCCTCTAGACTAAACATAAGTCTGGAATCTAGACCTTATTTCTGCTTTTTTAAAAAAAGTGAAATTAATGTTTTTAACACACAAATAAGATGAGAAAAAAAGGGATGCAGTGGCTCAGTGGCTAAGATGATGAACTTGCCGATCAGAAAGGCCAGCAGTTCGGTGGTTCGAATCCTTAGCACCGTGTAATGGAATGAGCCTCCATTACTTGTCCCACCTTCTGCCAACCTAGCAATTTGAAAGCATGTAGAAAATGCAAGTAGAAAAATAGAGACCATTTTGGTGGGAAGGTAACAGCATTCAGTGCCCCTTCGGTGTTTAGTCATGCTGGCCACCTGACCACAGAGACATCTTTGGACAGCACTGGCTCTTCAGCTTTGTAATGGAGATAAGCACAACCCTCAAAGCTGGAAACGACTAGCATATATGTGCAAGGGAAACCTTTACTTTTACTTTACCTAAGATGAGAAGAGATAAATAATCAGGGTGAAATAGTTTATAAAACAGGATCTTTAACATGGAAAATTCACATTGCAGTAACTGTCCTTAGGGCTCACATGTGATCTGCAGCCCTTCCAGAAGACCAGAACTAATTTTTGGATCCAAATTTTGCTTAAGAAGATCTACCAATATCAGTAGGACTTCAAGGAGGACTAATTTAAGCTAGGCACGTGGGATAGTGTGTGCTTTTTTCCTTTCTGGTACTTACTTGATTTCCCTCCACTATGCTCCTGAATATCTGGAGAAGTCATCCCACTTGGGACCATCCAAGACCCCAATCTTTTCAAATGGACAGTCAGGTTTTACAAATACTTTGACCAATGGGTTTTATGAAAATTAGAAAAGTTTCATTTCTTTATTTCCATTTCATCAGAACACTGGTTGACCAAGCCAAGCAGGAAACATGATGCACTTCTAATACACAATAATGGAAATTTCTTCTGGCACTTGTGCATGGACATGAACAAAAATAAAGCAAGGAGTTAGCCCATTTCAAGGAGAAAGTCTCTTGGAAGTATTTTTGAGTTTGCCAAACAATTTTCTAGAAACTATTTTTTTTGGACAAGTAAAGAACTATATAATGGCCAAAATCTGAGACTCAGTTTGATTTGCTCTTGAAGAAGGAAGATACCCAATAGTCAAGGTCTTCAAACTTGGCAAGTTTAAGACTTGTGGACTTCCAACTCCCAGAATTCCTGAGCTAACATGACTGGAGGAAGAATTCTGGGAGTTGAAGTCCACAAGTCTTAAAGCTGACAAGTTTGAGGACTCCTGCAACAGATCGTTTCAAGATTCCCTTGAATTCAGCATCTTGCTTCATCAAGGATGAGTTTTCCTGATACTTTGGCTTCAGAAGAAATTGTCAAGTAATCTCTGCGGATTTCTTCTGCCTAGTTGCATGATTCCATAACTGTTTATTTCACCGTATTGGCATACCCTCCTTTACTTAAAATATTTAATAACTGTTGTCCTAATAAACACTGAGAGTGTATCACTGTGAATGGAACTAGCTCAATTCTACAACAACAAATAAATTTCTCAGCTCCCACCAGATGGCGCTTCCTATTTCAAATTAATTCTGGAAAGTGAAAGAAGGAATCAGATCTGTGAATCTGACTTTTCCAAACAATTTTTGAAGAAAAAAAAAACCCCACCAGATGGGGAACACATGATTTGAAAAGAGAAGCAATAACAAAGCTTGTCTCTCCCATCAACTTTCACAATCATGTTTATTACAGCTGGGATAGCAGTGAATCTAATTCAATTTCTAGCCAAAGTTGCTGCTATTCTCCTCCTCCTCCTCCTCCTCCTCCTCCTCCTCCTCCTCCT
>BLBF01000045.1:3892712-3904483 GCA_015471245.1 Laticauda colubrina | reverse complement strand
TCCTCCTCCTCCTCCTCCTCCTCCTTCCTCCTCCTCCTCCTCCTCCTTCCTCCTTCCTCCTTCCTCTTTCCTCCTTCCTCTTTCTTCTTCCTCCTCCTCCTCCTCCCTCATATCATTTACATTGATTATATAAGGTTGGTATAGATTATGTTGATTTCACTTTAATCTCTTTTTTCCCTAGCTGTTTCACCCTAAAGGCAAATCAATTGGTTAAAACCACTGAAGTAATGGTTGATCTGTCTCCAAAGACTTGACTCAAAGAGGAAGCTCTTGAATCTGGAGAGAAGGACAGCTAGGCTCCACTCCTGAGTTAATGCACTTCATGGCTTGGGATGAGATTTTCTTGAACATGTTTCATCAACGGCCCTTTTCAAGAGGGTCTCTTTTGGTGAACTCAAGCCTTCAAGATAAGCCTTTTAGGGTTTCCAAAGGTTAGAAGTAATGGCTAGAATTGCATTCAGGAAACAATACTCAGTGAGGTAGATATTTTCACCCATGGCTACTATGATTCTGGTCCTGTTCATGAGGGATTACCATCTGGCAGGATCCAGGAAGAAAGCCAAGCGTCCAATCTCCAGAAGGTTAACTTTGAGTAGATATGATTTCCTCAGATCCTGATGGTTTTTACATGATCTTAATGGTCTGTTCTGCTGGAGACCCAATGGTCTGAATGAATCTGTTCCTTGGTTGTGTTAACTGGGAGGTTGTTGCTTAGTTGCTATGTATTTATTATTTATAATTTTATTTTTATGTTTAATTGTTAGCTAGAGTCATGTACTTGAGATGTTGAGATGGACAACCAGTGATAGACTATGGGTATCCTTCAAGCATGTTCTAGGTAAATCAAGTGCCCTCCGTTGCAATATGGACGTAAAACATGGAAATTCATTCTTAAATCTAACTTTAAACCTAGCTTTAAAGGATCAAGGAATTGGTGACAGGTGTTCTGACCAAGGCTTCCTAAGACCGTAATTAAGCACACACTTAGTGAAAACAACTCTTGTTTTATTTCAATGCTGGGAATTATATTCATTTCCAGACAGGAATGAGTCCCAAACAGTCCCTCGAGATAAGCACCCATCTTTCTCTCCTTTGAACTGCTGCCAACAGCTAAAGTGCTAAATTAACTGCAAAAAACCAGCCGAAGTACAAAGACCACACAGAGCTTCAAGGATTAATCTGAACAGAGCAATTGACTTTGCTTCCTGCAAAGGTTTCTCTACCTTTGGACTTCCTTTATTCCTTAGTGGAGGGGCAATCATCTCCAAGCCTTACTCCTGAGTCCCCCTTTAGTCTCAGCTGTTCTTGCCTTCTAGCAGTTCTGCGCCTACATGCACTAGGAGCAGGCTCCCACTGTTTCTCTGCCTCACTGCTGCCAGACTCCGAAGGCTCCAGAGTCAGCACACAACTCCCAGATGGTCCTGGCCCCATCTCTGGATTGGATGCAGGACCCTCGTCCTCTCCAGTCTCTCGGACTGGTCCCCGTTCTTCCCCACTGTCCAATTCTGCTGCCATCTGCACAGGCTGCTGTGAACCACCACAACAAGAAAATTTGTGTCTGGATTCCTATAGAGTTGCTACCAGGGTGGACACCCCCAAGGCAGAGGAACGAGCGACCAGCTTTAGATGCTCAAAGTGGCTCCGCTTCTCAGAATCCTCTCTAAATTGCATATTCCTTCAAAACTTTTTTTTTTTTTTTTTAACATGAGCAGCAGACTTATCCTTTCCTCCAATCAAAATTTTGACCTCCAAGTTTTTGGAATGTAGCAAAACCTATCTAACTTTGCTGAGCCTTTCTCACTCCTTCACTTTTTCCTTGAAGTTCATAGTAGGTTTCCTTCAAGCAGTGAAAAGATGCTAAACAGCTACATCTGACATAGGATTACATGCAACCTAAGTGCTTGAATTTCACTGCTGTTTTGTAGGATATCTGCTTGGTAAGGAACAGGCTTTTTTTTGCTTAATTAAAATCAGATGTCCAAGTTCAAGCAGAGGAGAGAAGAGTCAGGAGGAAGATCTGGTTGTGTGCAGTTTTCCATATTTAACCAGTTTTGCTTAGGAAAGCGGTTGGCTGTATTAGCTAGCTAACCATAAACATAGAGAAGAGAACACGTAGATTATGTTTTTGGAACCAATTTTCTGGCTACTGAATTTAAAGGCTATTTCTCCTTTTTCCAGATTCTTTCTCGTACAAACATGTGAGAGTTTGAACCCAAACAATTCCCTCTTTCTTGGACATAAGGATGTTGTTTGATGTGCCTGCTCAATGACATTTGTTCATCTAAATTTGCTATTAGTATTCAGGATGTTGGGAAAAAAAGAAAAAAAAGAGGTGGGTGGAACTTCACTGTTCTTTGTTCTGGAAAAAAGTTTTCATCAGTTTTGGATTTCTACCACTCTTTCCCAGATGCTGACTAAACTTTTCAAAAGCCTGAAAAAGTTGCGTGTGCTGGCTTCTCTCCCAGGCAAATATATCTAAGGACTTATTTAACCAAATCACAGACAATATACTACTGGTCAAAAAATAAATAAATAGAGAACAGCTAATTTTCTGAACTATTGAATGCTCTACATCCCATGATTGAACAATATAGATTTGAGGGTCCATGTATGTGTGTGTGTGGAGGGGTTGTAACTCAAAAGCAAGAAAAGAAAAATCTTCACTGGTGAAGCACCAGTGACAACTAGCTCTGGGCTTCATGAAGAGTTGTAGAGAAGGCAAAATATAACTTTCTATGTATATAATTCTTATACATGATGTTGTTAAGGTTGGACCTCAAGATCATTGTCCAAGACTTACAGCCTGAAGGACATAGATCTAAGACCTACCGGTAAGAGGTTATAGATGATAAGAGGAGCAGTAAACTAGCCTGTTCCAGTTCTTGATCTGATGACATGAACTATTATCCATGAGTGCAGCTGGTCATTATCTCTTCCTCTTCTTCTTCCTCCTCTTCCTTATTTTCCTCTTCTATTAATTCCATATGAATCCATAAATATAAAACTTATGTACCTAGCTATTGGTGCCCACACAAGCAAAAAGTGGGACAAATGAAAATCTTGGATGCTGGTCCTTGGAAAGAGTCCTTCCCTTCAAAATTTGCTCTTGGTTTTAATCAACTTCTATTGCCAAAAAGGAAAAAAAAAGTGATGTAATTATCTTCCAACTGGATTGGATAAATATCATGCTTTCACCCAAATGTGGTGCCAAGGGAGTCCTGGAAAAACCCTCTTTGTTGGCCTTTGCATTTGAGCTTATTACCATTGTGACTCATTCTGAAAAGCCACAAAGTGTCTGTTCATTTCACAAGAGCTTTGTGTTGAGTTTTATGTACACAACTGGGGACAATTCCTTCTTTCCTGTTCACTGATGCATCATTTAGATAGACTAGAAGTCTGTCAATTTAGACTTGATACATCAGAGAATTTCCTTGTCTTTCTCCTTCCTTCCTTCCTTCCTGATTTGTCCTTTTATTCAAATTCACAAAAATTCAGATTGTCACATGACCATTGTTGGGGCCATATTTGGGGATGGAAAAGCATTGGACATAATGGCACTCACATACTTTCAAAATCCAGTCAAAATCCAACTAAACAATCAACACATATGTTCCAGGAGCGATTCCTGTTGCTTCCTACTTTTATGAAGAAAGCAGAGCTGAGGTTCACAGGTGCTAAATTTCAGTGGCCATATACCTGTTCTCTGCAACAACTTCCCTTTAGAGATCTAGCTTGTCTTACATTGCTGCCCTTCCAAAAATGTTTAAAACCAGAACTGTTTTAGAGGTGACATGAAAAGTGAGGTGATGCTACATCTACATGGTTATCTATACATACCTATACATGATCATATGTAGGGGCTGCCGCCAAGAAGAGGGGGTCAAGCTATTCTCCAAAGCACTTGAAGGCAGGACAAGAAGCAATGGATAGAAAATAACCAAGGAGAGAAGCAGCCTATAACTAAGGAGAAATTTCCTGACTGTGAGAACAATCAACCAGTGGAAGGACTTGTCTCCAGAAGTTGTGAATGCTCCAATACTGGAGGTTTTCAAGAAAAGACTAGACAACATTTGTCTGAAATGGTATAGGGTTTCCTGCCTGAGCAAGGGTTTGGACCAGAAGACTCCCCAAGTCCCTCCCAACACTGTCCTTCTGCACAAAGTCCCCAAGATATGAGTAGACAGAATCTGTTGATGAGGTGTTCAAACATTATTTAGGGAGAGGACTTTAACCATGATGAGCTAGCAACTAACTGCAGCAACCGTTGCTTTAATTTCCCAGAATCCTCCGGTGCACCGCATGGTTGGAAGCATTGTAGGAAATGAAAATGGTAGTTTTGAGTCCTCCAGCTGCTTTATTCCCCAAGTGACAGCCGTATGTTATTTCAAGATAATATGTCCTGATAGTTGATTACTCCATCCATTATGCATCACAATTTGTTGTTGATTTAAGCAGATGTGGTCATCTGGGGAATGTAAAGCATTTAGACTAACTGCAAAGTGACCTTGGGTATTTGGTGGCCTTTAAATCCAGATCTCAACTCTTGGGAACAAGAACTATTTTCTGTCACTGATATAATCTTTGACATCCTTGTTTCCTAATTGTGTTGATAAGCTCTAGGGCATGTCCTTTATAAATAGTGAAACAATAATTAAAAAGGAAAAGCTCAAGAAGCAAAATATATAATAGCTTTATCAGCCTTTTTTCTCTCTCTCTCTAGAGAAGTCTATTTTATAGAGAGTTTAAGTTCTGTTTTATTAATGTTGTGATCAGAAACAGAACTCTGTGAAGGTCAGGAAGTTTTCAGATAGTCCAGTGAAAATCAGATGGTGATCTGGATAGTTTCTTGGGGAAAAGACACATAAGAAATAATTAAATGCTGACCTGGTCAGCTCACTTGCCAAAGCCAGATAGCATAACTCAATGATAAGGTGGTGAACTGAATCTACAAGCTGCTAGGATGGCTTGACTTTGTAAATTAAGTAGCAGAATTGTAAGAGGTTGGAAAAAGAAAAAGGAAAGGAAGGAAAGGAAAGAAAGAAATAGTGAAAGAGAAAGAAGGAAGGAAGGGAGGAAGGAAGAAAGGGAGGAAGGAAGGAAGGAACGAAGGAAGGAAGGAAGGAAGGAAGGAAGGAAGGAAGGAAGGAAGGAAGGAAGGAAGGAAGGAAAGGGAGGGGGCAGTGGTCATCTTTGTTTTTTAGCCAGCATTGTCTGAGGATGCTATGCACCCCAAGGTGCATAGAACATTGTTATCTTCCCACAAAAAATGTGTGATGATCTGAGGCATGGCACAAGGGCAACACAGTCAGATAATCAAGAAGAGTCCCTTTATTATCTCCAACTTTGCCTCCAATGACCAGGTTACCTTCAGGCTAGAGAAAAGCTCTCCCAGGAACAGCCTTTGACTGTAGAAAATCAAATCCAAAACAAGGTACACACAAACTCTAATTTAAAATCTAAACCAATCAAACTGAAGTAATTAGTTTGGCAGGGCAAGAGAAAGAATTTCAGACTTGAAAGCACAGCAAAACTCACATGGTTGGGAAAATGCCAGGAACACAGATAAGCCACAATGAGAAAAGATAAAGTCACATTTGCTCCCAGTAGCTGCCGCACTCAGCATGCATCTCTTTTAAACTCTCTTCCCAGCTGTGGCTAATGAAGGGAAACAGGACCCTTTCCTCCCCCATAAGCCATGCAACCTGCATTGCTCTCTTCTCCATTCCTCCCTGTGTGCCCTAGGATGAAGAGGGGCCTGGGTCTTCCTCTGAACTCCCTCTTCCTAGTTCTGTCTCTTCCCTGCTCTGCCCAGCTGGACTTTTCCCTTCCCCAGCCTCCTCCATAGCCAACCGAGCCACACTCCCACACCCTGTCAGCTGTCCAGCTTCCTCCTCAGATTCAGACGCTGACAGGGGCATGACAAAGGGTACCTATTTATCTACTTACAATCACTTCCCGTGTCTGGAGGCAAATTGTTCCATTGATTAATTGTTCTAATTGTCAGGAAATATCTCCTTACTTCTAAGTTGCTTCTCTCCTTGATTAGTTTCCACCCACTGCTTCTTGTCCTGCCTTCAGGTGTTTTGGGGAATAGCTTGACTCCCTCTTCTTTGGGGCAACCCCTAAGATATTGGAACACTCCTATCATGTCTCCCCTAGTCCTTATTTTCATTAAACTAGACTTCTTTTCATTAAACTACTTTGTGTAGTTTCTAAGAACTGCAATGGAAAGATTCCTTGAGGCGTAGGCCCAGCCTACTTATTTAATTTCTCATTTCAGAAAAAGAGCAAAATCTCCCCCCCCCCCCGACATTCATTCATTCTAGGTTAATTTTAATTAATGCCCTTCTGGTCTCTCCTGATTCCTGGCTTTTCTTTAAGGTAACAAACAGTCTTGCTCAAGCTACCTAAAAAAGTTTTTTTTAAAAATAAAAATATCCAGCCTGACTAAGTCCACATCTGGTTTTTTTCTTTCCTTCAGACTTCCTCTGGCAGCCGCTTAGGAGCCTGCGCATCTGGAGATGTTTGAAAGCATACAAAGGAATTGCTGGAGCAAGCAGAAGTGAAAAAAAAAAAAAAAAAAACCTCTCAAGAAGAAAGTGAAGATGTGCTCATAAAAAGAAAAGGAGAAAACGGAACAAAGACGTTTCACAACTTAAATCTCTCTCTCCCCTCCACCCTCCCTCCCTCGAGATATCTTGGACCGAGGAGGACTACAAGGAGAGAAGAGAAACTGCAGAAGATGAAGGCAAATGTTTCTTTCAGGATTGTGGACTGCGTTTTCAAAATCCTCCTGCTGCTGCTCTCCATTTTAAATCCAGCTTCTGCACCTCCACCTCCCACCTTCAGGCTCTCAGAAGAGGTAGAGGGCAGGGACCTCATCCCATCACCCATCATTAAGTTTCCTGGTGATGTTTCCCCCAAAACAGACAAAGAACTGGCGTTCGTAAGTTGAGCTTCTTCTTCTTGTTGTTGTTGTTGAAATAGTCTTGCAATGTTTGTGCAAAATCTGAGTCCATATCTTCAAAAAATTGTTGGCAGATTGACTGTCTTCCTGGTCTTAGAAAAGTTTTCTCTTTCTTTCTTTCTTTTTTTCTTTCTTTCTTTCTTTCTCCCTCCCTCCTTTTCCCCTCTTTCTTTCTCCCTCCCTCTTCATTCTTTTCCTTCTTTCTCCCTTCCTTCTTTCCTCCTTTCTCTTTCTTTCTTTCTTTCTTTCTTTCTTTCTTTCTTTCTTTCTTTCTTTCCTTCCTTCCTTCCTTCCTTCCTTCCCAAGTCAGAACAGTGTATTTTTGAACACTCTCACTCTCGAGTGAGACATCTTCAGATTTCTGGGGCTTGGAGAAACAAATCTGAAGCAAACCCTACAGGTTCCTCTCAGGATGACCTGCAATTTCCTTATAATTTTTGTTTTTTCTTTTATGTGTACATAAAATATAAGTTTTAAGAATTGGGGTTTCCATCTGGACCATTTTCTTACTCTGTGTGTTTTTTTTTTTTTTTTATGTATGACTTATGCATAGTCAGAGAGGCCCCCTTAATATTTAAAGCTTAATTTTTCAGCCAACTTCCTAACCAGCCTCAACTCTCATCTTGAAAGGCAGTAATTGCTCCTCAGGGCTCTGCCAGGGTTATGTTTGTAGCAAATCTGTTGGAAAGTGGGGGGTTTAAAATGTTACCTATTATAATTACGATTCATCATCAGCCTGTTCAGTGATTCTTTAAAAGTTGACTGTCTAGAAAACATGTTCCAGTGACTTGCACAGTAGTAGCTAAGAGTTATTTACTTATTTATTATTAATAATGATTTATGTATTTAGAAAATTAATATGGTTGCCCAATCACTCTGTGATTCTTGGTCGGCTTCCAAACAATTAAAAAAACCCAATATAAAAAAAGAATAAAAAGAATAAACCCCAACAAAGAATGGTTTATTACTTTGTTGTATAAATTCCTCTTTTTTCTCTTGAGCTTCATCATGATATAACACGGCAACCAAGCTGCAGAATTCAAATCCTAGTATCAATAAGGGAGAATATTTTAGCTCAGGGTTGAACTGAGAGGTCCTTGGTGCTCTCTGAATTTGGTTGTTTTTCTTGCAGATGTTTCTTTATCCAAACTAGGTAATATACTAGCAATAATGATGTTATCCAAATGAGGTAATGATGTTACCTAGTTTGGGCAATGAAACATCTGCAAGTAAGCAACCAAGTTCAAAGAGCACCAGGACCCAACAGTCTCCTCCTCCTCCTCCCCCTCCTCTTCCAACCTCACACCCTTCTAGCACTGATGATGTTACCTAGTTGGGTAATGAAAAGTCTGCAAAAAAATATGCTCAGAGGGCACCAAGGACCCCACAATCATCTCCTCCTCCTCCTCCTCCTCCTCCTCCTCCTCCTCCTCCTCCAATTCCTTCTAGCACTTATCATATTAGCTAGTTGGGTCATGAAATCTCTACAAGTAAACAACCAAGCTCAGAGAGCACCAAAGAGCCCTCAAATCATGAGATGAGGGAAAAAAGACTAACTTCTGTCCTGTTCCTTCTGTCCTTGTTCTCCAGGTACAGATTCAAAGCCTTTGACCTAGCTGTTATTCCAACCATAGATTAAGTGGTTAATATGTACCATATTGTTACATGAAGCAAAAGTTACATTGCCCATCCTAGTTTTGATATTGACGTCAGCTTCAGAGATGGACAAATGATGACTTATTTAACCTGAAACATGCTGATCATTTCCGACTTGATTTTCATTCAGCCAGTTAAGCTCAAGTAAAGGCAGTATTAGGTAACCATAGGGCTGATCTTTGCTTTGGGGCCATCATTTGAAAATTTTGTTTTTTGTTTGCTTTTTTTCATTAAGAGAGATAGAGGTTGATATTTAGATCCATTTCTTTCTTTCCGTATTCTCTGCTCATTTTTTTTTTCTCCAAAAGCAATACCTCAACAAGTATTATGGATGTCCCAAAGATAATTGCAACCTACTCGTCCTGAAGGACACTTTGAAGAACATGCAGAAGTTCTTTGGGCTCCCTCAGACTGGAGAACTGGACCAAAACACTATAGAAACCATGAAAAAACCCAGATGTGGCAACCCGGATGTGGCCAATTATAATTTCTTCCCCAGGAAACCAAAATGGGAGAAAAACCTTATCACATACAGGTAGGTACCAAGTGGCACAGTGTCTTCTGAAAATGACTACCCAAAGAAGGAAAACATGGAACTTCTCGTTGTTTCAACCACATGGAAGAGAAAGAGCATCAGCTTCTAGAGGACCTTCTATCTCCAAATGTAGTTATTTATGGCTTGGTTGAGGTTGAAAGGACTTCTTGAAAATTCAGTATACAGTTTTCTTCACTGGTCATGCTTGGTTGATTGCCCAGCAGGAAACGAGTAGAAAATTAAAGGATCCTACTCTATCGTTCTCTCTTCTCAATTTTTTTAGAGGAAGACAGCATCAGTTATAGAATTAAGATTGATGTGACAGTCCATAAATCTATAGCTCAATGTGGATTCTATGCAAGGGGTTGGCAGAAATTTTTGCAGTTTTCCTGACAGGAAGTAATTTGTCATTGGCTTTTTTTCATAGGGAAGAGAGAAAGTAACTGGCCCAGCACAGTGGGCTTCATGATGAGGCAGGGCTAGAATTCACAGTCTCCTGGTTTCGAGCCATTACACGACAAACTGGCTCTCTCTTTAACCGGTGGATAGAACTGGATAACCAAAATGTGGTCAAAGAGAAAAATGTGCCATTTTTCTAGAGGACTCAATTTTACCCATCTTTGACCACATCCAAATCAAAATAAGCTGTTTACAGAATTATAGGTGGAAACTAATCAAGGAAGAAACAACCTAGAACCAAGGAGAAATTCCTTGACAGTTAGAACAATTGATCAGTGGAACAATTTGCCTCCAGAAGTTCTAAACGCTCCAACACTGGACGTTTTTCAGAAGAGATTGGACAACCTTTTGTCTGAAGTGGTGTAGGGTTTCCTGCCTAAGCAGGGGGCTGGACGAGAAGACCTCCAAGGTCCCTTCCAACTCTGTTATTCTATTATATAGGCTTCGATGAAACACGGCATAGGTAGGGAGAGGGAGAATAGAGGGATAGAATCAAGATCACATGAAGGTCTAGTACCACTTTACAAAGCCTTAGTAAGACCACACTTGGAGTACTACATCCAGTTCTGGTCACCACAATGCAAAAAATACGTTGAGACTCTGGAAAGCGTGCAGAGAAGACCAACAAAAATGATTAAGGGGTTGGAGGATAAAATGTATGAAGGAATTAGGTATGCCTGGTCTAATGAAAAGGACTAGAGGGGATGTGATAGCCCTGTTCCTATATTTGAGGGGCTCTCATAAAGATGAGGGGGTCAAACTATTTTCCAAAGCACTAATAGGCAAGACCAGAAACAATGGTTGGAAACTAACCAAGGAGAGAAGCCATCTAGAACTAAAGTGAGATTTCCTAATGGTAAGAGTAATTAAGCAATGGAAAAAATGCTTTTAGAAGTTGTGGGTGCTCCATCATTGAAGGCTTTCAAAAAGAGGCTGGACAATGTGTCTGAAAAGATATAGAGTTACAGTCACAGGAATAGAGCAGGGGGTTGGACGAGAAGACCTCTGAGGTCCCTTCCAGCTCTCTTATTCCATGTTCTGTAGGCTGTGTAGGTCTTTCCACAATCTCTAGTGGAGTCAAGGGGTCCTCCATGCTACATCTCATCCTTCCACCAACTGTTCTTTAAGAAAAGAGGCATCTTCCTATTTGAAAGCTTGCAACATCCTTCCAGAGCAGTTGCTTTTAAGAGTAGAATGTCTCTGTCTTATTTTCTTAAAGAAAAAAAATACAACAACCCTAAAACTTGCATTCCATTGAACTCCATGGAACAACACACCACAGGCTCCTGTATGTCTGCCTTTCTCTTCTCAGAACTTTTGATTTGGCACTTTGAGCTGGAGATGATATTAATCCCACATCCGTGTTGTGTCTGCAGCAGCAAAGCTGAGCAGAAATTACAGGGTGACTAGGACAGGAATTATTTGAAAAGGCTCTTCATAGTCCATGGGTTGCACAACTTTCAGGCAGAAGAAATATATACATATATATTTTTAATCCATCTCTGCTTCAGTCAGAGATTAATGTTTACAAGCGTTCTCCTTTTCTGCACCTCATTCAGATGACTTGGCTGGCCAGGAATTAGCTGTGGAACAAAAGCAAATTGGCTAGCGGATTTGGGAGTAAGTCCAATGAAACAGAGTTTTGTATATAACACATGGCCATCAAGGGTTGGCTTTGCAAAGGATTTTTCTTGTGTTGCTTGAAAAGAGGGTTAAATTTTAGGACACATAACATTATGCCAAGCTGACTTGTCAAGATTTGCAGATGCCAGTCAGTTCAGGATGATTCAGCAGATATATTTGCAAGCACAGGTATTCCAGGATTAGAGAGTTGCAAAAATGCAAATTCCTCCTCCCTTCCCAGCCCCCACTAAAAGAAAGAGTGGGAAATAATTCCATTCACCATCAGAAGTTTTTTTTATAAATAGAACGTAAGGAAGAGTGGGGGAGGGAGAAGGAGGAGGGGAAAAGAGAAGGAAGGAGAAAGGAAGTGAAAAGAAAGAGATGAAGAAAGGGAGAAGGAGAAGAAAGGGAAGGGAGAGCAAGACAATGAGAAGAAGAAAGGGGAATGGAGAAGGGAGATAGCAGGAGGAAGGAAGGAAGGAAGGAAAGAAAGAAAGAAAGAAAGAAAGAAAGAAAGAAAGAAAGAAAGAA
>BLBF01000045.1:3860196-3892702 GCA_015471245.1 Laticauda colubrina | reverse complement strand
GAAAGAAAGAAAGAAAGAAAGAAAGAAAGAAAGAAAGAAAGAAAGAAAGAAAGAAAGAAAATGGAGACAGGAAGGAAGAAGAGAGTAAAGGGAAAGGAGATGGAGACAAGGAGAAGAAGAAGGAAAGGGAATGGAGGAGGAGAACGGAGATGGGGAAATGAAGATGAAAAGTGAAGGGAAAGGAGATGGAGAGAAGAAGGAGGAGGAAGGAAAGTGGAGACAGGAAGGTGGAGAGTAAAAAGAGGGAAGATGAAAATGAAGAGAAGGAATAGCTTTGGAAATTCATTCCCTTTCTGCTGGTGCTATCTGCTGACTCTGGCCCAGAAAAATTGCACCATTAAATGAATGGGTCTGTGTGCAGATTAAGTGTGTGAGGTCTACCACTAAGACAGAGAACCTGAGGGCCTCCCCATGTGTTAAACTACTATCCTCAGCTTTTCTCCTGTCTGGCTATGTTACAAGAGAGAGTTATTGAGAACTATAATTCTGCAGTTACAAACTGGGTTTCCTTCAGCGCTCAAACCCAACAGGAAAGATGAAATCATCTAGTGGCCCTCCAGCTTTTGTGCAGCCCAGATGAGATAGACTTGAGTCAGAGCTCTGGATCTTTGAATTGATGAATCATCATCAATTGTCATCATTATTTTTGTCTTTAAGAATTTTAGGCTATACCCCAGATCTGGATTCCGAAACGGTCGATGATGCGTTTGCCCGAGCCTTCAAAGTCTGGAGCGATGTCACGCCGCTGGAATTCTCCCGAATTCATGATGGAGAGGCAGATATCATGATCAACTTTGGACGATGGGGTATGCACATCACAATATGGCGGGTCGGTTCCTACTCTGGTTTCTTGGCTGAGTTGAGTTGGTTTGTCAAAGTGTTTTCAATGTGAAAACTATTGTGAGACAACCCAGGAGCACAACACAACATACAGAGGCTTTGTCTTTTAATAGTGATTTATGTCCAAGACTGCTATCTACATACATGTACGTGGTAGGCAAGCAATCAGTCTTCATTACTCTGCATGGAGAACTACAATAGAGATAGAACATAAGGATATTGCTGATCCATGATCTTTTGTGGTAGTAAGCTTGAATTTTATTCATCCCTTACTCCGATGTAAGCCTCAGGTTTCACCCAACAGCAAAAACAATGCTTAAATTGGCATTTCTACCCCAAAGATACCAGGGTCTGATATTCTCTTGTTCCTTCTTCTGCAGAACATGGTGATGGGTATCCTTTCGATGGTAAAGATGGTCTCCTGGCTCATGCTTTTGCTCCTGGACCAGGAGTTGGTGGTGATTCCCATTTTGATGATGACGAATTTTGGACTTTGGGTGAAGGCCAAGGTAAGACAGTGGTTTCTGCTTCAGAACTTACACAGGTGTCATTGGCTGCCATCGTTGTTTTTCTTCTGCTGATGGATCCTCTGTCCTCTCTTTCCAAGTGGTCAGAGTGAAATACGGCAATGCGGATGGAGAGTATTGCAAATTCCCTTTCCTATTTGGTGAGAAGGAATACAACAGCTGCACCGATGCAGGGCGAAGCGATGGGTTCCTGTGGTGCTCAACCACCTACAACTTTGATACAGATGGCAAATATGGATTCTGCCCCCATGAATGTAAGTTGAAGGATGGCTGTGGGGCCTTAAGAAGGCTGCTTTAATCGAGTATTGGCTTGTGGTCTTATGACAGGGTAGAGGCGAATGATTGAACCTTCTCAATAGCAACAGCACTCAGACTTATATGCCACTTCATAATGCTTTGCAGTCCTGTCTAAGCAGTTTACAGAGTCAGCTCATGGCTCCCAACAATCCGGGTCCTCATTTTAGTGACTTCAGAAGGATGGAAGGCTGAGTCAACATTGAGCCTGCCGAAGTAGCCTGCAATACTGTACTCTAAGCACTGCATCACTGCGGCTTCTTGTGTGCTAGTTTCCATAAGTTCATTTGATCTCTGAAGGGACAAGGTCTTGCCATTTGTCAAAGGTGATTAAAATAAAGAGCCAGCCTGGTGAGGAGGAATTGCAAAACATCACTGAATTCAAAAGCTCAGGGAAATGATGATGTGATACCATAGTGCCTTCATTGCAACAGAGAGGTTGACAAAGCCAATGAGTCATGAGTGGGCAGGAAACAAGAATTCCTGCCAAGTGAGAACCATCCAATTCCAAATACTTGTTTTATTACTGCAGCAATTTTTCCCTACTGAGCATTTATCTGATGCTCAGCTGCCACCAAAGAGAAATAACAGTAAGCAAATGTCCATTGAATGAAGAGAAATATATGTGTCCCAGGATAATGTAGCAGCATGATAATAAACCATTCAGGTATCAAGACAACTGGAGACATGTGAACAATATATAAGAGCTTTATTATGAAGCTTTTGCAAAAAGGAATTCTGCTCATGGGCAGAAGACATGGTTGCCAGGAAGGCTGGGGTTTATCTACAGGTTCAAATATACAGCTCTGCTCCTTTCCGGATTCACAATCTATCCAGCTACATATCTCCCTATGCAACACCCTATTATTATTGTAGCATAACATCGGTTACATCTCTGGTTCTGGTACCTGGCCTAGATTGGATCCTGCCTGTGATATGTAGAATTATACCTGTGAAAATATAAATCCAGTCTAGGTC
This sequence comes from Laticauda colubrina, assembly GCA_015471245.1. Classification (NCBI taxonomy): domain Eukaryota; kingdom Metazoa; phylum Chordata; class Lepidosauria; order Squamata; family Elapidae; genus Laticauda; species Laticauda colubrina. The sequence continues at coordinate 3,890,063 of BLBF01000045.1, read as the reverse complement.
AGGCACCAGAACCAGAGATGTAGTCTTCTGAACTTTTGGATTCATGCGAGAGACCATCCTCAGGGAACTTCTCTCTCACCAGAATGGAGAGAGAGAGAGAGAGAAGTTCTCTGGGGATGGACTTCAGTACAAGATCAAAAGCTCAGAAGACTTGCTCTTGGTGACCAACCCAGATTGGATCCTGTAAATGGCCATTTCGGTGCCATATCTGCACTGGCAAACATCGAATGTGGGAATGTCCACTGAGATTTAGCCTTGTCTACCACACAGAGATTGACTGATTGATTGTTGTCATTTGGTTGAACTTATATGCCACCCATCTTGCCTAGAGGCAACTTTAGGCAGCTTACAATCAGTAAAAACAACACGATAAAACATGAAAAAACAAACAAAATATTAACTCCAAGGATACTGTACACCAGAGAAAATCACCAGGACAATTTTCTATTAAAAATAGAAAAAATGGAGGGTTTCCCTTGTTACTGGGAACTAGGATTGTTGTTTTTTGCAATGAGTGTATAAAATTAGAAGATTGCTTGGCAGTTATTTGCATTTAATGAAGAAACACCAGGGCTGGGATTTTGTAGGCAGATTGGGGCTTTTGTGAGTGATGCTTTTTTTTTTGGGTCAGAATCATTGAATAACAACAAACTCGCAGATGGTCCTTGTTAGACAAATAGTGGCATTGTTCATATTATTATTCCAAAACATTGTTTTCTAAAGGCTTGCTTAATAAATGCAGATGTTACTAGAGCAGGCAAGAGTAAGTCTCCGAAATGTTAACGTGTTAACGTGTCCCTAATCACCACTGCATACTGTGTCTCTTCTCCAAGGTTGTATGGATTTGATGAAGACACAAAGCCCAAAACTACCTTAGGAAGTGCTCTTTTATGTGAAGCCTTCCTTCTTTCCTTCCTTCCTTCCTTCCATCCCATCCTTCCTCCCTCCCTCCCTCTATTCTCCTTCCTTCCTTCCCCTCCCTCCATCCTTCCCTCCCCTCCTTCTCTCTCTCTGTTTTTCCCTACCCTACCCTATCCTACCCTTCTTCACTAATCCCTTCCCTTCTTCATCAATTTCCTTTTTAAAGAAATATTGCCAGTAAAGGTAACAATAAATCAGTCCTTAATCTGATTTTTTTTTGTACCACAACACTCATCAGTTCCAGCTACCATGGCTAATTCCCAGGGATGGTGGCACAGTTATCACTCGCAATGTATTATTGATTACGGTTCTAGTGTGTCAGCTTTTACTCTTTGATTTGCATTCGATAGGAAGGCAGGATTTAAGGACTATCAGTCACACATAAAAACAAATCCGTGTGTCCCAATATTTCCCCAACCTCCCTCTGGCTTTTGATGTAACTCTTGAGAAGTGGATGGAATAAAAACCATGGAAACTGCAGCTGGGCCGAATGTAAATGTTTTCATGTTATTGGCAGAAAGAAAAACAAATCCTATCTCTCTATAAATCTTATAAATACATCCTTGAGAAAGTGTTTGTCTTGAAATTCACCAGGAAGGAAGGACTCTTACTTAATCCATACAGTTCTTTGCTTGCCTATTTTGTTTTATGTCTTGTAGCTGTGTGATGACCTGCCTTTTGTGTGCACTACTTTAGAACTATACTTGGAAATGCTTATTAAGCAGGGAAAGAAGAAAGATAGAAGACTTTCCTTTCTTGGATCAATATTGTGGGGAGTCTCCTACAATCTCGCTGCTCAGGGAAATTCGGCAAACAAAACCTGGAGAGCTTCTGTGCTTTGGGAATTGGGATCCTGCCTTCCAGCATTTCCCCCCATTGAATAGGTTTAGATTCTTTTTTTAATTATTGTTATTCCAGTGCTAAAGTTGTCTCTGCTATCAAGAAGTTGCTAAAGAGAATCGTGGAAAAAACAGAATTTGGAAACTTTTGGTGGTTACCAAACAGAAAAAAGCCTTCTTTGGACATGGAGGCAATGATTATTTCCAGCAACACTACATTAAGTTTCCATACTTTTTCCCCATACTTTTTTCATTAAATTGTTGGTGGTTAAGCTAATAAGATAGGTTATTAAAAGGCCAACCCTGGCTGAGTTTATAGCCCAAAGTTGCTTCCCTAGCAAATGAATATGTCTCTCTAAGCAGCCTCTTTCCCCTTTCATTCTCCAAAGGAAAGCTGCTTTTAAAAAAGCCTTGGAACTCCAGTGCTGGCTACATTCAGACATGCATTTTTACGAGAGTGCTGCTGGAATAGTCCTCAGGAAGCTGGAAAGCTGAGAAAACCCATTCTCAAATCAGTAGCAATCGAAAAATCAATGAGTGACATCCATTGCACAACACCTTATGGTGGGTGGATGTAACACAATTAGCTTCAAATTTTTGGAAAAAACAACAACAGCCTGGTAAAGGTACAGGCTGGATATTGACTGGAGTTGTGTTTCTCAACATTGGGAATTTTAGGACAGGTGGACTTCAGTTCCCAAAATTCCCCCAATAGTTTGCATGAGTTCTTCCTGTTGTCCTTCTTACTGCTGTTAAAACTTTCAAAAGCTTTCAAAAATTCTGCATCTAGAGAGAGAAAAAAGAAAGGGGGGGAAACCCCATTGTCAACTTGTTTGCATGTAAATCATATGTTAATTTACAACTATTTACAAAGTCTGCACTACTATTACTATTAATCTTCTCATCCCTCCTTATCACCCATCCCCTCCCACTTGTGACTATATGACTGTAACTTTGTGACTTGTATCCTTATGATCTATACTGACTGTTTCCTAATATGATTTGATTGCTTATTGTACCCTGTGACTATCATTAAGTGTTGCACCTGATGATTCTTGAGTCTTGATGAATGTATCTTTTCTTTTATGTACACTGAGAGTATTTACACCAAGACAAATTCCTTGTGTGTCCAACCACACTTGGCCAATAAAAAGAATTCTATTCTGTTCTGTTCTGTTCTGTTCTGTTCTGTTCTGTTCTGTTCTATTCTATTCTATTCTATTCTATTCTATTCTATTCTATTCTATTCCCTTTCATTCCATTCCATTCATTCCATTCCATTCCATTCCATTCCATTCCATTCCATTCCATTCCATTCCATATTCTATTCTATTCTATTCTATTCTATTCTATTCTATTCTATTCTATTCTATTCATCATGGACTCTTCAGAAAGAGATACAGGGAATCCTTGACAAACAACCAGAATTGAGCCCCACATTTTTGTTGTTAAGCGAGACACATGAATTTTGCCACATTTTACTATTTTTCTTGCCTCAATTGTTAAGTGAATCACTGCAGAGGAAGTGATTGTTAAGGGAATTCTAGCTTCCCCATTGACTTTGCTGCTCAAAAGGTTGCAAAAGAGAAATCGCATGACTCCGGGACATTGCAGCCATCATAACTATGAACCAAGCACTTGAATTTTGATTACATGACCAGGGCAATGCTGCAAAGGTCATAAGTGTGAAAAGCGGTCATAAGTCACTTTTCCCGGTGCTGTGGTAATGTTGCATGATAACTAAATGAACTGTTGTGTGTCAAGAACTACCTGTATATGTCACACAATGTCTCATCTCTAGTATCCGGTTGCCAACTTGGAAACAAATCGCCAAAGTTTTAATGGCAAACTTCTTGTCCTGCAGCTCTTTTCACCATGGGTGGAAACTCTGATGGGCAACCATGCAAATTCCCCTTTCTGTTTGAGGGAAGATCTTTTGACAGCTGCACCACAGAAGGAAGACAAGATGGGTATAGATGGTGTGGTACTACCGAAAATTATGACCAGGATAAGAAATTTGGATTTTGTCCAGAGACAGGTAAGAAGATCTTTCCCACAGTTGCCATGAGTTTGTGTGGAGGGAAAAAAAAAAACATCTCCTACCCTTTTCTTCAGTGTCATCAGAGCCAAATTACAGGCTTCCAGAAATCAAAGCAATAATTCATAATAATTACAACAAAACTTCTAAATGACAAAGCAAGAATTTGATAGTATAGTATTAACCATTCCTGCTTTTATTGATTTAATTTTTTAAAATGCAGCAATGTCTACCGTGGGTGGAAACTCTGAAGGACAGCCGTGTGTTTTTCCTTTTATATTCCTTGGGAATAAATATAATTCTTGTACTACTTCGGGACGGCAAGATGGGAAGATGTGGTGCTCTACATCTAGTAACTATGATGAAGATCGCAAATGGGGATTTTGTCCGGATCAAGGTAGAGATTTTTCTCCTCCTCTTCCTTCTCCTTGTAAATGTTACTGCATTTCTTCCAGTTCTCCAAGATATCAAAAAACAAGGAATGCACCATAGTTGTAATCGACCAAAATAAAGGTTAAACAACCAAAAGAACATAGTTCTTACGAAACAGCTCGCTCTTGCATCATTTTTTGTTATGGTTCAAAGCTAGCAAAATAGGCTAAAGTTTTAGATTGCTTCTCAAGATGTCCTTAGTGAATCAAAACAATTCGCTTACAGGCTTCCCTCATTCTCAGAAGTATAACTGAGATCATCAAATGTCCAGAAACAATTGCAACCCTCCAAAAAAAAAAAAAAACCATCTTAAGAAACTCACAAATGAGTCAACTGTGAAGTCAATTGTAAATCATTCCTTCTCACAAAATTTCCCAACAGCTGGATCAGGGATGTTTGAATGTGGATGAAAATTAGAGTTTAGATACCACATGCCTTTTGTTTTTGTAGTTCATTTGGATTTTACAGTACTGAGTATATTTTATTAGCCCAGTTTTAGATAGTACAAGTGACACCAACTATGGCTTGTCGGCAAAACATGGCTTAACATGAAAACATACAAGTTGTTTGGTGGTTATGCCATTATTATTATTTTTTTGTAGTGTTTTAGGTGGGCTTGGTTGAAAATTATCCAGGGAGGAAAGTATTTGGTCAGGGGTGACAATCCCAAGGATCTGGTATTCAGCCAAAAATTCTACAAATGTGCAGCCGTACACATATACAATGCTTTCTCCAAGGTTGTATGCAAGAATAGTCTTTATGTTTTTCCAGTACCTTCCTATCTATCAAGTGACAAAAAGACTGAAATGTTAGAAATAGTAAACTGAAAATTTGATATTGATCATAGGTCCTTCTCTGTTAGATTCATTAACACCATTAGAATATAACTGAATATCGTGCATTCAGTCCTGTAACTCTCAGCAGATAAATTATATAGAAATGAGAGACATCATCCAAACATCATGGACCATCAGTCAGAGCAATGGTTACATCTCCTGTCTTGGATGTCTTCAAGGCCCTTGAAACTGCTTTTGTACAATGGGTAGATTGACTTCACACAAAGAAATATGTATGGACAATACCATCGAGCAGCCATAAAAAGCTGATTTATTTTCTTCCAGGATACAGTCTTTTCTTGGTGGCTGCTCATGAATTTGGCCATGCAATGGGACTCGAACATTCTGAAGATCCTGGCGCACTCATGGCCCCCATCTACACCTATACCAAGCACTTCCGTCTTTCTCAAGATGACGTTCAAGGAATCCAAGAACTTTATGGTAAAGTTTCCAGTTGGTTCAAACCTATCCGAAACATTGGAGTCCATATCATCATTAATCTTGGTGTTCAAGCTTCTCCAGGAGAACCATAAATGGTAGAATAATCTGGTGAACCATTACAAGGAAGCCAGATGTTCTTTTTTTTTCCATCTTTTATATTATCTAACACTTTGTTTTTTTTTTTGCATTACGAGGGGAAAAAAGCAGAATAAAGAATTCCTGATATTGCTTCCCTTTCTGATTTCTAAGCTTAAAAGAATGTCCAGATCATTGTTGACTTTTTCTTGATTTTCAGGGGGTTCTACTGATGTTGGACCAGGACCAAAGCCAACCCTTGGACCTGTCACTCCTGAACTTTGTGACCAAGATCTTGTCTTTGATGCCGTGGCTCAAATGAGGGGTGAGATCTTTTTCTTCAAAAACAGGTGAGTGGGGAGGTCAGTGTTGGAATCTGACTCACAGGGGGAAGCTGAACAGCTGACAGGGAGTGGGAGTGTGGCTCTGTTGGCTGTGGAAGAAACTGGGGAAGGCAAAGTCTAGCTGCGCAGAGCAGGGAAGAGATAGGACAAGGGAAAGGGATTTCAGAGGAAGACCCAGGCCAACCCCTCTTCATCCCAGGGCACACAGGGAGGAATGGAGAAGAGAGCAACATGGGTTGCATGGCTTATGGGGGAGGAGAGGGCCTTGATTCCCTTTATTAGCTGCAGCTGGGAACACAGTGTACAAAAAACTCAAGCTGCATGTAGCAGGCTGTTGGGAGCAAACGTAACTTTATCTCGTATCGTCCTGGCTTATCTGGGTTCCTGGTGTCTTCCCAATTGTGTGAGTTTTGCCATGCTTTCAAGTCTGAAATTCCTGCTCCTGCCCTGCCAAACTAATTACTTCAGTTTGGTTTGTTTGGATTTTAAGTTCAGTTTGTATTGACCATGTTTTGGACTGAATTTTCTTCAGTCAAAAGCTGTTCCTGGGAGAGTTTTTCTCCAGCTGAAGGTAACTTGGATATTGAGGGCAAAGTTGGAGATAATAAAGGGACTCTTATTGCTTATCTGGCTGTGTTGCTTTTGTGCCACGCCCTGGGTCATCACAGTCAGAAAAGGGTCTATTTGGTATTTATCTCTTCCTTTGCTCTCCAGAAAATTAGGGAGGGTCCCTTCTTTTTCTCACACTTTTCTGTGGCTGGAGGCAAGTTTTACATGCTGGTTGCCGGTCTATAGCTTTCCTTCCTGTCTCACAAGGCCATTCCTACATATCATTGCAGGTAGTCCTACCATTCCCTTATTGACTGTTCAAAGTTGCAATGGCACTGAAAAAAAGTGACCTAGGACAGTTTTTCACACTTACATCAGTCGCAGTCTCTCCATCTAAATTAAGATGTTTGGCCATTGGCTCATATTTATGATGACTGACAGTGTCCCAGGGGCACGAGATCCTCTTTTGCAACTGTCTGACAAGGCAATGGGGAAGGCAGATTCACTTAACAATGGTGGGAAGAAATGTCATAAAATAGAGCAAAGCTCACTTAACAACTGTCTCACTGAGCAACAGAAATTTTGGGCTGCATTGCAATCATAAATTGAGGTGTACCTGCGCAAGGAGCCACACTTTGTGTGGTAATATCTGGGTCTGAACCATGTTCTATTCTCTAATAAGAGCCACAACAGTTGTGTTTGTGGAACCAGATAAGCTTTGGTTATTTGGGAGAACAGTTTAGGGAGTGGTGTGGCCTAGTGGTGGAGTTCTTGCATCACAGTCAGGAGGCTGTGAGTTCGGTCCTGGGTAGAGGCAGATATTTCTCTCTCTGGGTCCACACTGAGAATATATCTGCTGAACAAAATTCTGCATTGGCAACAGGAAGAGCATCCAGCCATTAAAACGCTCTGCTAGCTCCATTCAGTTGTCCCGACTCCACCCTGCATGGGATTATAGGGTCATTAAATGAAGATGATGAGTTTAGTTTTGGATTCAAGACAGTATAATAACACGCACAATGAAAAAGTGCTCACAAGAAACAAGTTTAACATGTGAATTGGAGGAACGTATTGAAAATGACACCTGGGCTTGTGCCACTATTACGAGCTATAAAGCTGCGTTTTTTTTCCCCCTCACACAACTTGAAGAGCCAGCTCTCATTTAAAAACAGGAAAAAAAAAAAGAAGAAAGATAATGCAACTAAAAAGCCTAATCTGACAAGTCATTTGCTCAACATCTATCAAATGGCAGCCATGTCTGACTTATTATACGGTGTTTCCAGACTTTGGAGTTCTTTAAACAAAATGAACTGCTCATCAGAGACGGAGGGAGGGGTAAAAAAAATTACACAATAACGTTATTAACATCCTGTCCCATAATTTCCTACATACTGCTGCTGAAATCAAACCAGAGTTAAGGTTTTTTTTTTTAATTTTGCAATGTTCATAAATCGAAAGGGGATATCACCTCAACAGCTTCCAAATTGCTCTTTTCATTCTTCTGATGAACAGTTTTCATGTTCCCGGGTTTCATTTACAGCCAAGCTGTTTGATCGATGATTATTAGATTTGATCTTTTTTAGTTGCTATGATCATAATCTTCCAGAGTAATGGAATATAATACAAAGGTTGGCTTTTGCCAAACGCGTATCCATCTGTTCAGCGTACAGCGCAGGAGAAGGCTGAAAGAGTTTTAAGTGCCTTGTAAATGAATTTATTTGCTAGGATAATTGAAGCACCCGCTATTCTGTCTTTCTTTCTTGCTTTATTTTTGTTGTTGTTGTTCTTTGCTAAGGATTAATGTAAGTGCTGGAGAAAATTGTTATAAATAGCGAACATCTGGGCACAACACCTTTTAAAAAATTCATTGGATAAGCCCCACCAATAAAAGATTGATGCACTGAATAATAACAAAGCTCCATTATAATTTAATGTTTATGTTACTAATAGAATATAAACATTGGTGTGTGTGTGTGTGTACGTAAATGCACTTTGCTCAGTTTGCTTAAAAAGCACATTGGCCAATAACATTTCTGGTCATTTTTTGGCTAGATTCTTCTGGAGAACAGCTAATGAACGGAGCCGACCAACGGGACCATTGCTCATTGCTGTTTTTTGGACTGACCTTCCAGAAAAAATTGACGCTGTCTACGAAGCCCCTCAGGAAGAGAAGTCAGTATTTTTTTCAGGTAGGATTTGGGCTCAAATCATCTAAACACACATACACAAAAATGCACACGGACTTCTGTCAAGCCAACTGCTCCAGCTAGATGTTCTTCAGAAGATTTGGCTTTCAAGTTCCAGAATTTAGAGCCAGGAAGATATTCTAATGTCACATCGTTGCTTTGTCCATGTTTATTTTATGTTAGGAAGAAGGAAGCAATTATATTTATTTAGTATGTCAGTGCAAATTTGCATTCAATTCCCCCATTTTTGAAGACTCTGGAATGGATTTCCTGCATTAGTTGTGAGTGATCCATCATTGGACATTTTTAAGAAGAGATTGGACAGACATTTGTCTGGAATAGCATAAATTCTCCTGCCATGAGCAGAAGGTTGGATTAGATGACTTCCAAGGCCCCTTCCAACTCTGTTATTCTATATTCTGGTTATTATAACATGGTTATTTTTCAAAATTTGCTTTGAATTTTGCAAGGCTGAGTTTCGGTTAGAAACAACCCAACCTTCCCCCATTTCCATATTTTAGAGAAAAATCTTTGCAAAGGAATGGACAGGTTTTGTACAATAAACTATACAGTGGATTTTTTAAAAAGGGATGGTGTTGAAACTGGCACAAAATTGCATTCATGTTTGAGTGCAGTGTTTTTATATGAAAATAGACTTTTTGTATATGTTGGAGTGTTATGACATGCGATGAACCAAATGTTCAACCACTCCAAAATGAGAAATGGAATTGAAATGAAACTTCATCCTCCTTGCAGACGATTTATTTTAATGCAGCCATGCCAGTTGATCTGGGAAAATGTTTTTCAGTGGTTGCCTCAACCAAACAAAAATGAATAGCAAATCTTTTTTGGCTCTGATCTACTACACAACAGCCCACAATCAACACAAGAGAGTAAAGGGGAATAAAACAAGTGGACATGCAGTGAAATTTATTTAAAGGAGTGGGGGGGAAATCTTGCAAAGTGAATCTTTGATAGCTGAACGACATTTTAATCATTATTGTGTGTCATATTGCATGATAACTGGGAATAGTCTAAACATTTTATAAGCCCATGCTTTATAGTCTCATGTCCTAAGGCTTTTAGAAGGAAGAAAGATTTATCTACTATTTATTTATTACTTATTAATTGTATTGGCTAATTAAATTTAGATAGTTGGGGGCAGTGTTTCTCAATCTTGGCAGCTTGAAGAATACTGCATCCAGGTTTGGTCACCTGATGATAACAAAAGAGGTTGAGACTTTGGCAAGAGGGCAGAGAAGAGCAAGTAACATGATTAAAGGCCTGGAGACAAAAATATGAAAAATGGTTGCAGGAGTTGGGTTTGGGGGGACATGATAGCAATGCTCCAGTATCTGAGGGGCTGCCACAAAGAAAACAGGGTCAGCCTATTTTCCAGAGGACCAGAAGAAAAACCAAGAAATAATGGATGGAGACTAATCAAGAAGAGAAGCAACCTAGAACTAAGGAGTAACTTCCTAATAGTGAGGACCATTAACCAGTGGGACAGGGTAGCCTTGTGGCAATTCCTCAAATATTGGAACACTGCTATCGTGTCGCCCTTAGTTCTTCTTTTTATTTGATGAGTTGACATACACACACACACACACACACACACACACAAGCTCAGCTTGGTCACCTCTTACAGCCCAATTTGAACAAAGCTTCATGTCATCTTCTAGTCAGACTCACAGCCTCTAATTGCACAAAATAGGCAACAATAGAAGGGAACAAACCAAGCAGGAGAACACTTTCATATATAATGCACAATTTTGTTACATGAAGAGACAATGTTAAATGGTAGGGGTTTAATTTTGAAATGTAGTGTTTGGCCTGTCCTAATTTACCTCCCTAATTTATTTAATGTAGCTTCGCTGCCTGAAATCCAAGACCCTTTGATTGAGAAAACCTTTTTTCTCCTTCCCCTTAATCTCCTTGATGCTTTATTTTCCTAGGAAATGAATACTGGGTTTATACAGCCAGCACCTTGGAAAGAGGGTATCCAAAGAGACTTACCAGCCTTGGGCTGCCTCCTGACGTGCAACGTGTCAATGCTGCCTTTAACTGGAGCAAAAACAAGAAGACATACATCTTTGCAGGGGACAAATTTTGGAGGTAAAGAAGCCTGCAACCCCAACGCTGGGATACCACAGCGCTAGAAAGTTAGGAACGTTACACAGATTCACACACACTTTTAACACCCATTTGCATGTCCAAGTAAGTTCAGAAGGTAGAATGTAGAATTCTTTATTGGCCAAGGCTGACTGGACCGCCAAGGAATTAGTCACCTCCAGTGCATAAGCTCTCAGTGTACATACAAGCAACAAGCGATAAATCATGATCCCCATCATAAAATACAATCATCATATATCATAAGATCCAATAGTGGGTGATAGTTGTAGGGCACTAAAAAAGCAATCAACATCAATCATAAAAGGATACTAAATAAGGGCAGTCAACATAAATCATGAGATACAAACCACAAAGATAGTCATAAGAAGCTAAGGAAATAGGTAAAAGGAAAGATGAGAAGATGAGAAGGATAATAGGTGAGGAAGGAACATGTATTTTTTTGTTCCTATATATTTTATAGATACAACGAAGTGAAGAAGAAAATGGATCCTGGCTTCCCTAAATTAATTGCAGATGCCTGGAATGGCGTCCCAGATAATTTAGATGCTGCCCTGGAAGTGAGCGGAAGTGGTAAGCTGCTATTTGTTTTCTAAGATATTTTATATATATAATCTGGAAGGGGGGAGATTGATTACAGTACTTCAGCCTGCTACTGCATTATTTTTGGAGACATTGTCTGCTGCCCTGGTCACTGAATAGGCCGACAACTTTGGCAATCTGCCGGCTGCCACAGTAAATTTCTCTCTTCAGTGAAAATCTCCCACCGCTGTAAGGAAATTTAGGAAGGGTGACCTTTGCTGAACTTTGCTGGGCTGTCTGAATAACTCGTCTCCAGCAGAGTAATCCTAACCCCCTTTTTAATGCAGCCCAGATTCTGATTAAAGAATCCTGCCTTTATTAGTAGACGAGGGGAAGAAAATCTCCTTTGAACTGAATCTGCTAAACGGCTGAGAACTTTTCACAGGGGTTGAGTTGGGAAAGAGGGGTGGAAGCTCAGATTCAAGCTTTTAACCCTCTGTGCCCATCTTTTCCTTTTTAAAAAAAAAAAAAAAATGGCATGCTTGAAAAGCAGAAGACAAGGGGAAAAAAAATTCCAGTAACATGATTCTTACTATTCTTTGAAAGAATAGCCTTCATTCGGTCAAGTTTTTTCAGTTCCAACAGACCAAATTCTGCTAAGTCCTCATTTATGGATTATGTGTAGAATTGGAGATGGCCTAGCCATCAATCATAGCAAAAATTCTTCTACACCCACACCCCAGAGCACAATAATAAAAGATGCAGCTTTTATACCTTTTGCGGCTTCTAATATCAATTTCCAGAATGGATCAGGAGAAAAACTTTCTTGGGGTGATGATTAAAGGAACTGGGAATGGTGGACAAAGTTTGATATTTTAAATCATGCAAGCTTTGCTGAACTTTATGCCCCAAATAGTCCTACTTGTAAAAGGTGACTTTCAACAAGCCACAAAAACAAGTTCTTTCAGCCGTGGTGGCACAGTAGTTAGAGTGCAGTACTGCAGGCTACTTCTGCTGACTGCTGGCTGCCTGCAGTTTGGTAGTTTGAATCCCACCAGGCTCAAGGTTGACTCAGCCTTCCCTCCTTCCAAGGTGAGTAAAATGCGGAGCCAAAGTGTTGGGGAAAAGAGGCTGACTCTGTAAACCGCTTAGAGAGGGCTGTAAAAGCACTGTAAAGCGGTATATAAGTCTAAGTGCTATTGCTATTGCTGAGCATGGACTCCAATACGAGTGTACAAACCCAACATCATCTTACTTCCATCTGTGAATCGTAGCATCATAGTAAGCCAAACCATGGTTTATTTTTGGAGGCCTATAAATACAACCGTTGCTTATCTGAGTTCCCAGTGAGGTTGAAATTTTGTTCTCGAAGCTTTCTGAATGTTTCATTATCAGGCTAAACTTCAGCGGAGTTTAGGGGATGTCAGTGTCAGTGTTCTGCTTGTAAGAACTTCAGGTGTGAGTTATCAGTGAGTCTTGTAATGGGTCTTATGATGGGGAAGCTACATTGGGAGCAGTGGTGGGATTCAAAAATGTTTATCTCCAGTTCTGTGAGCGTGCCTTGGTGGGTGTGGTGTGGCTTGGTGGGCGTGGCAGGGGAAGGATACTGCAAAATCCCCTTTCCCTCCTCACCCCACTAACCTGCTTTCCAGCTCAGTTCTGTGCAGGGAAACGAAAAAAAGACCCAGCCAATCAGTTGGGACTTGGGAGATGGAGAATAGATGGGTTGGCAATGCCAGTCAGAGGTGGGATTTTCCGGTTCTCCGAACTATTCGAAATTTCCACTACCAGTTCTCCAGAAATGGTCAGAATCTGCTGAATACCACCTCTGACTGGGAGGTGAACTGCTGGGGGGGCTTGGTTGAGGGATGGTGCTATCTCTGGTTGGCTGTGTGGTTGATTTGGATTCTGGGGGGTTCGTAGGCTGGTTGCAGGTTAATATGTCTGTTGATAGCATTGCTTGTGGAGCATCATGCTTCGGGGAACACATGAGCATGGCCAATAGTTTTTGTGTTGCTCCAATCAAACCCAACCAACTGAGCTGGCTACCAGGGGATGTAGACATCTATTCTAGTGAGTCCCACAACTGTGATTTTATCTATGTTTTATCTATGTTTGTTTTCTCCTTGCAGGCCACAGCTACTTTTTCAAGGACTGGTACTACCTGAAACTGGAAGATCAAAGCTTAAAGATTGTGAAAGTCGGCAATGTGAAATCAGACTGGCTGGGTTGCTGAACAAAGCGCATCCCTTCCTAACCAACCATTTATATCTGTTTTGATGTGTAAGAGTCCTATGTCTTACCCCACCATTAGAAATAGAGCTATATCCTAATTCAGGGGCTTGTCTGGTACCAGCCCAACCTATTCAATACCACTACTTGATACAACAGTTTCAGATCTGAGAAAGCACAGTGACTTGGAAGCAAGTCCTATCAAATCCTTCCTTCTCAAAGCCTTTAGTCCTCAGAATTCCTAGATCTGACATTTCTTCTCCCTTCATTCCAAAATTTAAGCTATATAGACCTGATATTATTGTTCAGTATTCCCTGCTAAGACACCATAACAACCATTTTGTTCCCAGTTTTGAAAACATCATTAGCAAACCGTATGTGGAGATCAACATATACCCCTAAATGTAGATAATTAGTATGCCAGGAAGTTGATGGCATCAACGTTGACTCCCTACATGCTACTCTTCTAAATTTAGAGAGAAGAAAAATTGAGAATTTAGGCTTTTTTTTTAATTACAGCCTGGAAGAATCAAATCCAGCAGTATGCAGACCTTGTTCTTTCCTGTCAGGTTGGACATGAAATGAAATTATACCTGCATCCCAAATCTTGAAAAAGGTCCAATTACAGAAGCTTTGAAAAAGCCTTCAGGCCTTCCAACCTACCTGAAAACCAACGATGGAAAGGAGAACTTTTACATTCTGAATTTGGCCTCTGTACTTTCCACATTTCCTTGGGGGTCTTATCAGTTTCAGTTCAGATTTGCCCCAAAGGGTCTGCTTTTTCCATGAAGAGCTTTAAATCCTGCCGTTCCTTAGCGGTTCATTTGCAATTCCCGTTTCTTGACACAGCGTTGCAAAAAAAAAAAAAAAAAAACCAGCCGATGCAAGGCACAGGTTGCCTGCCTGGGGAGATTGTGTTCAGCACTGAAATGCAATGAAGTCACGGGGAAGAAGCTTGCTTTTAAAGTACAGTTATCCCTCGACTTATGACCAGAACTGAACCTCCAAATTTACATTGCTAAGCAAGATGGTCGTTAAGGGAGCTTTGTCCCATTCTATGACCTTTCTTGCCACTGTTGTTACGGGAATCACAGCAGTGGTTTACAATATGATTGCTAAACCAACCTTCTATGCATGCCCAATTTCTTAAGTGAGTTGAAAGGGGCTTGCAAAGGATAGCTAATGTTCATCAAAGTGCTAGAATTATGTGCTAAGGATACACATTTGGATGGCAGATGGAATAAACATGAAGGAGAAGAGGAAGACGGGGGTTAATTTTAGGAGAATTCTAGGCTCGCATTTTCCCTTGACTATGCTTTTCAGGTCACAAAACACAACTGTGTGACCCTGGAACATTGCAATGATCATAAATACATGCCAGTTGCCAAGCAGTCAAATTTTGATCAGGTGACCATGGGAAGGCTTGCAACGGCCGTGTGAAAAATGGCCATAATTCCCTTTTTTTCAGTGCCATTGTTAGCTTCCAATGGCCACTAAACAAATGATTGTAAATCAAGGACTAAGTTCTTTTTAAAAGAAAGGCATATCTTTACTTAAAACCAGCCATTTGCTTCATGTACTTTGCCATCTCCAGATCTTAAAAGAAACACAGGGGGAGTGACCGAGGCATTTGAAGTTGACATGTTATAAGAAAGACCAAGTTTGAACGCGTCATGTTTTATTCTTTTCCTCTTTGTTATACCGAGATGGCTTCCTCTTTCTTCTTCTTTCTCAACCACTCATTTCTTCACGGTTAGATTTAAAGCATCAGGCAATGCAAACCTTCCACTGTAGACCCCAATGGAAGGATGATGTTCATAGAAAAAGATTTTTTTTTTAAAGAGGAAAAAAAAAAAGTGTACATACCAAACATCAGCGTTACAAATAAAAGAAGAAAACCAACTTTCTATGCGTGTCCAATTTCTTAAGTGAATTGAGAGGAGCTTGCAAAGGATAGCAAATGTTCACTGAAGTGCTAGAATTATGTGTGAAGGGTACACATTTGGATTGCAGTCAGAATAAACATGAAGGAGAAGTGGAAGAAGGAGGTTAATTTTAGGAGAAGTCTAAGCTAATATTTTCCTGTGTGGGGTTTAATTTTGCTTCGTAAAGTCTTATAATCCTTGCCAGGATTCTGAAGGGTTTTTTCAATGGTGATTGCCTGGGTAAGTCCTTGCAGTTTTCTTGGCAGGGCTTTGGAAGTGGTTTGCCATTGCTTCCTTCCTAGGGCAAGGACAGAGTGCCCGGCCCAAGGTCAGCCAGCTGGCTTTTTGCCTAAGGCAGGACTAGAACTCACAGTTTCCTGGTTTCTAGCCTGGTGCTTTCACTACTATACCAAACTGACTCTCCAAAGCCTGAAGTTGGGGCCAATGGTCAAATGCCTTACACCACTGGCAAAACCTTGATTGCAGGAGATTGTAATTGGCCAAAGGTGGTACAGAATGTTTCAATTGACAGGATACAAAACCAACCCAACCATGGATTGGCTAGGAGCTGGTTGCTGATTGGATACCAGCTACTGGGGTGGATGCAAATCCTAATATCAATAGTCTGTAATTATCTACTTTCACCATGTTGTCATGTCTTTCAGTGAAGCCCAAGAAACAAGAATGGCACATGGAGTTACTAAAAGCAGTGTCTTTTATTGCACTTTACCTATAAACAGAATCTTGCCAAACTATCTGCAGAACTATAAATATATTCTTGAACTATTAAGGGAGGGTTGGTCTTCACCCTCTTCCTGCCTATCAGACATTCCAAACTCAACTGCTTCTTTTCCCTCTGGGAAGCAGCCCCTTTCTCCCGGGAATCCAGGCTACATTCCACCACACCTGCCTCCATTCAACATCCATCAGGGCTGACTTTCCTCTCTTTCATTGTTCTACAGAAAGTGAGTTTGTTGCCAATGGCTTGGTTCACTTGCCATCTCCACATACAGGCTAGGTTTATCTTTCCTGTTGGGATGCAGATGTTCCACTGTGCTCTTCCTATGAATCAGTAGTCACTAACCAGTGGGCCAGGGACCACTAATGGGCCGAGAAAATTTTGGTGGTCCGCAGAGAAATGTCACCCCCAAAGCTATTAATCCAGGCTGCATGGGAACACAAAACTGTGCTGCCTACATGGCCCCTGGGAATACAAGGCTTGCGTCACGTGCATTGTGAACAACATGAGGTAGTGAAGGGATGGGGGAAAGGGTGGAGGGGGGGGGAACTTGCCCCACTCACCCCATGTGCCTTGCCTGGCCAGTGGACTGCTTCTTTCCACTTCTTTCTTCCTCTGCTTTTGGCTGCATGCAAGGAAAGCAGCAGAAGGCTTTCTTTCTCTCCCTCAAACTCCGCCAGAAATGAGTCTTTGGGACCTTGCAAGGCCTCCTGCTCCAAGAGGCTGCGCCAGCATGAAAAATCTCACAAAGACTCATTTCTGACATTGTTTGGGGAAGAGAAAGGAAGATTTCTGCTGCTTTCCTTGCGTGAAGCCAAAAGTCTCTCTCTCTCTCTCTTTCTCTCCCCCTGAGAATGGAGCTCGAGGCGGAATCCTGCGATCCCAAATAAAAATTGATTTGATCGGTAGGAAAATGAGGTGGGGAATTTTCCTGCAGACTTTTTGGGGGATTTTCCCAGGGTCTCTGGTCTGGCGGGATTTAAAATTATGAGTTTGGTGGTCCCTGAGGTCCAAAATGTTGGCAACCCCTGCTATGAATCACTCCAGAAATTGAGAAGTGCAATGATGGGGTGGGGTGGATGGCGAGTTAGTCCACTGTTTATTCACCAATTCCTGTCAAGGTGCATAACTGGCTGTGCCAGGATACTGAAATTGCAACGAATTAATCTGTTTCTTGTTTGATGTCTTGATTTAGAAGGGAAGAATGTTGTTCCTGTTCCTCCATCATCTTTTATGCACTGCTCTTAGTGCGTAAGGAGATTAGAAGTCTCATCTGATTACTTCCACAGCTCACTGCTAGAAGTTTAACCGGTCCTTCTCCTGCGTGGCTCTCAGTCTTATCATTCCCAAAGGTTTTCCAGTATTTATGAAGTTGGTCGAAGTACATCTCTTTTGCCAAGCTTTTCATTGTTAATTACCTTAATGACCGAGATTAACATTGGCTTTGATTTTTGTGGATCTTAATTATTACTCATTTATAGTTGGCATTATTATTTTATTGCTAGAAGTGTGAATGTTTGGAATAAATCAAAAGGGTCTCCAAACTTGTTGATTTTAAAACTTGTGGACTTCAACTCTCAGAATTTCCCGGCCAACATAGAATTCTGGGAGTTGAAGTCCACAAGTCTTAAAGATAACAAATCTGGAGACCTCTGATCTAACTGAATGTAATTTTCCTGTCCTCAAGCTAAAATCCTTCCCCACTAATCCCCAATTCTTTCCCAACACCCACCCTACCCTTTTCTTCACGCCAGCCAGAAGAAAGCATATCTAGGAAAGCAGGATGAAGAAGCCAACAATCAACTTTCCTACTACCCTTCTCCAAGAAGTCCAATAAAATGGGGCATTACTTCCAGGAATTCTCCTAAAAGCTTCTCATTGTCCAATTCAATGCCTCAAAGATGTGTTTCCAGAGGGAAAGAAAACCAGCTCATTCCAGACAATGACTAACCTGTTTGGCTACAAAGAACCTATTGCTGTAGCCAACATAAACCTCAACTTTGAAAGAATAATTAATGGTAATAATGCCCCAGCCAAGAATTTGGCAATGGGACAGACATCTTTCTAACTTATGTGGCTCCTTTTTTAAGCAATTTTAGATCTTCTGGATTGTTGCAGTAGGTAAGTAGTTACATTTCAGATTGCCTAGCTTGGCCGACATAGAGATTAACAAGAGCAAAGGCCACAAATGCAATTAAAAGTCACTGAATTGTGAGACAAAAATCATCCATTTTGACACCTCTGGAGATTCTCAGTCATCCCAGGTCATAGTTATCTCAAAGGTTGTTTTTTTTTTTTCCTTCTTCAAAGCCAACTGGACTGTTTTTTCTTTGACCAGAAACCGTTTCACTTCTCCTCCAAGAAGCTTCATTACTTCTGATGGATAGCCTTCTAATCTCTCTCCTCCCAACACTGCTGCCATCATAACCAATGAAGCTTCTTGGATGAGGAGTAAAACATCCTCTTCCTCCTCAAGGAAAAAACAGTGCCTTTTTAATTAAAAAAAACCACCTTTGAAACAGTCACTTTCACATCCTAGTTACATTTCATTCTGTACCTAGCTGTACAAGTATATAAAACTTGGTTTACCTTGCAAAGCTTAAACCTTGCACCAAACAACATCCCCCTCTGGAATTGTGGGTTATTTTTCATATATTTTCTGAAGTCTCCAAATGATCACCTCCAATCTCTTGGATACACTTAAATTTGGGTTCCTGCTCTGAGCAACTGTCCCTATAACTTTTTAAGATTCTGCCATCCTACTTGTATATTTCAGTGTCAGACTTCAAAGCCTGAAGTCTGCAGCAACAGCCGCCTGTTTCTAAACCCGCCTTCCTTCATCGAGGATCTAGCAGGAAAGAGGAAAACTACATCTCCCAGAATCCTCAAGTTGCTTTCAGATCAGTTTGACATCCTCTTATCCCACTGTTTGCAGCTGGGTTCACTGGCCCAAGCAAGTAAAATGAGCATACAATGACACCTGCAGGACTCATGTAAAGATTGCAGCTTTGCTCCCTGGCAACTTGTGACCTGTGGTCACTCTGGGAGGCAGTGTTGCTCAACCTTGGCAATTTCAAGACAGGCCGAGTTCCTATCTTAAGCCAGGGGAATTCTGGGAGTTGAAGTCCACAAGTCTTAAAGTCACCGAGGTTGAAGAACACTGATACAGGGCTACACAGAGATCATCTCAGACATTTTGCAAACTGGAGATTAGGCTCTATAAGTTAAGGGTCTCCAACTTTGGTAACTCTAAGACCAGAGGTGGTATTCAGCCAGTTCTGGAGAACTGGCAGTGGAAATTTTAAGTAGTTGGGAGAACCGGCCAATCCTAACTCTGACTGGCCCCGCCAACCCCATCTCTTCTCTGCTTCCCATTGAGTCCCAGCTGATCGGCTGGGTCTTCCTTTGGTTGCCCTGCATAGGAGAACGGAGCTGGAAAGCAGGTTAATGGGGTGGGGAGGGAACCTTTCCCTTCCATACCCATCAAGCCATGCCCACCAAGCCACATCCATAGAACTGGTAGTAAAAAAATTTGAACACCACCACTGTGTAAGACTTGTGGACTTCAACTTTGCAGGATTCCTCAGCCAGCAAGAGGCATTATTTTACACATTTAAGACCAAGATGCAACTGATAAAGACTTCGCTTATAAACACTAAGCATTTGAAGGATCACTTTCCATGACATTATTTTAAATATTTAATTGAGTTCCTCAGGCAGGAAATAACATTCTAGTTTTTATTGTATTGTTTGTTTGCCTAAATGTTTAAATATTATTATTTGATGGCTGAAATGGAAGGTTTCAAGGTTTTCAAATGGCTGTTGCTTCTCCCCCTTTCCATCTCTACTTAGCTGGAAAACTGAAGATTCCCTTTTAAGTCTTCATTTTTACCCTGTTATATCTGGCTAGGACTAACTGAGAAAGAAGCGATGAGGTTGAGATTGGGGGTTTAATTATAGTTATCAGGTCAGAATCCATAGTGTCAAAAATGCAAAGTTTCAATATTTCAGTCGACATGAGATGTTCCATCCACTCTTGTAAAAGGGCTTTCATATAGGTTTATCAACCTGAAAACATGTAACCCTGAGTCTCTCCGTCAATTCGCTCCAAGAGTATGATGTTTAACATGATAAAAAAGGATGTTTCATTACATCTACTGGAAGTGATCCAACAGAGTGCATTTAGTGAACAAGAAGTCCATTAAATGGAACGGACATTGACCTAAGTCACGTGTAGTTTTCCTGACTCGATTCCATCCACTCATTTTTTTCTTTTTTGGAGTATGGCTTCCAGAGAGTCTGAAGGTTGCATGAAGCAGGTTAACCCCATGAGATGTAGAAGTCTGCCAAGCAAAAGTCAAGTAGCATCCTGGACAGCGCCTCTGATGTTCAGCAGGTGGGGTTCCAGAGAAGAACTCCAAGAATCAGAAGAAGGGACCTTGTAGATCATCTAGTCCAACCCCCCTCCCAAGCAGGAGACCCTACACCCTTTCTGATTACTTCTCCATTAAGGCAAGCTCAAACCAGAAAGTTGCCTAACCCTGGTGGGATGATTGCTTTTCTCTTCCTTCACACTTAAAAGTTTCAGAAGGTTGCACTCCTATTACTTTCCAGACACTCATCAGGAAATGGGGGCTCTTGGCAGCACTGTGCATTTGACCTTTTCCAATACAATCAAAGGGAGCAATGGCAGGAAATCCTATACCATTTCTGGCAAATGATTACCCAATCTCTTCTTTAAAACTTCCAGTGTTGGAGCATTCACAACTTCTGGAAGAAAGTTGTTTCCCTGATTAATTGTTCTCACTGTCAGAAAATGTCTCCTTAGTTCTAGGTTGCTTCTCTCCTGGATTAGTTTCCATCCAATGCTTCTTCTCCTGCCTTCAGGTGCTGGAGAATAGGTTGACTTCCTCTTCTTTGTGACAGCCCCTGAAATGTCAAACTGAGTTTGGACCAGTGAAGCTTCAAGTTATTCATCTCTTTGCTTCTGAATCTAAGCCAGAGGTCTCCAAACTTGACAACTTTAAGACTTGTGGACTTCAACTCCCAGAATTCTGAGAGTTGAAGTCCACAAATCTTAAAGTTGCCAAGTTTGGGGACCCCTGATCTAGGTAGTCAAGGCATAGTATTTTTTTATTGATGGCATTACTCACCAGGTCACAGCTATAGCTTTGGATCAATGGAACATTGTTGTCAAGTCAAAAACTGTCACTGCAATATATCCTGCTAGTTTAGGGACTTGGGGTCAAATTGTACATTTCCAGTGAATTCATAAGTGAACTGAAGCCGGGCCAATCACTTACATTAACCAGGTGTCTTTCTGCAAATTAAAAAAAAGATATTTACTAGGTATGTGCAAGTGTTGGCAGATCCTAAATAAGAAAACAATGAACATGGCAGTGCAGATGTTTCAACATCTTTTGGGTCAATTGTTTGGCAGAAGCAATTCCTTTTCAGTAGGTTTAATAGACTTTCTAGTTTAGCTTCTGAACATTTTTCTCACAGTTTCTTGCAGAACTGAGGCCAGAGGGCAGCAAAGAATCACTTTTTCTTTCCAATCCAGATATGTAGCAGCTCTTAAGCAAGACTCATGAGCTTTAATTTGCTGAGCAATTTTTTTTATTATTATTTATTTCCTTTGGGCTGATTTAATTACTAAGCATTATTTTTTAAAAAAACTTAAAACAATATAACCTTAACACAAGATTTTTTTAAAAAAACCACAACATTGCTGTTGTAGGAAGTTATCATCCACCCCTCTCCTAGAAAAATGAAACATCCTAGGAAATATTAAAAAGGCAGAATATTTTCCCTAAAAAGAGTAGAAACTCAGAAGCAGAAGCTCACCCTCACCTTTGCTGATGGACTCTGGCCTAGGCCAGCCTATTTTACATAACAAAGATCTATTCCAGGTAGAGCTATAATAGGAATTACCCAAAGCCCTTCTATTACATCATCATCCAGCAAGGCTCAACCACGCCTGGGACTCAGGACAGCTGATAAGAGTTGCCCCTTCATCGCCCCATGGGAGTCTGGCAACCAATCAGAATACAAGCTCAATTTCAAATCCCAACAGAGGGCATAAAACCCAGGCACTCTCAGCATCTTTCTTCACTCAACCTCTTGAAGCATGTGATCGTCCTTTTCACTTTGGAGCTCCAAGCCATGTGGTCCTGTCCACCATTAAACCATCTTTCCAAACAGCCTCTAAGTTTCTAGTTCCCCACTTGGAACTGAACTCAGAAAGATATTTCTTCCAACACTGCTTTATGTTTTCTGCTTTTTGTCCCTGGATGGCTTTATATGAGTTTTTGTTACCTGCTGAAATGCAGGTGATCAAGGTAATGACTCTATTAATAACACACAACACAAGGATATTTCTCACTCCCTGAGAAAGCAAAAAAATTTCAGAGACCCAGCTGTTACAATTGCCACCTCATCTTAAAAAAAAAAGTTTTTTGGGAAAGGCCTAGACTGCTGGAACTTCTATTTTTTAGGGCTTGAGGGTGGTGTGCCCAAATCAGCAAAGAAACAAGTGTCTTCTTTCCCACTTCCTTTTTCCGTTCGCACCTAAGGCTCAGTCTTCCAGAGCTCAGCTCAAATCCAGAGAGGAAGTCGCTGCCTTCGGTTGTCAGTCTTTCATGTCTTCAATCCTCTGAAAGTTTCCTTAACTCAGGAGTCTTCAAACTTAACAGCTTTAAGACTTGTGAACTTCAACTCCCAGAATTCCTCCTCCAGTCATGTTAGCTCGGGAATTCTGGGAGTTAAAGTCCATAAGTCTTAAACTTGCCATGTTTGAAGACCCTTGCCTTAACTGGATCAGAAAAATGTGAATAAAAGAGAGCAGGCGAAGGAAGAATCCATTCCTTCACTCCCACCTCAAAATTCTGGAGGGTTTACTAGTACCCTTTCCAACTAACTCACCGTATTGGAAGGGGCAAGGTTTTGCCAGGCTACCACTCCCATCCTGAGATACATGGCTCAGCTATCAAGGCTCCAACAAATCCATCCTCATTCAAATCAAAAGTCTCCAGTCACATCTCAGAGAAAAGTAAATTAGTTTATTAGGAGTGACCATGTTGGTGCATGGCTGGGTGCAGCCGATACTAAATCATATGGTCTTCCCCCCACCCCCTGGATGTGACATCTCCAATGGGACACATCCATAGCCAAGAGTCATCCATCATGCTCTCCAATAACCTTCTTATGCTCCGACAACTTTGGGCTACCAAGGTGATTATCTAGGCATTTCAAGAATGCCTTGTTTTTCCCCACTCCCTTTTTCTGGCAGCTAAAAAGACCAAAGGAGTATCTTTTTAGTTGACAGCAGCTACATGGATGCAGGATTTACAGGGGGAGGGGAAAGGGGAGATTTCCTCTACCACTTCCCTTTTGCAACCATAATGGCTCCCCTACTTTCCATGTGCTCCAAATTTAAACAGATATTTACTACACTTAGAATACTACAAATAGAGCAATAGAGATGATTAGGAGGTGGATGTTAAAACATATAGCAATAGCTCTTAGACTTATATACTGCTTCACAGTGCTTTTACAGCCCCTCTTTAAGTGGTTTACAGAGTCAGCATATTGTCCCACACCTCCAACAATCTGGGTTCTCATTTTACTTACCTTGACGGGATGGAAGCTGAGTCAACCTGGAGCTTGGTGAGATTCAAACTGCTGGCAGTTGGCAGAATTAGCCTGCAGTACTGCAATCTAACCACTGCACCTAGGCAGCTCTTGAAGAATGGTTGCCAGAATTGGATATGTCTAGTTTAATGAAAAGAAGGACTAGGGGTGACATGATAGCAGTCTTACAATGTATGAGGGGCTGCCACATCTAAGAGGGAATCAAGCTGTTCTCCAAAGCACCTGAAGGAAGGACAAGAAACAATGGACGGAAACTAATCAAAGAGAGAAGCAACTGGAACTAAAGAGAAATTTCCTGACAGCGAGAACAATTATTCAATGGAACAACTTGCCACCAGAAGTTATAAAATGCTCCAACACTGGAAGTTTTTGAAAAGAGATTGGACAACCATTTGTCTGAAATGGTATAGGGCAAGAATCTTCAAACTTGGCAAGTTTAAGGCTTGTGGACTTCAACTCCCAGAATTCCTGAGCTTATATGACTGGAGGAGGAGGAATTATGGGAGTTGAAGTCCACAAGTCTTAAAGCTGTCAAGTTTGAAGACCCCTGGTATAGGGTTTCCTTCCTGAACAGGGGGTTGGACTAGAAGACCTCCAAGGTCCCTTCCAACTCTGTCATTCTGTTAAGTATGCACTAAATGTATCCACTTAACATTTTTGTCTGCAGGACTTAAAGAAGCACTTGCATCTATTACCCAGGGTAGATGCAAATGCTTCAACATCAGAATAACAGATTAATAAAAACCACCTAATAACAAGAGCTGGAAGGGACTTTAGAAATCTTCTAGTCTTTTGGATCAAGATTTTCTCAAAGGTGCTTTTTTCTTTCTTTCAAAAGGCAACTGAACCGTGTTTTTTTCTTGAAGAAACCAAAAAAAAAAAAAAAATATCCAATCCAGTTAAGGCAACCATGAGTTTTGGGAGAAGCCAAACTTCTCAAGAGCGTCGGGAAGTTTTCCCCGCCTGCCTTCCAAACATTTTCTTTACAGAATTCCTACACTTTTCTACAATGTCCTCCATTATTCTCCTTCCAGAATGGAGCCACGACCGGGGCAGCCAAGTGTTACAGTTTGTTTGTTTGTTTGTACAGCTCAGATCTTGGCGTTCTCCCTCCGCTGCCTTCCAAGCAAGGACCCAAGTTCCACATCCCGCAAAAAAAAATCGCAAAAAATCGGAAAGTGTGTGTGTCAGAGAGGCTTTCTTCACTCCACCTTTACCTTTCGCCTCCCCCTTCCCCCATGGCCGGGTCAGGTCGAGGTGTGTTGCGCAAGCGCCTTGGAGCCCGGGAGGGACGCTGCTGCTCCTGCTGCGCCTTTTTCAGCACCCGATGTTGCTTTGCACAGAAGCGGCGGCCGTGGTGACTTTGGAAAGCTCCTTGCCAGCTGGCGACATGGGGAAGCTGCCTTCGGCCACGCCGCCGGAGCAAGAGCAGCAGCAGCAGCGGCTCTTCCTCCTGCCCAGGCAACGGTCGTTGGCCTCCCCTTTGGTGCTCAACCCCTTCGTGCAAGAGAGGCGTCTGGACGCCAAGGAAAAAACCTGGGTAGGTTGGAAACGGGTGTAGGGAGGGAAGAGCGCTTAGGCAGCTGCGTCAAGGAAAGCGCACGGGAGTATCGGGGATTTGGGAGTGGGGAGAGTTGGGGGAGAAGTTGGTGCCCTCCAAGCTGCAGCAAAGCTAGAGGGAAGGCCAAAGACATAAAAAGGCAATTCCTGGTTATTTCCTACCGTTTTATTTCTGGATTGGGGGCTCTCTGAGCTGGGCGGTTTTCTTGCAGACGTTTTTTGACCCAACGAGGTAACATCATCACAACTAGAAGGGAGTGGGGTGTACGGAGAGGAGGAGGAGGAGGACTGTGGGGTCCTTGGTGCTCTCTGAGCTAGGTGGGTTTTCTGGCAGACGTTTCATGACCCAAACTTAGGTAACTTCATCAATGTGGATAATAGTTTGGGTCATGAAACGTCTGCCAGAAAACTTTCCAAGCTCGGAAAGGATCAAGGACCCTTCAGTTTCAACTTTTGAGCTACAAACATTTCTCCTTTATTTCTGGGGTTTATTGAGACGTTCGGCGTTTTATTCCTCCCGGCTTTAGACGTTGCGCTGAACGAGAGGCTGGAAGTGTGAAATCCCATCTCTGGGTATGATGAGGGAGGGTAAGGGGGAAATCCCGGACGGTTCCACGTCTCCTGGAAGCCCGAAGCGCACCTGAAGACGCGGGGATGTGGGATATAAGGAGACTCCCTGGAAGCCCAAAAGGAAGGCGTGGTGCCGGCAACTTCCAAGAAGTTAGCTCCGGAGGTTTCCGCCGATGTTTCGCAGCCTTTGTAAGTCGGATGGATGGTTGCTTTGCAATTGTGTAATCAGGTTAGGGGAGATAAAGGGGTGGGAGAGAAGGAAACTTGAGAGGAACACTTTTTTTTTTAACTTGGAGGTTTTTGTTTTTTTTTAATTGCTTTGAATTATGATAGTTCCTTTTTTGGGGTAGAAAAGCTTTTAGTGTAAAGTCGAAGCTGCCTGGTGCTGGATTGTATAGTCTTTGGGGTCTGTTTAGAAGCACCCCTCGTTCTCAATGGCTCCGGTGATTTCTCTCCCCAGCTTTCTTTATAGAACGCAGAGTTGGGTGTGGTTGTAAAGGTCATTTAGTCCAGCTCTTGGCTCTGGCCAGCAATTGAAGTGGAGAGGGCAGCCCCAGCAATCCTCCTTCGAGGTGGCTTTGTCTCTTCTTGAATGGATAATTTTGGGAGTTCTGGCATAGAGACCACAAAATGGAAAGAAATGGAAGAAAAATTCAATAAAAAGCAGAAAAAAGAGAAAGACATGTAGTGAAAAATGATACAAAGACATCAAAAATTATTTTGTCTGTTTTAGTTTCTGGTTTAAGTCTGTTGTTCTGTTGTTCTAGGCCAGAACAACTTTTCATATATTGATTAAATGTGTAGCTCCCACTGACTCTGAATAGAGAGACAAAAATTGTACTAGGTCTTTGCTCCAAATCTTGTTCAGATGGTCTTTATTTTTCAGTCCTTCCTCACAGGGTTTGAGTTCCATTTTTGCATATGGCAACTTTCCATTTGCAAAAGCATATCTGTTTTCAAAAATACACCTTTTGGGCAAGAATCTGCCACAAAGCTTTGCTAGAATTTAGCCCAAAATTCTGGATTTATTATTTTTTTGAAAAAAAACCCCAAAGATAGAAATCTAAGAGAGATAGACTGCTTCAGCATGTGGAGGTTCCATATCATGATGATGAATAGCCTTTGATTCATGTTCCTGCTGGCTTGCCCCACTCTTTAAAAAGAAAACTTGACTAAACCAAATGTCCTTTCTGCAGCAGGAGGACTGCACCTGTTGCACTTCTGCCTGAAGACAGTGCAGGCTTTTTATCTCCAAATTGCTCTGGCTCGCCTCCTGCTTACTCTTCTTGCAACGCTATTAGGAAATAAGTGCCATTTCATAGGCACGGAAGTGAATGTGAAAAATGTTCTTGTTTTGGTGAATGGACAGGAAGGGAACAAAACCCAGACATTTAGAAGAACAAGACCTGAATTCCAGAAGTCCTTAATTCAATATTTAACATGTTATTATTTTTTAAAAATCCTGATAGAATAAGCTGATTTACAGTAGATTTGATAGCATAGCCTGCTCAGCGGTTGTCTCTAATGTAGGTTGATCTCTGACCTTGGGGCTTTTCAGGCTTTCTCTTGTCTGAATTTCTGAATTGCAAATGTTTTTTAGAACTTCCCCTTTTGCAAATGTTTATATTCAAGGACAGGATGTTTCCCCCTTTAGTAGCAAGCAGAACTTATTAAACAGGAATCATTGTGGAAGTTGGAGTCTACCTCTTTTAAAGCAACTTATTCCGTATCATTTCAAATCCTGGGTTAAGTTTTAGTTGCAATCAGTTGCTATGAAGATGGTTTCCTTTGCTCTCTTGTCAGCTGAAACTTGTTGGCTTCTAATCTCTTTAGTCAGGATTTCCCACACTTCCATTGAGATTTATCTCTTATGATTTATCTTGGTTCACAGTTGTCCTATCCAAATACTGACCTTAAACAGTTTACAGAAAGAGGGAGTCATTTCTGGTCTATCATTTCCTTTCCCAGTGATTCTAAACTCTGTTGATTCGGCTTAAATTCTGGCAGGGAAGCTTTTGAAAACAAAACTGGATGAGAATACAGGTTGTCCTTGACTTACGACTACAATTGAGCCCATTTGTTTGTTGCTAAGTGAGACGGTTGTGAAGTGAACTTTATCTCATTTTATGACCTTTTTTGCTGCAGTGGTTAATTAGTAAAACAGTTGTTCAGTGAATTTGGCTTCCCCACTGACTTTAACAGATTTAACAGATTAACAGAGTTGGAAGGGACCTTATAGGTCATCAAGTCCAACCCCCCATCCAAGCGGGAGACCATACATTATTTCTGACAGATGTCCAGTCTCTTTGTGAAAGTCTCAAGTGATGACACTCCCACAACTTCCAAGGGAAGTTACTGTTACTTCTGTTCCATGGGTTGATTGGTCTCACTGCCAGAAAGTTCCTCCTTATTTCCAGGTTAAATCTCTCCTTGTTCAGTTTCCATCCATTGTTCTTTGTCTGGCCTCTGGGTGCTTTAGAACAGGGGTCTCCAACCTTGGCAACTTGAAGACTTGTGGACTTCAACTCCCAGCAAAGCTGGTTGAGGAACTCTGGGGATGAAGTCCACAAGTCTTAAAGTTGCCAAGATTGGACCCCAGCTTTAGAAAATAGCTTGACCGCTTCCTCTCTGTGGCAGCCCCTCAAATATTGGAACACTGCTTGTCTCCCTTGGTCCTTCTCTTCACTAGACTAGCCATGCCCAGTGTCAACTGAAAAATATTTCTCTGGTCTTTTAGAGTTGTCAGGAGAAAGGGAGTGGGGGGAGTAAATCATACCATAGATAGTCACTAGGTGGCTGAAGCTTCTAGCACGCAAGATTATTACTGGAGAGCATGATTGATGACTCTTGGCTATGGATGTGTCCCATTGGAGAATATTAATTATGATGCATCCAGGGGGTGGGGGAAAGACCAGGATCAAGGGTGAGATGGACGATGTGTCTCAGTGTTGACTGCATCCAGGTAACACCGACATGTTCGCTCCTAATAAATGATTTTTTTTTAAACTCTGAGAGATGTAGCTAGAGGCCCATGATTCGAATGGGGGTGGATTGTCAGAACCCTGACACCCAGGTCCTGCAACCGTTCATCGTATGTTTTAGTCTCCAGTCCCCTCATCATCCTGGTTGGTCTTCTCTGCATTCTTTCTAGAGTCTCAACATCTTTTTAATAGTGTGGTGACCAAAACTAAATGCAGTACTCTAGGTTTGCTTGTCAGAAGGTTGCAAAAAAGGGATCTCATGACCCCAGGACAATGCAGATGTCATAAATACGAGTCAGTTGCCAAGTGTCTAAATTTTTATCATGTGACCAAGGGGAAGTTGCAATGGTCATAAGTGTAAATAATGGTCTTTCACTGCTTTGTATCTTTGAAAAGTCACTAAATTAATTGTTGGAAGTCGAGGTCTACCTGTACAGTGAATGCGTAGCAAAATAAAAATTCATGAAAACAATGCTAGTTTTGTTGGTAATATTAGCTATATATTGCAGGGACCACTCAAAACTCTGGTTGGCTGGTTTTAAAACATAGATTTAATTCTCACGAAGCTCCTCCATTTCTTAGCTTGTGACATTTTTTTTTTCTTCAGAAAGCAGGAATAACCTGATATTCTAAGAAAGTAAGTCACCATTCTTGAATGCTTTCAGGCAAGCATTTCCCACTTTCTCCCGGAAAGTTTTAAATTATTTAAACCTTGCCAGCCTCCTAACCACAAAGTCCTTGCACCAAGTTAATCATCTGACATTAAAGTAAAAAAAAAAAAAAAAGATAAACACAAAGAAAAAGAAATATTCTTTTGGATATGGATATCTATATCTATATCTATATCTATCTATATCTATATCTATATCTATATCTATATCTATATCTATATCT
>BLBF01000045.1:3845681-3860186 GCA_015471245.1 Laticauda colubrina | reverse complement strand
TCTATATCTATATCTATATCTATATCTATATCTATATCTATATCTATCTATCTATCTATCTATCTATCTATCTATCTATCTATATATCTTAAATAATATAGAACAAAAATTGCTGGTAGTTTTTGTCTGCTTGCTTGCTTGCTTATAAAGAGGTTGTTGTAATATAAAGGTGGCCAATTGGTGCCCATTCAACTTTTCCAAGTTTTTATTACTTGTGGTTTGCTTTTCCACTTTCTCTTTGAGCCTCAACATAAATTATTAAGATTTTTTTAAACTAAACATTGCAATTATATACCAGAGATATTGTCTTTAGATACTTCTAAGGAGTGGAAATATGCAAAACATGAAAGGATAGTTTATCATGCACACAGAGCACTTGCAAAAAAGAGAAAAAATACTGGATACAAATACATAGGGCAAATGCTGTTTACTTCCTTAGGTATGGGAGCTTCATCACTGGAGGCTTTCAAGAAGAGATTGAACTGCCATTTGTCAGAGATGGTGTAGAGTTTACTGCTTGGACAGGGGGTTAGACTAGATGACCTACAAGGCCCCTTCCAACTCTGTTAATCTGTAAATCTTTCTTTTTGTCCTTTTTGTTATTCACCATTTTTTTCTTTTACCCTTTCATAATCTTTATATTCTTCTCAGTTTCAGTAGCTTTTTTAAATCTTTGCAAAATCTTAACAGTGTTTGTCGAATTCAGCAGCTTTAAGGTGTATAGACTTCAATTCCCAGGCTGGCTGGGGAATTCTGGGAACTGAAATCCAACACATCATAAACTTGCTAAGTTTGAGAAAGTCCAAATTATAGGATTCCTGTATTATTTATAAAGAAAGAGTGCAAAAAATAAAATAAAAATAAAATAAAAACAAAAACATGAGCAAGTCAAAACCAGCCACAAGCAAGCAAGTTCTAAAAAATGTCTTCTGAACATTTTCAGGAGCAATGCAATTCAAAACCTGTCTTTTGTACTCTAAGGGTGTTTTCTTGCCACAAATTTGTCACTGTGTTGGGACACACCCTGCAATCCTCCTGTCTCGGATCTGAAGTTTGTTTTAGGCAGAAGACTGGGCAGATTTGGAAATCTGCCAGCCAGAAGGACATTTCATCATTTCCCCTCTGAGCAATCTGCATTCCACTAAGCAATATCATCCGAGAGGTATTATCTTTGAAGGAAGGGAAACAAGCTGTTGCTTCAGCTGCAGGTTACAAATAGATCTCCAAGCATTTGCAAATTTGGGGATTGAAGTCCATGCTCTTCATCATACTTGTTTCCCCGAAAATAAGACCCTGTCTCATATTTTTTTGCCACCAAAAAAAGACACCAAGTCTTATTTTCGGGGGATGTCATCCACTGCAGAGGTGGTCTTCAGCAGGTTCTGACTAGTTCTGGACAACTGGTAGTAGAAATTTTGAGTAGCTTGGAGAACCAGCAAATACCACCTCTGACTGGCCCTGCCCTCATCTATTCTCTGCCCCCTGAGTCCCAGCTGATTGGCTGGGTCTCCTTTGGTTGCCCTGCACAGGACAATGGAGCTGGAAAGCAGGTTAGTAGGGTGGGGAGGGAATGGGGATTTTGCAGTATCTTTCCCCTGCCATGCCCACCAAGCCATGCCCCCAGAACCAGTAATAAAAAAAAATTAGAATACCACCACTGATCCACTGGCTAACCTCACTTGTACGCATCTCCCCCAGTCTCCTTTTCACTGTCAGAGGCTTTCAGGAACTTCTTTTTCTGCAGCTGGCAAAGCTTTCCTGACGGTCTCTGCAGCTGGTAACAGAGATCTGGATCAATCCAGAGCATTGTTCTCAGCTCCAGAGGCCTTCAGGAAAGCCTTGCTGGCCTTGCCAGCTGCAGAAGAAATGGGCTGGCAAGGCAGGTGTCAGGGTGGGCAAGACCTGGCTACAACTGTCCAAAGGTAAGTAGTAGGGCAGCTCCAACCCCCCATCTCCACCCTAGCTTAATTTTTACCCATGCACTCTGGAGTGGGTGGGATTTTAATTAGGGCTTATTTTGGGGGTAGGGCTTCTATTGGGTACATGTGTAAAAATCAAGCTAGGATTTACTTTCAGGGTAGGTTGTATTTTTGGGGAAACAGGGTAATTTGAAAATTCTGGTGTGAGTTGAAGCCCACACCTCTTCATAATAATTTGTAAATTCCGGGAGCTGAAGTCCATGCCTCTTAAATGCACTGAGTTTTAGGATGCCCATACTTGTTTGAAGATGGCCCTCAACTTACAACCGTTCATTTAGTGACTGTTACAACAGCAATAAAAAAAAAAAAGTGGCTTATGATCATTTTTCACCTTTGCAAGCATCCCCATGGTTGCATGATGCAAATTCAGGTGCTTGGCAAACAGATTGTATTTATGACAGTGAGCTCATCTGATCCCCTTTTGGGAGCCTTCAGACAAGCCAAGTCAATGGGGAAGCCAGATTCACTTAATAGCCATGTGACTAACTTAACAATGGCAGGGATTCTGGGAAAGTGTGGCCAGAATGGTCATGAAATGGGACAAAATTGACTGAGCAACTGTTTTGATTAGCAACAGAAATTTTGGGCTCAAACTGTGGTCATAGGTTGAGGATTTCACTTAACAATATCTTCGTTATTTTATAAGGAAGACGAAAAGAAAAATCCTGCTGTTTTAGCTGTAGGTGAGAATGGTACACTTTTGCAATAATTGTTCTATTTTGTAAAGAATGAACACTTCCGGTTACCTTTCCTTTTGCAACAGTTACCTGCTATGAACCTGGTTGTTAGGAGGACAATGATTTAATTTCCTTTTTTTTTTTTTTAAGAAGAAAACCTTAGTATTCTGGCTCATTCCTTCTCATATCTGATATTTTTAAACTTGAAAATATGGAACATCAGGATCTTTTCTTTATGTTCACCTTGCTGTGGTTGACCTCTTCAATTAACCCAACACTGAACTTAAACTTTTGATGATCTAATCGCATCTGACATTTCAAAGAATATTTTCTTCTTCTCTCTGCCTCTACCTTTTAACAAGGCTTTCCCTGAATGATGAATATATGGTCTGCCTTGAGCATTGAAGTCTTTTATTTTTGTGAAAGTGCTGGACTGCATATGAATATACCTTTAAATTAATATTTAACTATTTCTGATATCTGCCAGGTGAAAACACATCTTGCAACAAAGAATTTTACTATGGAGAAGGTTTCCAGAATTTACATGAAACCTGCTTTGCTAGAATTGGTTGCACGTTAAATTACTCTTAATGGGGCATTGTTTTCTGTGTCTCTCTGTGGTTGATTAATGGATTATGACTTGGCCCAGGCCATTAAAAAGTTACTTCAGTTTTTGTCCAATCAATATTTGCCCATAACTTATTTACTGTGTTCAGCATTCATGGATGACAAATCCCTCCTTTATTAATTTCCCAAAATTATGTTTTTAAAGCTAAGGACATTCATGGAATATTGTGGCAAGGAGTCCCATCTGCAATGCATTTTTAGCTATAGCAATTTAACTTTCTCATCTCAGACATCTTCTGATTGTTTCATCAGCCACATTCAAATGTGTGATAATGTGACTGTTCTTTTCACCAGTTTCTGAACGGAGTTCTCCTTCTCTCACATGCCATTCCAGGAACATCACTTTTTAGGAAAAATAAACCAGCCCTGAGGATTTGTTTTTGAAAGGAGAGAGGGGGGGAGAGAGAGAGAGAGAGAGAGAGAGAGAGAAATATGTGTTCAGAAATATTTGGTGGTCAATTACTCCGGTTGAACTGAATAGATGGCTCTTAGCCCAGAGGTATGGCTGGACTAAGATGAGTTTGCAAAATCATTTAATCAGATTGGCACAAGACTTAACGGTTTCATTTTTACAACTTGCAAAGCTTGTTAACTTTAACTTGAGTTATTTTATGATCCAGTGCAAAATACCCTGCTTTAACTCAGTAAACGAGCTGAAATAAGTTTTGGGAAGACAACCCTAAATGGGAATATTAGAAAGTTGGCTGGATCTGGGGGTTTGAGTTTAACAGAAGTTGGAAGGGATCTTGGAAGTTTTCAAGTCCAACCCCCTGCTGAATCAGAAGACCCCATACAATTCCAGACAAATGGCTGTTCAGTATCTTTTTAAAAACCTCCAGTGTTCAAACACCCACAACTTCTGGAGGCAAACTGCTCTACTGATTTATTATTCTCACTGTCAGGAAATCCTTGGTTCAAGCTTGGTTCTCTCCTTGATTAATTTCTACTCATTGCTTCTTGTCTTGGTCAGCAAGAATGGTTTCGTCAAAATTGTTCCCTGATGCACAAATTTAGATAAAGGTAAAGGTTACCCTCACACATACATTCAAGTAATTTCTGACTCTAGGGAGCGGGGCTCATCTCCATTACAAAGCCGAAGAGCCAGTGCTGTCCGAAGACATCTCCGTGGTCCTGTGGCCGGCATGACTAAATGCTGAAGGGACACAGAATGCTGTTGCCTTCCCACCAAAGGGGTCCCTATTTTTCTACTTGCATTTTTTACATGCTTTCCATCTGCTAGGTTGGCAAAAGCTAGAACAAGTAATGGGAGCTCACTCCGTGACGCAGCACTAGGGATTCGAACTGCCGAACTGCTGACCTTTCTGATCGACAAGCTCAGCATCTTAGCCATTGAGTCACCATGTCCCTTGCACAAATTTAACTTGAGACTGAATGTTTCTGAAGTCAAGAATTCCAGAAGTTGTCCAGATGTCTCCTTAACATTATCCCTTCTTTCCCAGGTGTTCTTCTTGGGCCTTTTCTTCCTTCCTCTACGCGTTGCATTCATCCTGCTCCTTCTGTTGCTGGCATGGCCTTTTGTACTTCTTGCAACCTCCTGCACCAGTGAAAAAGGCTCAGTGCCACTCCGAGGATGGAAAAGGTAATATGGGAAATAGCTAAAGATCATTATTTGTATTTTTCTTGGAGGCATCACCTGATTAGGAAAGAGCACAGAATGAGAACTTCTGGTTTGCAAGGCTTTGGCGGTGGCAGGAATCCACAATTGTGCACGGTTTCTGCTGCAATCGCCGCTGGAGTGCCCCTGATCCAGCTGGATTTGGGGGCTATAGTTCCCCCATAGAGGTAACTGAAGATAGAGGATATCTAGCAGGGGTCCGGGGGAATTGCAACCCCCCTCCTCAGCTGGCTTAACTCCCTTTTCCGAAAGCAGTGGAGCGGCGGTCAGCAATGGCCACCACAAAGAAGCTTTCATCCCAATAATAATGTGCAGGAGAAAGCTGAGAAAGTGAAAGTTTTTGGCTAACTGGGATAATAAGTAACATTTAAATCCCCTGGAATTTAAGTTTCTTTAAAGATACATTGTTCTGATGAAGACGGAAAAAGCGGCAAATGAAAGTAAAAAGGGAAAGTTTGTTTTTTCACTCTCCTTCCTTACGGTGATAGCAAATGAATGGAGAAATCGGAAAAACCCATTTTGGCATCAGCAGGTGATCCTGAATATTAAAGCCAAGGGGACAATAAAGATTTCTGAGCATTGGGGAAAAAAAGAAAAAAAAACCTTTTTTGCTATAAGTGGGAAGGGAGAGGAAAAGAATTAATATTAAGATTTTGTTGGAGGAGGTTGCTTGGAATTTATAAAATCAGAGCTAAACTGTAACAAGATTTCTAAAAGATATATTTTAACTGGAGCTTTGTAACTGAACTATAACCCCTGGAAGAGAAAATATAAAAAGAAGAAAGTGAAACAGTCTGTATGTATTTGGATTGCTTGGTGACTTTGGGACTTTTGGAAATCATTATTTGAAAGACTAAAAACATTTGGGTTGTATAAAAAAAAACTTTTCACAATGGCACGACTTGTTGATGAACTGAAAATTGAATTTAAAAAGCTAAAAGAAGAGGAACAAGAAGGGAAGGGCTCTTCTGGATCTGTTTTCCATTTTTTAGAAATGACAATTTATACCTACCGGAAACTACAAGAACAAGAAGATTGGGATGAAGAAGAAGCCATCTTTAATGAACAAACAACTTTAGCTGGGGAAGAAAAGGGAAAGAGGGAAAAGAGAATGGAGAATTTAAGACTTTAAAAAACAACCAAAAAAGGGAAAAATAAGGTGAAAAATCGATACAATGTCAGAAAGCAACAGAAAAGAGAAATACAGAAGAAGGTGGAGATTAAGAAGGTGGAAATTAAGAGACAAGGGGGTAAAAGGATTGGAGAAGAAAGGAAGGGAAAAAGGAAAGAGAAGTTACAAAGGTTTGAAACAGGATGTAAAGAAACAAGATTTATTCAGAGATAGTGGGTAAAAATATGATTAAAAAAGAGATTCTGCAAAAGTACATAAGATTGTATTGTTGTATTTATATTTGAAATAATGTTAGAAAACTGGATTTAATAATAGAGCTTGATTTGCTGTGGATTATTGTTTTTATTACATTATAAACTTATTACTCTTTTTTACTTTTATAATATAGTATGTAACTTCAAAATATACTAAGCAGAATCAGAATGAAAAGTATATATTATTCTAAGTGTTAAATTTAGGGGAAAGATTTAAAGGTGTCATGCTTCAATCAGTGATTACAGGAGAAATTTTGTGTTAATGAGAAAAGATAATAGAAAAGTGAAATAGAACAGACAAAAGAAATATGCATCATGATTTAAATTGAGATGAAATAAATAAAATAGAATTAAGAGAGTGAAAAGAGGGGAGAAGCTATATAGAAAATGTAGAATGGTAAATAAGATATGAAATGGGATAAAAAGTGAGCATGAATTTTGAATTTATGTCTGTATAAAAAGATGTAACCCGGGACCAAGCCGCTTTCCAAAAAGAAGTTTTATGTTTTTATGTTTTGTGTTTTGTGTGTGCTTGTTTATTGAAAATCAATAACATTTTTATATATATAAAAAGAGGAAAGAGCACAGAATGTGAAACGGTTGAGATAACTGCTGCATGGGTCATTTATTATGGGCAACATAATCTTAATTTTTCATTCTGCCCTGAAATGAATGTTGACTCTACACAAATCACCTCCTGCTTGTGTTTGTAAATGGAGCTTAAGAACCCAATGGTGCTCAGATAACAGGAAATTTGGACCAATTCCAACATTTTGGAGCAGAACTGGATTAAAAGCTCACACACATGCAGTGTTGGACTTAATTTTGTCCTGTTTATTGCAAGCGGAAGTGAAGGACTGCAATGTTTTATTTTGGTCCTTTTGCAAAATGAATCAACAACTCCAAACTTCTTGTTTTAAGATTGGAAGACGTATGTTTCAGTGTTGGCTGACCTGTACTGTGGGATCAATGATAACAATATTTATTTGATAACTATGTTTATTTTCTGCAGCATTCAGAAATCTGTTCCAAAACTCTATCCTTCTGTCTATCCACCCATTTCTTTTAATTTTGCTAACTGATCTCACAATACATATTAATGCTCTTCCTTGCATTTTTTCCCTAAATCTCAACATCTTTTTGGTAATGTGGTAGCCAAAATTTTACTTCCCTTTTTTAATGCTTTTAATTGAAACTGTACACTTTTCATATTGTTTGTGCATAGCTTTGTGGGTTTGCTTGCATTGTATGTTTTAGTAATAGTGTGATAGGCTGTTCTTTCCTCCTCACCCCCCCCCCCCCCCCCACCAATGAAAAGGGCTGGAAGGAAATAAAGATACAAATGAATAATTAGGACATATTGATTCACCGGAAGGGAATTGCAATGGTTGAATGAACCAGTCAAGTATATGTAAATGTTGGAAATTGCTTTAGGATTTGTGTTGTGGAAACAGGGAAAGGCATCCTGCCCATGTCTTATAGAGCTGGGGAAGTAGCTGAACAGTGTGTGTGTGTGTGTGTGTGTGTGTGTGTGTGTGTGTGTGTGTGTGTCTGTGTGTGTGTGTCTGTGTGTGTGTGTGTGTGTGTGTGCAACTCATATTTACATTTGAGTCAGTATTGACTCTTTGCCCAACTTCCTGGATAGGTTTTCTCTGCAGTTTTTTTTGCCAGATTTCAGAAGCAATTTGTCATTGCTTCCTTTCTAGGGTGGAAAGAGAAGGACTGGCCCAAGGTCATGCCAGTCTCCTTGTTTCTGGCCTGATGCCTTAAACCAGAGGATGGGCCCTTTTACGACCTGTGGACTTCAACTCCCAGAATTCCTGAGTCAGCCAAGCCACAACGGAACCATAATTTGCCAGGAAGGATGGCTTAAGCCCATGTCACACTGAACCAACGGATGCAAAGAGGATGTAAAACGGACAAAAAAGCTTGCCATCCGTTCGAAAACGCGATGTACTCACTGCCTCCGTTTTGCTTCCTCTCTATCCGTCCAGCATCCGTTTATTGCCGTTTCATCTGCTCCGAAGGTTTTGGGCTGCCCAAAACTTTTGCGCAGAAAATGTATCCAGTTCGTCCGTTCTGCATCCGCTAGGCATCCACTATGCATCTGCTATGCATCTGCTATATCCGCTAGACATCCACTACGCATCTGCGCAACTCCATCCGCCTGGACGTAGGGAGGAAGCGGAACGGACGCAGAACGGATGCAGAACGGATGCCTAGCAGATGCAGCACGGAAACAAAGCGTTTAAAATGGAAAAAACGTTCGCAGAGGGGACCTATCTCAGATATTAAGGATGTCTAGAGGATGCCTAGAGGATGCCTAGCGGAAAACCTATATTTCCTGTAAAAAGGGGGAGCAACTCGCCTGCATCTCACTTTCAGAACAGCAGCCCAGCGGTGCAGACCTCTGCAGCCTTCATCTGGCTCTTCCTCTTCCACAGCATCCAGTCATGTCCACTGTGGATTGTAACAAAGTCCTTTCAGCAGCCACCATTGTTCTGCAACAGTGCGAAGCCATCTGTAGGCTCTGTGAACTCTACTGCGAAGAAACTCTACTGAGAAGAAAAGGAGCCACCCAAAAAGATTCTGGATCTGAAGATGGTTCACCAGAACAGCAGAGGACGGACTGTACAACAAGCTGATGGTGGAGTTCAGGAACGAAGACCCTCAGGCATTCCAGCACTTCATGAGGATGCCTCCAGCCATGTTTGACGAAGTTGTGCAGCGGCTGACACCCAGGTTGACCAAGGCAAACACCAGCTTCCGGCCCAGCCTGGAACCTGGGCTCAAGGTGGCACTCACTCTGCGCCACCTGGCCTCAGGGACCTCCTACAGGAGCATGCAGTATGGCTGGAGGGTGCCATCCAACACCATCAGCATTGTGGTCAGAGAAGTGGTGCAGGCCATCATCGAAGAATACAAGGAGGAGCTCCTCCAGTCCCCCTCCACTGAAGAAGGATGGAAGAAAGTTGCAGAGCAGTGGTATCAGAAGTGGAACTTCCCCCACACCGTTGGAGCCATAGATGGCAAGCACGTGGTCTGCAAAGCTCCAGCCAAGTCAGGGTCCACTTATCACAAGTACAAGGGCTTCTTCAGCATCATCCCCTTCGCCATGGTCGATGCTGACTACAGGTTCATGTACATCGATGCTTCAGGCAACGGGTCAGCTTCAGATGCCCAGGTATACAACGCCAGTCACCTCAAGGAGGAGCTGGAACACAACCTCATCGTGGGCTTCCCAGATCCAGAACCCCTGCCCAACGACACACAAGATGTGCCCTACTTCATCATGGGGGATGATGCCTTCTCCCTCACAACCTACCTCATGAAGCCCTACACTTCCAGACTCCTCACCCGTGAAGAGAGGATCTTCAACTACAGGCTGTCCAGGGCAAGGCGGGTGGTGGAGAACGCCTTTGGCATCCTGGCCAACAGGTTCCAGGTACTTCTCACCACCATGCAGCATCGCCCAGAGACCGTGAGGAGGATCATGGAAGCTTGCTGCATCCTGCACAATCTCATGCGCACCTGCTACCCAGTTTTGCAGAACAGGCTCGTGGACCTCCAACAAGGCAATGGGGACATGGAGCCTGGTGAATGGAGGCAAGGGCGAAACCTGATAGACACTGAGGATGTGCAAGGCCCCAACAGAGCCTCACGTGAAGGGAAGAAGCAGCGCAACCTCCTGAGACACTGGTGCAACTCCCCAGCTGGAGCAGTGGAGTGGCAAGACAGGATGGTAGATGATTAATAGATGCTTCCTTCAGCCTGTCTCATCACACGGATGAGATTGGGCCATGTATGTTTGCTTGGCCTACAATGAACAGGGCGTTTAATAAAGAGTTGTGTTTATGTTGACATGTGTGGATGATTGATTACATTATTATTGATAATAAAGGACCATAGGTGTGGCACCTGGGAGGGTGGACCATACAGTCCCACTATGCTTGCACTGGACGTTTATCCCACTGCTATCCTAACCCATCCCACAGCTATTACCCATCCCACAGGTATCCTAACCCATTCCAAAGCTATCTTTACCCATCCCACAAGCATGCAAAGGCTTAAACCATTTCTAAAAGTTTCCAGCAAGACTTTATTAAAAAAAAGAAATGAAGCAAGTATGTGAATCAAAAATAGACTTTATTAACAACAAGCTATAAAACAAAAATGAGTCTCTGGCACTCCTCTTGGTCGCTCAGTCTCAGGGGTGAAGCGTGCAGGTGCTGTGGAGGTGGCTGGTGCTGGAGTGCTTTTCATCAGCTCCTCCAGAAGCAGAAGCAGCAGAAGCGCCAGCCCCAGAAGAGCAAGCCCGTGCTGCAGAAGCCCCAGCAGAACCAGAGTGAGGGCCAGGGGGCGGGATGGTAGCCCTGTCCCTCTTGCAAGGGCTGGCAGCAATGGCTGAGGCTTGCTGTGCTTCCGCATGGTTGTGGGGTTGCTGGCTGGCAGGGAGGCTGGCAGGAACCAAGGCTGGCAGCAAGGCTGGCAGGGAGGCTGGCACCAAGGCTGGCAGGAAGGCTGGCAGGCAGTCAAGCACCAAGGCTGGCAGTCAGACAGCAAGGCTGGCAGGAAGGCTGGCACCAAGGCATGCACCAAGGCTGGCAGGGAGGCAGGCACCAAGGCTGGCAGGCAGACATGAACCAAGGCTGGCAGGAAGGCAGGCAGCAAGGCTGGCAGGCAGACCGGCTGGCAGCAAGGCTTGCAGGCAGACATGCAGGCAGAGCAGGCAAGGCAGCCAATCCGTCCGGCAGCAGATCTTTCCTCTGAATGGTGACCTGCTTCCGAGCTGCTTCCGTTATATCCGTGGGGCTGACGCAATGCATCCTCCCCACATGCGCAATTAACACCAGGCATCCGTTCGGCTTCTGCTGTGCATCCGCTAGGCTTCCGCTGTCCATCCGCTTCATCCGTTCGGCATCCGCTCTGCATCCGTTGTATCCGTTCCGCGTCCGCTTTGCTGAGGTCCCCCAGAGCCTAGCGGATGCGCCATCCACTCTCATCCGCTGCCATCCGCTGGGCTTCCATTCCGCATCCGCTTTCCATCCGCCCTGCGTCCTCCCCGCGTCCGTGTTATCCGCTCCGGTTATGCAAATTTTTGCCCCTTTTGAGAGCGGATAACAACGGATGGAACATTTTGCTCGTCCATTGTGTCCTTTTTGCATCCGTTGGGCAGTGTGACATGGGCTTTAGGAACCAGTAAAGCAACACATCTCTCTTTATTTCTTTTTTTAAATTTTTTTTTAAATTTTATAACATATAAACATTCCATTTTTAGTTAAACAGTGTGTTGTCTGGGTACAAATATTTTTTTAAAAATAAAGTGTTTACAACAATATTCATTACATTGGTATTAGTTTAATAATACTAATAATTGTCCGGATAATGGATGTGGCAGTGCCTGGAGACAGCAGAATAGAAGTGAAAAAACTTAAGAAGATAACAAAATACAAAGACCTACAAATAGAAATAGAACAACTATGGCAAAGGCAAGCAAGGGTGGTACCAATAGTCATAGGTGCCTTGAGTGCAGTCCCAAAACAACTAAAGCACTAGTTGAACACCATAGGGATTGACAAATTTGCCATTAGTCAATTGCAGAAGGCAGCTTTACTTGGAACAGCTTCCATCCTGCGGCGAGATCTGTAATGCCATCAAACATCCAGATTTGCCTATTCCAGGTCCTTCGTAAGGACTCAATAGGGAGACAAAAATGCCAAACCCAGTCTGAACATCTGGCTGACTGTGCGATTATTATTATTATTATTATTATTATTTTCTTATTCTTATTAGCTTATCCATTTTAACAAACCTCCTTTGTATCATTAGTCCTTTTCTTGTATCTACATGTTTCTAACTTCTATTTTTATTATTTATTCTATTTTATCATTGATAAAATGAGTCCCATGTGAACAAGTATTCAGTTTCTTCCTTTTCCTCGATTGTGTTTGTCTATCCATTTTTGCACATTCTAATATTTTTTAAATCACATTTTCATCTGTAGGGATCTCTTCACTTTTCCATTGTTGTGCAAATACAATTCTAGCTTCAGT
The DNA here is from genome assembly GCA_015471245.1 of Laticauda colubrina. Taxonomy (NCBI): domain Eukaryota; kingdom Metazoa; phylum Chordata; class Lepidosauria; order Squamata; family Elapidae; genus Laticauda; species Laticauda colubrina. The sequence continues at coordinate 3,847,828 of BLBF01000045.1, read as the reverse complement.
TAATGCATGTAAAATCAAATATGTATTCCCTTTGTTGTACTTAATCCGGTAAAATGCCCAACAAAAACATCTCTTTTTATTTCTGTTCAAGGAGAATATCCCACATTGGACTCCTCGTCTTCGGTCGAGCCTTGTTCTTTGCAATGGGCTTCCAAATCAAAGTCAAAGGGAAAGTCGCTAGTCTTCAAGAGGCACCTATCTTAGTGGTCGCTCCACATTCTAGCTTCTTTGACAGCATTGTTTGTGCCGTGGCAGGCTTGCCCTCTGTGGTATCCAAGGAAGAGAATATCTGGGTGCCCATTTTTGGCAGTAAGTGTCCCGGCAAAACTTGAGCAAACCTGTTGTAGTTCGCTGGCAGCCTGTGGAGACGGCAGTGGAATCAGACAGTGGGGAAGAACGGGGACCTGTCCGGGAGTCTGGGAAGGACTCAGATGAGGGTCCTACATCCAATGCAGAGATGGGGCCAGGACCATCTGGGACTGGGGTGCTGCCTCTGGGGCCTTCAGAGCCTGGTAGCAACGAGGAAGAGGAACAAAGGGTGCCTGTTCCCAGTGTGCGTGTGCACAGAGCTGCTACAAGGCAAGAGCAGCTGAGACAAAAGGGGCAACTTGGGAGTAAGGCTGGGAGGTGATTGTCCCTCCCATAAGGGATAAAGGATAGGCAATGATGATGAAATCTTTGCAGAAAGCAAAGTCATTTCTTCTATTCAGATTAATCCTTGAAGCTCTGTATGGATTTTGTACTTTGATTGGTTTTTATAGTTCACTCTTGTGGCAGCAATTCAAAGAAGAGAAAGGTGGGTGCTTATCTCGAGGGACTGTTTGAGACTCATTCCTGGCTGGGAATGAACATAATTCCCAGCACTGAAATAAAACAAGAGTTGTTTTTACTAAGCATGTGCTTAATTACAATTTCGGAAAGCCTTGGTCAGAACAAAACCAAGAGTTTTCCCACCTTTTCTCTTTGCAAATTTACTTGCAAATTTATTTTTTATTTTTTTGAATAGAGTTCATTGATGCCCTCCAGCCTGTGCTGGTCTCACGGAATGACCCAGATTCACGGAAGCATACTATCCACGAAATAACAAAACGGGTAACCTCAGAAGAACAATGGCCTCAGGTACCATTTCTACAGCTCAGCCATTCTTCATAGTCTCAGGAGCTTCGGGAAGCTTCAGGGGAAGGAAGGGTTTGCTTTCCTGCAGAAAATAGCTAAAACTATTTTTTCTCAGGGAAGACATGGTTTTGTGGCATTATCGCAAACCCTCCATGGCTTGAGTTTAGCTGAATCTTCCCCATTTGGTTTTCTCTAAGCTTGCCTTTCCTTTGCATTCCTTCCATCCTTTTTGCCAAAATGAAGACAAGTTTAGCATGGGCAAAAAAAAAAAAAAAAAGCAAGCAGAACAATTGGTCTTGAGTCGTGGTTGGCATTGCATTCAGAACAGAATAGAGTTGGAAGGGAGCTTGAAGGTTTTCTAGTCCAACCCCCTGCCCAAGCAAGAAAACTTGTACTATTTCAAACAAGTGGCTGTCCAGTCTCTTCTTAAAATCCTCCAGTGTTGGAGCACCCACAAATTCTGGAGATAAAGCTATTCCACTGGTTAATTGTTCTAACTGTCAGGAAATTTCTCCTTAGTTCTAAGTTGCTTCTCTCCTTGATTAGTTCCCATCCATTGCTTCTTGTCTTACCTTCTGGTGCTTTATACATTTTGTGTGGTGGAATTAAGGTGGTCAAGCAAGGTGAATTTTCTCTCCCAGACCCCAGTTCCTAAAATGCCAATTCTTTTTAAGAATTGTAGCTTAATACTTCTGGAGGTTATCCTTTAGAAGAAATGTGTAAAATGTGTAAACTTGGTAATATCTGTACCTGAAAAAACAGACTGATTTTAGAGTGCCCTCTGGAGGTTAAAAAGGATTTTATTAAACTGTCCCAGTGTTTTAAGATTTAGAGAGAAATCAGGGTTAACTTTCTCAGCTGCTGTTTGAAAGAAGCATTGTTTTCAGTATGGTAGTTCTGGAAGAATTATCACACAGTCAAACCTGAAGCAGGAATTGTCAAATCTGCAGAATAATTAAACATAAATTTTCTTTCTTTCTTTCTTTCTTTCTTTCTTTCTTTCTTTCTTTCTTTCTTTCTTTCTTTCTTTC
>BLBF01000045.1:3824186-3841576 GCA_015471245.1 Laticauda colubrina | reverse complement strand
ATAGAATAGAATAGAATAGAATAGAATAGAATAGAATAGAATAGAATAGAATAGAATAGAATAGAATAGGAGTTCTTTATTGGCCAAGTGTGATTGGACACACAAGGAATTTGTCTTGGTGCAAATGCTCTCAGTGCACATCAAAGAAAAGATACATTCATCAAGAGTCAAGAATCATCAGGTGCAACACTTAATGATAGTCACAGGGTACAATAAGCAATCAAATCATATTAGAAAACAGTCAATATAAATCGTAAGGATACAAGCGACAAAGTTACAGTCATACAGTCACAAGTGGGAGGGGATGGGTGATAAGGAGGGATGAGAAGATTAATAGTAATAATAGCGCAGACTTTGTAAATAGTTGGACAGTGTTGAGGGAATTATTTGTTTAGCAGAGTGATGGTGTTTGGGAAAAAACTGTCCTTGTGTCTAGAAAACTGTTGCATTAGGTATGTTTGCCGCCTTGAGTTAATAATAAAGGTGCGAATGTAAATAATATGTCTGGAGGACTAGAATTGGATGTTCCCTTCAGTTGCCCTAGAATCTTCCTGCTTAGTCAGAGAGCTTGGAGGGATCCAGGGGAAAAAGTGATGATTGCGGGATCATCGAGCCTGGGATTTAGTTTCTAGCATCTGCTGTTCATGGATTGAACTTTCTCTGGTTATAAATAGAAATTGGTGACATTAAAGCTGACCAGAAACCTTAGTAGGGTTGGGAGAAAACTCTCTGGATGTTCTGACCAAGGTTTATGAAGACACTAACAAACATACATTCATCCCACAACCCTTTTCTCTTTATTTCAATTAGTTATACAAAGCCAAACAGGCCACAAATTCAACACAGAGCTTCAGGTTTCAAACCAATCAGTATGAACAATGTTGCTTCCTGCAAAGACTCCCGTCCCTTTGCTCCTCCTTTAGGTCTTATGAGAGGGGCCAATCACCTCCAAGCCTTACTCCCTAGTCGCCCCTTTTGTCTTAACAATTCTTGTCTTCTGGCAGCTCTATGCACACATGGAGGGCTCAGTTGGACTTCTTAGTCTTGTGGGCAATTTCAGTGATTATCCAAAAGTTTCTGGTGGGTGTGTTGAGACATAGTGCCCATTTCCCAGAAAGTTGCTTGATGCTTGAGTCCACAAGGAAATTTGTTGACACCTCATTTATGTATCTTTTATCCCCTGGAACAAGTGGATGCAAAACTTTGGACTGAAGTGGCCTGCCTTATCTTTGCTTTTTGCTCTGCCTTATCTTTTTTTGCTCTTTTCATTTCTTTCAATGCCAGGGTTCCAAGTCATTGATCCAGAAACTAGAAGGTCTTCTGTGAGCTGCAGATAGATTTTTGGAGACTGGGATGGGGTTGGAAGAGAGAGAGGGAGAGAGAGAGAGAGAGAGAACAGTAAACCTTTAAAGATGCAATAAGATATGGATTGGGCAACATTAAGAGTGGAGTTTTCAGGCACAATATGTGCAAAAAGTGCTGAATTGCATAACTGCACAAAATTGTCTATGCACCATATATGTCTGGCCATAAGCTTCTTTTTTTAAGCTCTTTTCTCCTTTTTATGCATGTATCCCATGAAGAGATCCAACTGCTGCTTAAATTGGTGTTTATAACTCTTAAGAGACAGATCTCCACCTCATAAATGTGAATTGCTTCCCTCTTAGTTAACTGTTCTGGCTTCCAGGCCTGAGTTTCCTCTTGAAAGGTAGAGGCTGCTTCAGGTCACCCCTTCTCTTCCTCTCCTTCCCCTCCCTCTTTTTGGATAGCCTCAAATGGGACAGCATCCGGGAGCAGCTGGATCAATTTGCAAGGATCGCCAGCACGTCCAAAGGTGGTCGGATCGGGATTGAGGAGTTTGCTAACTATCTGAAGCTGCCCGTCTCAGATGTCTTGCAAGAGCTGTTTACTCTCTTTGACAGAGTAAGTATTGTGTCTGCTCCTACCAAGAGCAAAACAAAACGAGCATTGTAGTGCTTGCAGAAAGGAAGCTCATGGGAAAGAGGTGGGGGGAGACACACACACACACATACACAGAGGGAGGGAGGGAGAGACAGAAAGAGATCAGTCTTGTATGTGTGTATAAAGAAAAGAGAATTGCAATATGTAATATAAAACTGATGAGAAGTTCTGCAGTATTGAGCTGGAGGTGGGCTCTAGGATTTGTAGAAGAGCCAACAAACCAGAGGAAAGATTGAAGAGGGAGGGTTGCTTGAAGGGACTTCCCCCTTCCAAGTTTGTAGAAGGAAAATTCCACCTCCGCTCAGCTTGGGTGAGGCCCCGTGCCCACAATAGATTCCAGCTGTGGAAAACATGACGTGTGCGGACATGAAGGATTGCTATTTCCTTTGGCAGCAGAATCTGTTCTTGCAGAACACGCCCAGCTCAGCTCTCTTCACACACACACACACACAGTCGGAGCTTCTGAAAGACGCTGCAGGTTTTGGGGCTCTCCAACATGTTCCTTGCTCAAGCTTTGCTAGATGCCGCCACTAGTGGCGGCGGCGGTGGTGGTGGTGGTGGTGGTGGAGGAGGAGGTGGTGGTGGTGCTGGAGCCTTCCTGAAGAACTTGACAGGAGGAGGAGGAGGAGGTGGTGGTGCTGGAGGAGGAGGTGGTGGTGCTGGAGCCTTCCTGAAGAACTTGACAGGAGGAGGAGGTGGTGGTGCTGGAGGAGGAGGAGGAGGTGGTGGTGGTGGAGCTGGAGCCTTTTTGAAGAACTTGACAGGAGGTGGTGGAGGTACTGGAGGTGGCATCATACAAGGCCTTGGTGGACTGTTGTCTGGAGGAGGAGGAGGCAGTGGTGGTGGTGGAGGAGGAGGAACAAGTGGTGGTGGTGGTGGCAGTAAAGCCACCAACGTTTTGGGTCTTCTCGGAGGTCTGGTGAACATCATCAGTGAAGCCGCAGCCCAGTACAAACCAGAGCCCCCACCAGCTCCTCGTAGCCATTTTGCCAATGTGGAAGCCAACGAAAGCGAGGAACTACGCCAGTTCCGAAGGCTTTTTGCCCAACTGGCAGGCGATGACATGGAAGTGTGCGCCACCGAGCTGATGAACATCCTTAACAAGGTGTTGGCCCGCCATCAGGACCTGCAGTCTGAAAGCTTCAGCCTGGACACTTGCCGAAGCATGGTGGCCGTCATGGACAGCGATGCCACGGGCAAGCTGGACTTCTACCAGTTCAGGTATCTCTGGAACAACATCAAGAAGTGGCAGTGCTCCTTCAAAGAGTACACCGGCCCGGCAGGGAGAATCGAGATGAGGAATTTGCCCGCGGCTTTCAAGGCCGCCGGGTTTAACCTCCATGAGCAGCTCTACGCCCTGATGATCCGCCGTTATGCTGACGAAGACGGCAGCATGGATTTCAACAATTTCATCAGCTGCTTGGTCCGTCTGGATGGAATGTTCCGGGCCTTCAAATCCCTGGACCGACGTGGTGATGGAAAAGTCCAGATGAATATTGAAGAGTGGTTGCAGCTCACCATGTACTCTTAAAACAAGCAAGAGCTGGAAAGACAAAGCAGTGGTTTGCTCCACCTTGGGCTGTACCATTTATGGGGGGATTGAGGGAAGAGGGCTAGATGTAAAATTGCTTCTGCCAAGACTTGAATTAAACCTTCCTGCTTACAGTGAGTGCCTTTTGGCTGATAGCACCTGTGGGTTATTGAGATTAGCCAACACATGCATTTTTTAAGAACATTTGCTTATTGCTTATGTTTTGGTTTGTTGTTCATGTCTGTGCCTGAATTCTGCAACAGTATTAAGGTTGTAAGCTCATGTTAGCTTTGTTGGAAATGCGTGGGAACCTGGGGGTTAGTTCATAGGCAACTAGGAGGAAAACCCAGTATTTTGTTGCAAAATAAAAGATAGCCTACTCTCCTTAGGTTAACGCCTACATTGTGCAAAATGAAGCAACTGTTATTATCATAATTCCAAATTCTCTCCCTCTCTGCTTTAGGAGAGTATGTTTTGATGTCCTTTCCTTATTTTGTTTCCAGTATTATTCTTATCTTCTCCTCGTAAATTGATATTCAGGGATTCTAAGCCTTGAATAATCCCTGGTCTGGTTAAGATAGTTCTTCTTGTCCTTTTTCAAAAGTCTGACTGACTTTAATTCACAGATGTTTCTATTGTTCAACATAACCTGGGATCTCAGTTATGCCAGGAGCTCTGGTGTCCTCTGATCAGGATTTTAAACTCATTTTTGAAGGAATAATATGAACAATTGGCTCACCCAGCCTGTTCCCCTCTAGTTTCTGTATATCTATGTTTCCATCATAGTCAGTTATGGCAATTTGGAGTGGTGGAAATAGCACTCTGAGAGATTTGGAAAACAACATGTGTAAACACGATCAGAGGAAGATGACACCTGCAACTTCTGGGTTACCATGTTTTTTGTTGCTTTTGCTGGTTTGTCGAAGAAAGGAATTGTGGCAAAAATAGATCTTTTCTGACCAGTCACTTAAAGGTCTTTCCATTGTAAAGAAGAGAAAATAAACTTGGATGATAACAAAAGGAGAATACTGTGGGTTGTTTGATTGTTTTGGAGCTATGTGGCCCAAAGTGGCAGGGAGTGATATACTTTGCTTGACTAGACCTTTCTTTTTATCAAAGAAATCCTGTTTTATATGTGTGGGTTGACATAAAACTCTTGACCATCTTAAGCTGTGAGCATTTGTGGCAGGTGGAGAAATGAGGCCCTGGAATAAATTTGTTTTTGACCTGGAAAAATACTTTAGATGTGGTGATTGGACAGACCCAAAGATGACATCTCTACTTCCTCTGGAACAGATCTTTGCTCTGAGTAAATCCAGTAGAGGTCTCAAAATGTGCTTGCCCTTTCTCACTGATCTTGATAGGCTCTGTGACTCAAATCTATGCCATTGTGCTGACTTGGTTTGGGGCTTTTCCTGTGGTGAGTTGAGTGTTTTTTGGGTACTGGCCTTCATGCCTTCTTGACCCAACTCTAGTTGGAAAAACTCTTGTTGAAATAATATGAGAAGCAGCATCTCCAAACCAGCTCAGAGAAAGAGGGCATGTTCTAATTGCTTGCTCCATGACAGTTGTGATAGCTGTGTCTCACCTTGGCCAAAAGTTTCAGAGGATAATTTACTGTTCCAGAAAAGTTCCTTGTTTTAGTTGAGGAACCCAACTGGGCAGCTTTCTAGACTCTGGATAACCAGATCGTGCAGCTGTAGGCCTTATTAAAGACTCTGAATGTCCAGGATTATATTTAAAAAAATTCCTCCTCATTACCTGGTTCTCCCTAAAACCATGTCATTCTCTCTGGCCATTGAAGTCATCCGTCCATCCATTTGAAATTGTTCATATGTGTCTTTGGGTCCTATCTGATCATTGTTACTATGTTAAATGTGTGATCTGATGTTGAGCCCTACGCAGTGGCGGGATTCAAATAAGTTCTCTGCCCTAACGATTTCTTCCAACAACCAGTTCACCAAACTGTTCAGAAAGTTAACAACTGGTTGTCCCAAACTGGTACAAACTGGCTGAAGTTGTCCCTCCTGTGGTTTTGGGCTATTGATGTTTCTTGGGATAATTCCATCCTTTTAAAAGGAAAAAAGAAAGACCATCTTACAAGGGTGGTGCCACCAAATAAGGAGATAAAAGATTCACCCAATGGATGTACTTGCATTATTTAGAGGGCTGCTTTAGCCAAGGAATATATTTAAAGTTTTTTGGGGGGTGGGGGCAAGTTTCCATTGCAGATCTTTTTGAAGAGGTGGGGAACTGTATTGAAATGCTACTCTCTTTTTAATTGCCTGTCCCTGCTTTAAGTACAGAAACACACACCCATTTTGGTTCTCTCTCTTTCTGTCTCTGTCTCTCTCCTGCATGTTCTTTTGAAAGGAAAACAAGGGCTCCTTTGAGAATCAAGCAGTTCCCTTGATCATTTGATGGGCTGGTTTCTTGGCAACACATTCAAGGAGCCTCCCTCTGCTTTGGGCCTAAGAGGTTGTAAGGCCCTAACTGCTCTCCCTTGCAGTTCTGAGGCTACCTCTCCAAGTAATAACCTTGCCTTGGCTGGCTGGGATCAAGCCAGGTGCTGCTTTTCTACTGCATCACAAGAGCAGCTGCTGATCTCTGTAGGCCAGAATAAGCATAGCTGACAAATCTACTCAGCAAAAGTCCAGCCCTTCCCTTCCCTTCCCTCCCCTTTCAAGGCAAGCTTCCAAGAGGCAGGAACATCACATGGAAACAGAGAAAGTCAATAGATGGCAATCCTGAAACCACCCACCCCCCCTTCCTTTCCAAAGGAGAGTCAAGCATTTGCCCTCACAGGTCAAGGGAGGTCAAAACCCATGGGTTTCCTGGAAATCTCCTTAAAAAGAAACACCTTAGAGGCTTTCTGGAGGCTCATTTTGGCACCGTAAAGAGTGGCCCTGACTTCTTTTCCCGTTCTAGAAAGGTGTGGGGCAAATCATGTTTGCTTTGCCAACCGGGTTTTTGCATCTGTTCAAAACACAACATTCTTGATTTGGAGGGCGAAGAGAGAAGGCAAAGTTCCCTGGCAGCTAAAATCTGCATCTGGAGCTGCTCTTCTGTAATTTGTTTGCAGGGAATTGTGACATGGTCACAAATGCTGGGTGTTTACAGAAATGGACTTGGGGGGGGGGGGGGGGGGAATTAAAATTTTAGGAGGGGGCTTCAGGCAGATGCCTCAAAGTGCTTTGGATTTGGGAGAGTGTCCTAGTGCACATTTTGGGCTCACAAGCCTTACCTGCCCAGGTAGTTTCAGGGGCTGCCTGTAACCTCACTGGGGGGGTTATTCAGGTTGGTGTTTTTGTTTGCTTTCAGAGGCTCAGTTCAGAAAGGGAACAGAATTGAACAAAAGTCCAGGCCTACTTTGTTGGAAAAGTTAACAAAACTTGATTTTTTGTTCAAGCAAAGGCATTCTTTTGGTTTTTTTTTCTTTGCTCCCCCCCCCCCCCCAGCAGAAGTCATTCTTCTACATTCTAGAAGGAAGACAGAAGTTTTCAAGGGCTGCTCCCATTGTGGGTTGCATTCCATTCTCCTTTGAAACCAGGAATGTAATCCTCTCCCTAAGGCTGGTGTTCAAGTCTGTAAGTTTAACCCTTTCGGTGCTGACACTGGCAGACTGAAAGAGGGTGCAATTATTTGGGCATGAATGCCAAGCCAGAAATATTTTGAAAGGGTGCCACCCTGCAGTGAACAACTTTACAAAGTCTGTTGCCTTTTTCTTCGATCTTATAAAATCTGATTCAAACTTTTTGGGTTCTTGCCAAGGATCTGTTCTCACTACTTGGTTAGTTGTTGTTACGACTGTTATGTTCTGCATCACCATTATTTTTAGGGGACTGAAGGCTAAAACATTCGAAGAACAGTTGCTGGAATTGGGTATGTTTAATGAAAAGAAGGATTGCTTTCTTGATGAAATGGTTGTTTTGAAGGACATCAGCCGAATGGATAAGGGAAAGAGACATGTCAGCATCACTAAGCAACTTCAACAATGTTTGTGATTGTCTTGTGTCTCTCGTTCAGAACGGCGATGGGACCATTGATTTTCGAGAATATGTGATTGGTTTGTCAGTCCTGTGCAATCCTGCCAACACGGAGCAGACGATTCAGATGGCATTTCAGGTAAATCCTCTTAATTGAGGACTCCAGGTGTGCTATAGCATGGATCTGCAATTACAGGTAGGGCATATCTGTGGGTGAAGGGATTCTGTGCAGAGCCTGGCATATCATCCTGGGAATCATTGGATGAGGACAGTCTTGTTAGTCTCTGGTCTCCAAACTTGGCAACTTTAAGACTTGTGTACTTCAACTCTCAGAATGGTTGGCTGGGGAATTCTGGGAGTTGAAGTCCAGAAGTCTTAAAAGTTGCCAAGTTTTGAGATTCCTTGATCTAAAGCACTCTAAATGGGACGATGGCATCCTTTCAGACTAACAAGTCTAAATTTTCATGATCAAGAGCTCATCATGTGAAAGCTTCAGAGTTGTGGGCCATATATTTATTTACTTCTTTTCTCCTATGGGTGGTCTGTTTTTTCACCATCTACAAGAATCCTGGAAATTGGACGGTTGTATATTGTATCTAGCTGTTCCTTGCCCTGCACTCTTCTGGATAGAGAGCTCTGAAGTTGTTCCTGGGATCTATTGGATCCACTCTCAGCTTAAGAGATACAGTCCTGAGTGCTCCTACCACCGGGGAACCAAACTGGCCTTGATTTTCCAGATCCTCTTTAGTTCCCCCTTCAGACCCTGATCTTTCTCCAACTTCTCCTTCTTCTGATGTTGCTGTCGCTTGGCACTGCTACATCTCTTACTACTCCTGCCTTCTGATCTGAAATCAGGTGCTCTTCCTGATGGGGAAGCCATGATTTGGGTGATATTAGGTGTTCTTCTGAGAATGGGACAACGTGCAGGGGTGGTTCTCTTCCTGATTGCTGGATGGACATGGCCACGGTGGGTATGGCCTAGTTGGCCTCTTGCACATGGTGTGTGGGGGGTGTTTTTGCCCTTCCCGGACTCCCGAGGCTTTCCTCGAGCCTCCAAGAGGGTGAAAATGGCATCCCCAGGCTTGGACGCTCTCTGGAAGCCAGAAATGGGCCCATTTCCAGCCTTCCTGAACTTCCAGGAGGCCCATTTTTCACCCTCCTTGAGCCTCCGTGCACGCCCTGCAATTATCTGCATCCAAAACAGGCTGTGTGGGGACTCCTGGGAGGGGAGGGGTGGGCAGGGCCAGCCAGGAGTGGGATTTGGGGGTTCTCCAAACTGCACAGATTCTTCATCAGGGATTCTCCTGAACCCACATAAACCCCCAGCAGCCCACCTCCTGACTACGTGGTTCTAAAATAGTGAGATGTTCATAACAGAGAAGTTGGTTCTTATGGGAACTAAGTCTTCTACCACCTCAAGATGAAAAGCAGAGGCTTCAAAAGGGGTGGACAGAATGCCAATCCTCCAGTGGCTTTAAAAGAAATCTGAGAAGGTTTTTCCATGCATTCAAAGATTGATGTGGGGATATCTGGGAGCTGAGCTTTGTCCTCCTTCCTGACCAACCCTCTTTGTTTTCAGCTTTTCGACATTGATGAAGATGGCAGCATAACAGAAGACGAATTTGCCCTAATTCTCCGTTCATCACTTGGGCTTCCTGACCTCGATGTTTCAAACCTTTTCAAGGAGATTGATGCTGACAAATCTAACAAACTTTCCTATGGTAAAGCAGCCAAGTGGGGAATTAAGGAAATGAAGATTTGAGCGGTGCAGTTGGGAGGAAACTTTGGGGGTGTCATGGAATGGAAGGTGGGAAGGAACTTAGGAGATGGGATGAAAAGATGCTGCCAAGGGAACAATCAGATAACAGAATAACAGAGTTGGAAGGGACTTTGGAAGTCTTCTAGTCTAAGCAGGAGACCCTGTACCATTTCAGGAAAATCTCTTCTCAAAGTCCAATCTCTTCTCAAAAACCTCCAGTGATGAAGCACCTACAACTTCAGGAGGCTAATCATTCCACTAATGAATTGTCCTAACTGTCAGGAAATTTCTTCTTAGTTTTAGCTTGCTTCTCTCCTTGGTTAGCTTCCATCCATTGCTTCTTGTCTTGCCTTCATGTGCTTTGGAGGGTAGGTTGACCCCCTCTTCCTTGTGGCAGCCCCTCAAATATTGGAAGCTTGTTATCATGTCACCTGGTCCTTCTTTTCATTAAACTAGATAATAGAACAGCATAGCCCACAGCTGTATAACTGGTCAGGCAAGAGGATCTTAGAAGAGACCTTTTCTAGTTTCTTCATCTGTAAAGGAAATGGGAAGGGAGAGAATTTTATGTCCAAACTTGCAAAGTTCTATCAATGTAGCCTCAAAATAAAGTTGACTTAGGCCAAGGCTCTTCAAACTTGGCAAGTTTAAGACTTGTGGACTTCAACTCCCAGAATTCCTGAGCTAACATGACTGAAGGAGGAATTATGGAAGTTGAAGTCCACAAATCTTAAAGCTGTCAAGTTTGAAGACCCCTGATCTACAGTATCTATCTTCTACCTTCCTACCTACCAATCAATCAATCAATCAATCAATCAATCATCTATTTATATAATCCAAGAGTCTTCAAACTTGGCAAGTTTAAGACTTGTGGACTTCAACTCCCAGAATATCCGAGTTAACATGACTGAAGGAGGAATTCTGGGAGTTGAAGTCAACAAGTCTTAAAGCTGTCAAATTTGAAGACCCTTGACTTTAGGTCATCTGGCTGTGATTCCTATCTAGTTTACCTACCACACACAAGTTGCCTTCTCCTGGTTTAGTGTGACCTCAGACCAATCCCCGGTGTTTGAAATAACTGTTGTTCATTCTTTTATTTTTAGAAGAGTTCAAGGATTTCGCTGAGAAGCACCCTGAGTATGCCAAGCTGTTTACAACGTACCTTGAGCTGCAACGCTGCCAGCTGTTGACAGAGGTGGAATTCGCTTCTGGGGAAGTCACCCCTACCACCCCAAGTTTTCTGTCTTCTTCTGAAACAACTCCATTGGCAAGGAACAAAGTCTGCCCACTAGTGACCAAAGATATTTCAGATAAAAAAGAAGACTGAACCCCAAAAGCCTAATAATATATTCCTTAATTTAAGCTGTGGAAGGATTCCTTTTATTAAATCCAAATCTTGGTGGGATTTTTTTTTTTTAAATCTAGACCGAGTAAAGCAATAACCTTGCTTTTGGGATGTATCTGTTCATATGTTGTATGTCGAGAACTATTTTTCAATAAATAAATTTTGGGGAATGTTTTGCTACTTCTCTTGCCTTCGCGGTGATTCTGTTTCCAGAAGAATAATTTACACTGAAGTTGGAGGAGAAAAAAGTATGCCAGGTTACGGTATCCCAAAATCAGAAACACCTTTTCTGACTAACACGTTTTATTCAAAGGCAATGCTTTTGTGAGCTTCAGCTCAGGCTTTTGAATGATAATGAATAATGATGAAGAATCACGATGATGAACTATATGAGGAATGGTTAAGAGAACTAGGTATGTCTAGCCCAGGGGTGCCAAACTCAAGGCTGGCTCCGGCCTACTGGATGCTTAGATCTGGCCCGTGGCGCTGCCCTGGAAACAGCAAAAGTCCAGTCGGTGGTGCCTCTGCCGGTGAAAATGGAGCTCGGTGGGGAGGGGCACATGCAGCCCTCACAAAATTCATTTTTGGCCACAACGACCTGCAGCCCTCTGCTCGTGAAAACGGAGCCCCATTTTCTCTGGCAGAGGGCTGCAGGAGGCCGTCGTGGTCCAAAACAGAGCTCGAGAGGGCCGCATACAGCCCAGTGGTGGTATTCCAATTGTTTTTACTACCGGTTCTGTGGGTGTGGCTTGGTGGGCATGCAGACCTGCCAACCCCTGATAAAGGAAAATAGGGAGACCCATGAAAAAAAATCAGGAGATTCTACCAAAAATAGTGAGATTCACGTGAATAACTAACCAATCAGAGCGTATTATATCCGATGGTAGAAAAAGCAGAATGGAGGCGCCCAGAGTGAAAAGAAATGTGCTGTATGTATATATGACTGTATGGTAATATCGATATTGCGTGATCTGAGAAGTGGCGTCATGTCGTTTGTGTGAGAATCAGATTTATGCGCGTATAAGCGCATAAGACCCCCAAATTTGAAAAAAAAAAAGCGTTTTAAATTTGGCATGAGATTGAGGAGCCTTGTCGTGAGACCGTGAGACGTGCCAAAAAAATCGTGAAACTCACGGCAGAACCGTGAGAGTTGGCAGGGCTGGGCATGGCTTGGCTTGGTGAGCGTGGCAGAGGAAGGATACTGTAAAATCTCCATTCCCTCCCCACCCCACTAACCTGCTTTCCAGCTCCATTCTCCTGTGCAGGGCAACCAAAGGAAGACCCAGACGATCAGCTGGGACTCAATGGGAGGCAGAGACGAGATGGAGGCAGGGCCAGTCAGAGGTGGGATTGGCCGGTTCTCCAACTACTCAAAATTTCCGCCACTGGTTCTCCAGAACCGGTTAGAACCGGCTGAATGCCACCTCTGATACAGCCCCACTGAACTCCATTTTCTCTTGCAGAGGGCTGCAGGAGGCCGTTGCAGACGAAAATGGAGCTCGCGAACTGTTTTCACTGGCAGACCATTTGGGCCACAGGTGTCCCCGACACAAGTGGTGGTCCAGCCTATCAAAAAAGAAGGCTTAAGGAGAATGGGATAACTGTCTTTTAGTACTTGAGGGGCTGTCACAGAGAGGAGGACTTATTCTCCAAAGCACCAGAGGATAGGACAAGGAGTAATGGGAGGGAGCTCATCAGAAGGAGTTTCGACCCAGAAATAAGGAGGAATTTCCAGGCACTGAGCATGATTAATCAGCAGAACATGGCTTGCGTCCTGGAGTTGTGGTGGCTTTAATGACAGAGGTTTTCAAACTTAGACCAGACAATCGTTTTGACCTAGATGATATAAGGTCCCCAACCGTAAGCAGGGGGGTTGGACTAGAAGACCTCCACAGTCTCCTCAATCCCATGATTCTATGTTCTGGTAAGATTTTTGGGAAAACATTGTACAAGGCCCGTTTGGTCTGAATGCTTATGAGAAGTGAGTCACCATTGCCCTCTCGTGGCCACTGATGAGAATTGTGCTGATGCTACCTAGTTTGGGTCATGAAATGTTTGCCAGAAGAAAAGCAAACTCAGTGTCAAGGACCTCACAGCCATCCTCCTCCTCCTCCTCTTGCACAAACCTTCCTCCCATGAAGCACTGAAGATGCTTCCTAGTTGAGTCAGTTGAACCCAACTAGGGAACGTTTGCCAGAAAACAAGCAAGCTCAGAGACCACCAAAGACCAAGGGTCATGGGCTGTTGGTTTCTCAGGCAGGAAAAAAAAAAAAAAAAAAAAAGATCAGTAGAAATCTTGGGGACCATGTCAGAGACAGATTGTCGTGGAGAAAATCTATGTGGTCGCCAAGAGTCATAAATGACTTGATGGCCCAGAATCAGATGTATACAGTACAGGGCAGATAACCCATCTCTTAAGATCAATCTTAAAACGATTCTTTGCTACATGTTCACTCTTCCTGGAGATGAAGAAGATGATCCAACACCTCAACCATCCCTCTCAGCTGCTGCATTTGGGATTGCTCATCTCAACCAGCAAAATATTAGGACTGTCTACTCTGCTTTGGAGTTGGAGACTGGAGGCTGAAACATTTGAAGAATGGTTGCAGGAATTGGGTACATCTAGTTTAGTGAAAAGAAGGGCTACAGTGACTTGACAGCAATCTTCTAATATCTGAGCAGTTGCCATGAAGAAGAGGAGATTAACTTATTATTGCATTTCTCAGGCCCTATTAATGACCTTCAAATTGAAATAATTCAAAGATCTCCTTCATTTACAGAACTCGTCTTAAGTTCTTCCGTTATAGGTTAATTAACAACCCCTTAAGACAAGGCAAATCATGTCTTCATGTGATACATGATCCACAAAGAAGTGGTCTTCCTTGTTATACTGAAACATCTCATTCCTTAGATCAGCTATATTTACAACTAGCTCTAGACTCGTGCTTCCCTGTGAAACTAAGTGATTGGGCTTAGTTTTTTGGAAGGAAAATAAGGGAAGAAACTGCGCCTGTGCCTACCAGCATCCATCAGTATTCATCTGGCTAGCGTCCTGTCAGTGTGTCAAAGAGTTGAGGGCTGTTGGAAACTAAAAGAGTATTTGCTGTGTGAGTAAGAAGGAGACAGCAAGGAGCCTGGGCGTGGCTTAGCTCAACTGTTCTGTACTCAAGGTGCTTGGTGCTCTGAAACTGAGACTGAAACTCCTCTCCTCTGCTTGTGTTTTGCACTTGGAACAGATTTATTTTCAGGTGGGGAGGAGGAGTAGAACTCTTTAGCATCGGAACATGTTAATAATACTATAAGAAGTACTAATACCCAAATGTACTACGCAGAATCCGAATGAAAATTATGTGTTATGTTAAGCTTTAAAACTAGGGGAAGGATAAGTATGACAAGGCATTATACTCCAATCAGTCATTACAGAAGAAATTTTGTGTTAATGAGAAAAGATAATAGACAGCTGAAACAGGACAGACAAAGGATATAAGTATAATGATTTAAATTGAGATGAAATAAATATAATAGAATTAAGAGAGTGAAAAGAGGGGAGAAGCTATATAGAAAATGTAAAATAGTAAATAAGAAATGGAATGCTATATAAAAGTAAGCATGAACTTGAATTTATGTCTGTACAAAAAGATGTAACTCGGGATCAAACTGCCGTCCAAAAAGATATTTTATGTTTTTTATGTTTTGTGTTTTGTTTGTCTATGTTTGTTTGTTAAAAATTAATAACATTCTTTTTTTTAAAAAAAAAAAGAAGTACTAATACCCTGATGGTCATTTTGAAAAATCCTTTCTTAGTGAGCACCTAGAAGCCGAGAGGAATATAGGTACCAAATTTCAAGTTTGTAGGCTTTACGGTTCTTGAGATTTTGTGATGATGCATGCGTGGTATTTCGCATTTATATGTATAGATTACTTTTCCTTCTAACTCTTTGTCTGATCGTCTATCCACCTTTAACTAACATAAACCAAGATTTCTTTGGCTCAGTTGTACTATTCCTCAATCCTCTTGAGTGTTTCCCAAAAGTATAGTATCTTGGTTCCCCATCAGCCTTAAGGACTGCAGTTGTCCAACTGAATCCTATAAAGCATCTCAACTCTTTAATTCAATTCCCATTTTCCCTTTATTTGGCTGCAGGCCCCACCAATCATCAAGGACAGCCAAGAAGTCTATTTAGAAATAATCAAATATTATTAAAATATTGGTCCTAGCCAGAGTTGACAAATGGCTCACTCATCATCAACCTTGGATGGTGAATTTCCAGCTTCTTTCTCAGCCTTGATGGGCTTAATTCAATCAGCCCGAGAAGACCAATGCACTTCCTGCTCTCCAGGAGACAGATATGACTGGCAGGACTACAGTTGAGGAGGAGAGCAACTGGGTTTTGCCAGCACAAATACAACCATGGAGGAGAAACATCCAGTCCTGCTTTAAAAAGAAGGACCAAGGAAGTTTGGTGAAGGATTCATTGGCAAAATGTGCATGCTGCATTTAAAAAATAAAGTAGACCACAGGGAACTCAAGGAAGCTATGCAGCATTCTGAGTCTCTTCCATTCTTTCATCAAGAACCTTGTCCTTCAGCCAGGACTCAAAATATGAAGATCCTCACACCAGAAGTTTCATCATCGGCCAAGGGTTGTGTTTTTCATTATGTACATCTTCTTACAAAATGACACCAACTTCTTCTTCTTCTTTTTTTTAAAGAAGAGTTATGCCAAAGAGGTTGTGCTGAAAAAAAAGCTCTCCATCTTACAAAACTTGATGTCATGCCTTAATAGATCCCTTCTGTTGATTTTTTTTGTTCTCTGCACCAATCCTCAGAGTGGTACGGTGGCCTAGAGATGAAGCTCTCACCTCACAATCAGGAGGCTGTAAGTTCAATCCTAGGTAGAGGCAGATTTTCTCTATCTGGGCACAATGAAATTATATCTGCTGAACAAAACTCTTCGGCAACAGGAAGCGCATCCAGCCAGTAAACACTCTGCTATCTCCATTCAGTTGTCCAGGCTCCACCTTGCAAGGGATTATGGGATTGTTAAAAGAAGATGAATCTCTGCACCAATCCTTGACAGAGGAGGGTAAAACTTGTCACTTGCAGCCAAGCTGCCTTTTTTTTTTTTTTTGCAAATATCTGGGATCTCTGCAATTTGGTAGCACTGTATCTCCACTCTCATGCTAATTCAAGAAAAAGTCAATTGCCCAACTTTCATGTTTTGTTCCCATTTTTAATACCTGTTCATACATTACAGAGAGGAGAAATGTGCTCAACTTTCTGATTCAGTTCAGAAATATAGTTTGATTTGGAAGTTCGACCAAGTTTCAGTCCAACCTCCAAAGTTTTGCGTAGCTCATATCCCACTGCAGGTGCTTGTAAGGAAGTCCATGTTTCTTAGCAATGATCTCAGTTCTGTTCCGTTCCAGATGCATAAAGGAAAGGAGTTAAGCAGTATCTTTAAGAAAATCAGGTTGTTGTTTTTTTGCTTATTTTTGTTTTGGTGCAAATGGTAACCATTCCACCCCAAGGGAACATCATTTCTTATCATGTGCTCTTTCTATCAAATGAAGGGGGTCTCATTCATTTTAAAGCTTCATCTAACTCTTAAGAATCTGTGTTTAAACAGCTGCTACCTTTCTAGCCAAAAGCTAGTTGACTTTATCACCCCTGGCATTTAATGTTTGCAGAGCAATGCAGCAGGTCTTGTTAGATTAAAATGATTTCTTGGATCAGTTTCCCTGTTGGGATTTTATTTGATCTTTCAGCCTTTGAGCATCCAGAATTATGGAAACATTTTCAATTGTTGAAACCTCATCTGTCCGAGTAAGCAGAGAGCACGATTTAGAGGTGCAAAACACAAAGAGCATGTTGCAGATTGTGGGAAATGGTTGTGGTTGAATTTTGGCATGCTTCTGTGAAGACTTCCAAGGATTTCATCATCAGCATGTTTCTGAGAAGCATTGGGGAAAGATTTCCCCCCCAAAAAACCCCAAGTAAGTTGTAAAGTTGGCCAAGAGATTAATTGTGTACTCTTTGTGCAGTCTTAAATTATCAATCCCCCCAAAGCAGTTGAAGATGAATCATAATGATGTACATCCAAAGTGTGGTCAACCTTGAAATGCTGTGAAAAAAGACTGAAGAGTCACTCCATTAGCCCTGAAAAAATTAAAGGATCCTTCTTCCCATTCTATACATTTACATGGAACATAAAGCATTGGCACCACTGTGAATCATCCAGGTTGATTTGCTGTAAAGGAAGCTTTGCAACCTCTAGCATTGTCCCTCTAGTAAAGCATGATAACTTGGGTCAATGATGCTAGTTGCGCAAATTTAGTGGGGGCCTACCTCCATTTTCAGCACTGAGTGAGAAGCAGGGGATGTCAAAGATAACTGGTGTCGTGCAGAACAGGTTGCCCTCACACAAAGTGCTCTTAAGTTCCAAGACAGTACCACTTTCCAAGATGTCAGTCATGAAGCTGGAGGCTTAGAGATGGAGCCTTGGTTCACATCATGTTTTCTTTGCCGTCCTCCTTAATATTAACTTGGAAGATCATTCAGCATCCAACAGTGCTGTCAACTCCTGACCATTCATTCAAGGTTGGGGGTCGCTGACTGGAATTTAGTTTCTGAAATAACAGGAACTGATTTGACCTGCCTGGAAAGCAGGTAGGCTGAAGCACCTGATAGCCGTTTGCTCAGAAATGAAAAAAAATATCTTTAGTGTTTGTTGTCTCTTTCTTGAATATGGGACCAAATCATCTATCTATCTATCTATCTATCTATCTATCTATCTATCTATCTATC